>CAHIKZ030002512.1:367500-527500 GCA_903632075.3 Acanthosepion pharaonis
GTTAGTCTCTGCTTACTGAAGCCGGCAGATCGTAATTGTTTACCCATTCTTTTCTAATTAGATATTGTTATACGATTTCCTTAAAATGCTCGCGTCAATCAAACACTTCTTTTGAAACCGACTTCGGCTGATCAGTAAGTCCATAGCCTAACCAATATTTGTTCCCTGAATTTTGATGTAAAAAGGTAATGTTCAATCTCTGCGATTGATTTTTACTACTGTAGTAAGTGATTTTAAAAAAGATTATCTTGAAAAATAATTTGTAGTGTTCATTAAATGTCTCCTAGCTCATTTGGCTCTGAATTTAAGGATCTGCTTGGATATGTATTCCTCAAATGTTAACTGAATGAAAAGCTTTCATTTTTATCGCATTGGCCGAGACTATTATTCTTTCACTCAAGAGTATTTCTCAAATTCCTTTTCATGGAATGATTTTTTTTACGTTATCCACTGATTGGTGACACAGTTGCTGATTTATTTTTTATGTTTAGCGATTTATTCAATCTGCTAAAATGAGAATAGTAATTTTAGAATTTTCATCTATAGTAATCTAAAAAAAAAAAAAAAAAAATCCACTAAAAACGAATTGAATTTATCAATCTTGTTCTGTTTTATTCTATCAGTAAAAAAAAATACAGGTTCTATTCGACAATATTCGATGTTTTTACTACGAAGAGAGGCGTCGCTTCGGCGAAATGCGTCTTCGTTAAATACATTATTGTACGCGTTGAAAATGTGTCATTATGCGTACACATACAACACAGGATTGTCGGCTTTTCACTCGTATATTTCTCTGTCGAAACTATTTCACCGAGACATGGTTCTATCAATATCTATGTCTTTTGTTCAGTCGCAACAATTATTTCTATCATTGCATCCCTACTAAAAAAAAAAAAAAAAAAAGGGTGGGAAATATTTTTCTCTAAATTTACAGCGGATATTAACACTTTTATTACGAAAAATTCCCTACTGAATAACATTACAACAATGTTTAACACTAAAAACGTAATCCAAAGCAACACTACTTCAACAGAAATGATTCTTTCGATATCTGTTATTACTGCATCTGTAATAAATAATATTTAAAAGACACCGGTTCGAGTTCATATAAAAACAGGATTTAGATTTTCAAGGCAAACACTCTTCTCCATCGTGAGCGGTTGTATTTCTTGGCTGTGTATGATATTCATACGCAAGTTTGATCATATTTCATATCAAATTAAATTTTGTTTATTAGAATAAATACAACGCTTTATAAAATATATTAGATAGACATTCAATCACTTTTACAAATTATTACAGACAACCTTAGTCCCATAATAGTTTTTTTACAATTTAGTTTATGTCGAAGAACGTAACGACTTTTAGGGGATAGAGTGATTTTTTTTAACGCAGGCTTTACCAAATAGATCTATTTTTATTTATTTATTGCTTAAAAATGTAAAGATGTGGTTTCATATTGGTCTATGAATGATTATCCAGGCCAGAATAATTTATTTGAACGTTGCTGCTTCTGTAGCCACTATTCGCATAAAGTGTATATTACAATAACCAGGAGTAATAAAAAATATTACTACTACTACATCTATTTGGAAAAAAAACAAACAGTAGATCTGCCTCTCATGGTTTAATGTAAGTTTAAAAATTCTGTATAAAATCATTTTTTTTAAAAAGGAAACCTCTCCATGAACATTTTTACTGTAATTCATCACAGAAACGCTGACTTACTCAGCTTTTTTCGTAAATAAATCAAATGATCGGTGACAATAAAAAAATGTCCCCACTATAAATATTACCCACCCAAATAAACGACAATCATTTATATTAATAAACGATAAGAAATGGTTTCTTAAAGAAATTGTAGCCTTTAACGAATTGTTTTCCCAATCTAAATCGTTTTTATAATTAGATAATTTTCCTTCCAGGAAGTTTTTATTTATTTATATTTTATTTATTAGTGGGCGGTATATATCAAAATCTGAAACGAACCATTTCGGTTCAATTTTAAAACATATATCACCGTCCTCTAACCGAATTTGCCAGGAAAATTCTCTATTTGAAGACAGACTCGTTTTATTGGATTCATTTTTCCATGATAAATAACAGTGTTCTGTACATAAAAGAGCTTGAACAGGGTACATTTCAAATAAAATTCGTTTAGATTAATATTTTTTTAAACACTCTTTAAAAGTAAAACCTATTTTACGATTAAAAAAAAAACGTATTAAATTTCCTATTTACGTATCTTTTTAATAATAGCAAATACATTTATTTCTACTGGATAGTGTACAAATTTGTGCAAATTAATATATAATATATATCTTTATATGTTACCCGTAATACATAGAGACTCGTTTACTATGGCTAGTCATACCAAAGAATTACTCCTAAATATATCACCATCGGTACACTTACCACGTTGACTAAAGCATACTCGGCCGATGATAAATGTAACAATTATATTCACGTCTGCTACTACTGAGTGAATCAATACTGGTGAATATGCTGCAACCGTAGATTCAGTAACGTCTGTCGTAACACGATAGTTGCGTCCTTATGAAGTCTTGTGTTGTATAGAATCACAGTAAAAGGACATTTGGTGATATTCGGATACTAGAGCTGGAATCATAGTTAAGCAACGCCGAGTCTGGTCAGCACCTAGATGGGTGTCTGATTGGGTATGCCAAGTAGAGTAAGCTTGGATATGCGAGTGGTGTTATGGATAAAGGCATTGAATTGGAAAGCCGAATTCTAATTCAAGTCGGGTTCGTTATAAACACTTTCGTGCAAATAGCGTTATGAAAAGGTATCAATCCATCTCTTCTCTCTTCCCTTATTATGGATTAATTAGTAGGGCTTGTAACAGTAAATTATTATTTTCTCAAACAAAATCTTACACTTAGAAAATAATATTTAAAAAAAAAATAAATTCAAATAAAAGAATCAATTTGAGTGACACGGGGATGTGCGAACGTTGAAGTTCATGAAGAAATCGCATTTGTGTATTTAACAATAACTTTCTTTTTTTTTTATATGCTGTGTCCCTACAGAACATAGGCGATCATGGCTCTCCACAACCTCCTGTCTATTGTAGGTCTTCATAAGCTTTGACTTCTTGTTATTTCTCCCAAACTCTATTCTGACATCGATTTGCTTTTCTGTATGTCACGCGTTGCTTTCCCTTGTCTCTATTTCCCTCTGTCTGGTGAGTAACAGATTTTCCAAGCCCTCCTTTCTCATTACGTGTCCCAGAAATTTCAGCTGCCTCTTTCTGATGTTAAGTATGAGTTTTGTTTTCGTTTGTTTTCTACAAAACCTTATCGTTGCTCACATCTTTCTGTAGAACCACACCACTGCTGCCTCGAGTCTCTTCTTAGTCTTTGTGACAGCATTTTAGCAGCAGATACGACAATAACTTATACCTGATAGCTTCTTCTTCTTTTACATGGTTGGTCCATTCACGAAGTAGCCTTAGCGTATGGAGTTGTATTCGTGTAAAAAAAGTTTAAAATAACAAGAAAGATAGGCAGCTAAGTCAAGATTTAATTAGCAAATAAAAGTGCAGGATAAGACATTAGAAGTATAAAGTTGAAATAGACTTTAGAAGGGACCCGGTAACCCAAACTTAAACAGGAAACAAGGATATGGACTTCTGCTCCTGTTCAAAACGCTAGGGTGGAGTATGATCCGGACGACAGGAAAGCCTATGTACTCCTATTGAGATAGGAAAAATTACTGAATAAAACTTCAGATTTCAGGCGGAGCCGTCAGAAGTAGAGATTTTGAAGGAATTGAGAACCCAATCCTAAACAGGAAACAAGAGATAAATCTCCACACCTGTTCAGTAGACTAGAGAGAAGTGTGAACCAGTCGATAGGCGACCCTATGTACTCCTATTGGGAGAGGAAAAATACTGAATAAAATTCCGTCAGCAATACAGCGTTGAAGGAACCGGAAACCCAGTCCTAAACAGGAACCAAGAGATAAACCTTTAAACCTCTTCAAAAGTCAGGGAGGATTATGAACTGGAAGATAGGCGAGCCTATCTACTCTTTAAATATTTGCTTTTTTTATTGTCCTTCCCAATCCCATTTTTGACACAAGTTCATTAGGTAGGTTACTCAGTGTTTTTCTTTGTCTCTCTTGCTTTCATTATATCTCATAGGTGTCAAATTCTTCAAGCCGTCTTTCCTCATTATGTGTCGTAAATGTTTCGCCTGTCTGTTTCAGATTCGAACTATGAGCATTGTTTTTGTTTCTATTTTTCTTAAAATTTCCACGTTGCATGCAGCCATAGAATTCTCAGCATCCTTCTCTAGAAAAATGACATCAGGATCGTTCAGTGCCTAGATGGTAGGTGGGGTGCTTGGAAACACTACAATACGAAATATGTTTCCGCTTTAAACAAACCACAACGGATACATGGCCTAGTGAGTGAGTGAGTGACTTATTTTTACGGTTTATTTTTTTACAGTTTATCAACCTATTGTCGGTTATTTAAAGCCAGAAAATATTATATAGATTGTAAGGTTTATTTACGCTATTTACATTGTTGGAACTGTTGTTCTCATCTTCGTTGCCATATTCAAGATGTCGTCCAGGACACATGGCCTAGTGGATAAAAACGTTGGTTGAATCCAGTGACTAGACCCAAAGACTTGTGAGTACAATACCTGGCTGATGCAGTGGTGAACAAAGACTTGGAGAATTTAGTTAAAGGGAGATAACTGAGACATCCGCAAGAGGAATGGCACCTGGAACTAGAACAATCTGCGGCTGAAATAAAAGGGTTCAGTTCGAAATTCCAATCACCTTTTGCTGACAAACATCATTTCTGCTATCTTTCACTTAATGGTTAGTAACGCCGTGAACATAACAAAGATTAGGACAACAGTCCGGACAATGTAAATAGTGAAAATAACCCACAACTGGTTGATAATCTTAAAAAAAAAAAAAATCAACAAATCCTTTCTCATCTTGCGGCCTCAGCCGAGATTGAACTCACCAATACTTTGATTGGTGTAGTTCATAATCTTGTCAAATAGCTGAATTCGTGATGCTTCGCTAGGGCTATCAAGGGTGTTTTTATCGTGACACCATCACTAAATGGATTGCCAACCAAGGCTCAGAGAGACTCCATCTTCTAAGAGCAGGTTTGAATTCAGAGTTTTCCTTCTCCTAGACCAGTTGCCATCCAAGGCGATAGAACCCAGTCTTCCCTGCTATTTACCCATAGCTGGAGGTAGAAGAAAGAGGATTCACACCTTTCCCAAGGGTGTTAGCACGTAAGTGAATGTAATGGATTCGACTGGAATTCGAACTCGGCTCTCCGATTCCTCAATCCAAGCCGCTATCCATTACTCCACCGTGCCTCCTTAAATCCTTTAAACAGCCAGTCTGTAGGACAACATATTTGTTTAATCTTGATCTATGACGAAATTATCCAACATTCAGTACCATATTGCAGCTGAGATTCTTACATATCGGTTCAGAGCCCTTTTCTTAATTTATCGCAAAATTTTCTTGTGATTCTTAGTTTCGCTTTAGGAAGCTATCTTCTGAGATTCCTATGTGCCTCCGGATTTTTGTGTGACATTTTTGCCATCCAGATCGGATTGAGGAATCAGAGAGCCGAGTTCGAATTCCAGCCGAATCCATTACATTTACTTACGTGCTAATACCCTTGGGAAAGCCATGAATTCTCTTCTTCCCACCCCCAAGGTATGGTTAAACAGCAGGACAAACCTGGTTCTATAGAAAGAAATGGCAACCTACTGCGGGAAAAAATCTGCCTCGTCAGTCATGTGCATCACGCATGGCAAACAACTGACTGATTAATACCCTTCTCAAATAGTTGAATTTCTATACTTGTTTGATTTTGTCATCTACAGTTTGTAACTCACATCTTAGGCTGTCCCTTTCACTGTCTACGACACACAAAAAAAAAATGTTGCTAAAAAACTAAAACCAAAACCCGGAAACTCGAGTCATGTTCTTAAATAGTCTTGTCCGATCGAGACCTTCATATGGATGCCATGATTGTCGCCTAACCCGCACAGAAATATTTAAATTCTCAGCTGTATGCAATCGCTTTCTTAATTCTACGTCTAAATAAATTTCAACGTATTAAAACTGTGGTTTTTGGCGAATACTATTCTTCATCAAACCTTGTGAGACTGGCGCTACAGAATCACAAAAAACTACCGAATAACAGAAACAATATCACTTGAGGACTTTCAACAGTAGCAACAGCTAAAATGGATATCACATGTAACACACAAACTTCAGCTGCCTCTTCCTGATATTAAGTATAAGCCTCCTCCTTGTTTGCAACCTATCTAAGACCTCATCGTTGCTCACACGCTCGGTCCATGATATACTTAGCATCCTTCTGTAGAACCACATCTCCATCGTCTTGAGTCTCTTCTTCATCCTTGAGGAAATCATCCAACAATCGCTGCCGTAAAGAAGAACAGATATCACGTAACAGCTCAGTATTCTTTCCTTTGTTACCAAAGAAATCTTGCTGCCTCGCATTACTCTGCCCAGTTTTTGGGATGCGTTTTTGGCCATCACAATATATCTAAGGACCCCAGTGTCGCACTTACCGTCCTTTGTCAAAACGCTTCCCAGATATTTAAACTTCCGCGTCTGATTGATTCTAATATTCCCGACCTGCAAATCGCATTTCGGGATCATCCTTTTACTAATAACCATGAATTCTGTCTTCTTGTAGTTTATGCTTAGTCTCTTCTTCTCAGTCTCCATCGCTACCTTCTGTAGGAGATGTTGTCATTTATTTTCCTTGTTTGCTATCAGTACTACGTCATCTGCGTATCTTATATTGTTAAGATTGTGGTCGTTAATGCTAAATCCCGGTAGGGTTTCCAATTTTCTCAAAAATGCCTCGCTGTATAGGTTGAACAATTTGGGTGAGAAGACATATCCTTGCTTTACATCTTTTTCTATTTTTGTATATTCAATGAACTCATTCCCTATGCACATATTCACCCGAAAAGTATCTTTTCTGTTTTCTATTTATCTGTTTTGCACACCTTCTATGTCTGTGTTTTGCAATATTTTGGAGCCTGTTGTAATTCTCATTGAATCATTTATTTGTTTTGCTTGATTGCACTTATTTCTGATGTTTTTGTTTAGACTCATTATCTGCGAGATTTGTTGACGGTGTCTGTCATGTCCCTCTCTTTATGTCAAGAATTTAGCTTGTCATCCATTTCTTTTTTCTTGTCTTTCCTTCCTCGCTTTTCTCTGAATTTGTTTTTGAATTTATTAAATTTTAGTGATTCTGCGTTTGTTTTTTTTATGGTTAAGGGCTATAAGTATTTGTAAGAGTTTTTCACAATCTGTATAGTAAGATTTTTTTTTATTATTGATAATTATTTGTCTGTCTATAACTCTGAGATAAGGTATTATGATTATTTACATTATTTACATTGTTCGAACTGTTATTACCATATTCATAACGCTTCGGCCGTTTCACGCTCCCGTCTTCTTCAGCTGATTAGAATTTTGAACCCAAATTCCAATTACCTGAATCTTCAATCACCAAATCACCAATTTTCTTCAGATGATTGGAATTTCGTTTCGAAATAACCTAAACAAGACCGGAGCATACAACAGTTGAAACGTTGTGAATGTGGCAATGAAGATGAGTCCCAATAATGTAAATAATGTAAGTGATAATTATTTGCCCGATTTCTTGTGTCACATTGTTGTTTTTTTTTTCTTTTTCTTGGTAATATGCGATTTACTTCAGCTATTTTCGGATGAGCATCAAGCTAACCGACGTGATGTTGGAGTGATTGTGAAACCAATGTAGGTGTTTGAATTTTTTATTATTATTAGGAAGCATTATCCAAGTAGTCTAACATATTTTTAGACCATATTGGCTTCTTTTTTTTTATTTGTTTTTGTTGAATTGTTTGAAATGATCTTGTTACAGGTTTTATAAAGTAAAAATGAAAGGAAAATGGTATCGTTATTGTATTAAATCGAATACGTTTTCAATAAATCCTTGTAATTTTGTTTGTTTTTATGTAGCCACGAAAGATTACTGAGGCACGTGCTAATCCATTTTGAAAGCTTCCATTCACTTGCCTGTTAAAGAAATAAAAACATTTTCAATGTTTGTATTGATGAAATAAAACAGATTTATCAATAAGTATGTACCTATAGTTTGTAATTTAGTAGGAACCGTTTTTACGAAAACCTTGTGACGGATATATTTGCACTTGAGAGGCCCCTTGCGCTTATAACGAATTGAATCTTTTTCTATCATTTATTTAGGATGTCGTATTGTTATTTCTTATCTTAATAATATTCATGTAAAATCGGTATTCATTAAATGTGGTTAATGAGTGGTACAATGTGAAAATTGGACTTAATACCAGTGTAACAGTTTTCTTCGCAAGCGTGTTAACCATTGTACCATGGCGGTACTCCTATATGTTATATAAACATCATTATTATCTACAATGATTTACTCGTACTAGTGTCTTTATCTTGGTCGTTTTACGGATAACGTTTTAGCCAGTTTACTCTCCAAACTTCTTCAGGTACTTTTCGGGGTATCGATATTCGGAGAACGTAAAACAATTAACCGGTTACTTATTTTAGTGCATCATGTTACTTAAAATTTTGCTACATGCCACAAGCAAGAATTGGTGCGTGATTTAAATAAATTATCCGTAAGTAACCAACAGAGCCTTTTTTATAGCCATCTATCAATTATTTTTTTTATATTTATATAAGTAGCGAAGAAATCGTTCTAAATAACGCGGTTAATCGAAGTATGTAGTATTTTGTTGCAATTTTTCTTTTGTTTTTCGTAATTTATAAACGAACCCTTTATTCAATCTGTTATAGCAGAGACTCTCAACCTTTTTTAGCTGATGTACCCTTTTCACAATATATCAGAATGTCATCCCCTTGGATTTCAAGAGTATTCCTCTCAAAAGGTGCATTCCAAATAATATGCATATATTACTGAAAATCTTCATTCTTCACACACACACACACACACACACACACACACACACACACACACACACACACACATATATATATATATATATATATGTATGTATGTATAAGTGATAGAAATTATTATATTATGCATATTATTAGGAATGCACCTAATAATTACTGTCATTTGTATATCCTTGCTTGAACCGGCTTCAAATGCTCTGGATGGAGCGGCGTGGAGAAAGAAGACGTGGCTCGTGGGGGTACAATCCGTTGGATTAATGGCACTTGGATGAGTTACACTGCGGAATTTACTGAGAGCTGCGCTACATCGAGTTTAGCTACTTACCTGTTCGTCACCTCGGCCCCTTGGTCCCCTGGGTATGACGCTTGCGTCGTTTAGTAACGGTCCGCGTTCGATTCTCTGGTGATGAGTCCTAAAATAAGACGGAACGGCCGTCCAGTGCTTTCTGCTATGGATTCTTCTAGATCACTTTTATATATATATATATATATATATATATATATATATATATATATATATATATATTTTGTGTGTGTGTGTGTGTGCGCGTGTATTATTCTTATAGATGTGTTTCTTTGAAACTAATGATTGGCTCCAAATTCTTTAAAGAAAAAAAAATAATTACCCATGGTTGAGAACCTCTGAATTATGTGTATATTGTATTGTTCTAATTTCGTTATCCATGCTAGGGGAGATAATTCGGAGCAGTTAATTCTTCAATATTACTCCGTCACTGTGATGTCAATTTTATTTTCCACCAAACTAGTGTATATAACTTTTTTTTATCATAACCCGATTAAGGAAGTTGAGTAAGATATACTTAATCTCCTAAGCCATGTCTTCTGATGATTAAAAAAGGGATCAGTTTGAAATTCCAAGAAGGCTATTAATAGACACTGGAATAAGCCTGAAAATTTGTGACAGCAACAATCAAGATTGATTGATTTATTTATTCTTTACGGCTTATCAACCTTTTTGCAGCTTATTTAAAGCCAGAAAATATTTTTGGATTATAAGAATTTTTTTGAGATAATAATGATTTACTAATGCAAGTTCTACTAATCGACTCATTTGCTGGGGGGGGGGAAGAAAAAGGGGATTTATACCTTTCCTAAGGAAAATTGCCCGTAAGTGAATATAACGCACCCGGTCGCACATCTAAGATGACACCATCTTGATATTCCTAAATAGTCACCTATCTAAGTATTGACCATCTCCTACGTTGCTTAACTTCGTTGGTTGTACGAGAACCGGCGTTTCAACCTGATGTCACCGGAAGTCGTAACACTCAAGAGGAGGGCGCTAAACAGAGTAATATCTATGAAATAATAATGAGGATTTCTCATTTAAGATAGAAAAACCACATCAATTAGTTACGCGATTTTATGCACACGGCCACTGCTCTACAGGTTCTGCCCAGACACAGATGGATGATTAGGTATAGTGTATTGGTTGTCGAGTTTTATATTATTATTGTAATGGGTTCAATCCTCACAGAGTAGCCTGAATTTGTGAACATATGCCAGACTAAATTTACTAATTATTGGTGGTATTATTAAAGAACACTTCAACGTTACATGTCAGTTTTACACGTGGTCAAATGAAAGCAAAGCACGTGATTAGTATGGTTTACGTTTGCGTATGATTATGTGATTTGAGTCATGAAATCTATAAAAAGCTTCCAGCGAGTGGGTAATTGGGGTAGTGATTTACTAAGCGTCGCTTAGATGTGGTACAAGGCCAAAAGTATGGGGAACCCAATGAGGATCGAACTTTCTAGAGGATATATAAGGAACAGCTTCAAAATTAAAAGTGAATATATCAACATTGTATTATTTCATCACTCCAGGAAATATTTGATTTCTGCAATGCTTTATATTTACAGGAATAAAATTAGTTTAAAAATGAAGCCTGTAGCCTTCTAGTGGCACTTGGGGCTTATACAGGGAGAACATGGTTGTAAATAAATGCCGCTTTTTTTTGGTTGGAGCTACTCAATCTATCCTGCTTTGATATATTTCAAAATCATTTATGTTGTCATGTGAGTAATTTTCCACCCTACAGCCTCTTTCCCACAGGCGCAATATTTTAAGCCTGTCGTTACTATGGCGCTACTTAGATGCTAACTGTTCAGGTGAGCTTCACACTCTTGTTCTTTTCGTTCAGACCTTTACAGCCTGTTTACTTTCTCTTGAGTATAATCATACTTATATCATGTGCGTTCCAAAAGTAAGTGAGAAAGTTCCACTCAGAATAGACTCTCGCGCAAGTGCTTCAATGCCAGCCTTATAATGGTTTATTTAACCATCTTATATTAATGATCTTCATTTATTAACAACTTCCATTCCATTCATAGCTATGGGTTTGAATTCTTTACCTTCAGTGGCCCTGTATTGGGTTAATATATATATATATATATATATATATATATATATATATATATATATATAAAAAAGGCTTAAACACTAATATTCCATGGTCATAATTTATTCCATTGGAATCGTAAATACGATCCATTCATCAGACCTACAATTTCAAAAAAAAAAACAGAAAAAACAACCCCGGAAATAAAAATAGAATTTAGAGAGTGTAAGTATGAGAGTGTGGGACGAATGTTAGAGCTAAAGAGAGGGTAACAGACGAGAGAAGGTGGAGATTAAACCTTAATAGAGAGAAGTTTTAGAGAGGTGAGTTGAAGAGGTTTAAGTGAGAGAAATATGAATGTTGTCGGATGTCTAATACATTAAAGATACATTAAGATATATTATCAATAGCTTTTATATATATATATATATATATATATATATATATATATATATATATATATATATATATATATATGTCTCTGTGTGTGTGTACTTTTATGTCAAATTTCCAAGTGGACAGTGACCGACAACGGCTTTCATACTTTTCACGCAATCATCAGGCGGTCGATGGCTGTAGTTCGTAAAATGGGAACTCTTACAGCGCCATTCGAGCCTAAGATGATGAGCCAGCCAAACTCACCAGGGGCACGGGAAACTATTCTTCCAAGATCGAAATAGCCGAAAAACAAAAAAATAAATAAAATGACCCACCAGAAAAGCTTGCCGGTGTAGCAAACAAGTTCTCAATGCCATAGGGAACAATAGTACCACGGTAGAGGAGCGAAGAGCTTAAAAAACAAAACAAAAAAAACCCAAAAAACATGGCTACTAAAATCCTCCACGTCAGAGCATTTTCAATGAGAGAAAAGGATAAGCAGACACCAAGAGAGTCTGCCTAAGCCTGCACACTAGAAAAGAAGAGTGCTTAATGCCATCAAAAATGGCAGAGCTTTAACATTCTTTAAGTCAAATTCCAGGTAGGCAGTGAAAGACCACGACATCAACTTTCATACGCTTTCTCGCAATCATCAAGCGGTCGGTAGCTGTAGAATAATAACAAAAGCAAAACTTATGCGACGCATTTCGTTCTCTGATAGACTAGGCTCAAGCTTTTCTTAATTGTGACCCATTTTTGGTGTAAAAAATAATTCAGGCCCACCTAAGGACAAATAAAAATTCTATGTAACAGGAAATACATTTTTATTTACGAAAAAACAAAAATGTAAAAAAATATAAATCTTGAGTAATGACTATACTGCTGTTGGTGGCTCTAGACAAAATTAAAATATTTCTCAGGTCCACCTTTGGGATCTAAGAGCCCATGGACTAGAGGACGAAACGCGTCGGCTAAGATAACTTTTCCTTTTGTCTTTTATTTGTATTGTCTTTCAACAGATAGATTTGCTTGGTTATATCTGAAATTCACCTCCTCCCCCTATATATATATATATATATATATATATATATATATATATATATATATAGAGAGAGAGAGAGAGAGAGAGAGAGAGAGAGAAAGAGAGGGATAGAGAGGGGGGAAAGAGGGAGGAGGTACGGTGGTGTAGTGGATAGTCGCTCGGATTGAGGAATCGGAGAGCCGAGTTAGAATTCAAGTCGAATCCATTACATTCACTTATGTGCTAATACCCTTGGGGAAGGTATTAATCTTATTCTTCTCCCTCCAACTATGGGTAAATAGAAGAACAGACTGGGTTCTATAGCCTTGGACGAAGGAGAACTCGGAATTCAAAACTTGCGGAGTGTCGATTGGTCGTAGTGCACCAGGTCTCTGTATTCGGCCCTTCAAAAAATGTGGTTGGTTCTGTAAAAAAGCCTTCACCACTATAATCAATTCATATGTGCTGGTATCCTGGAACTGCGCTGCTTGACCCTCATACGTCGAATACGACGGGAGAGTCCACTATATATATATATATATATATATATATATATATATAACACTCGCATTTTCCTGTGGTCGAAACAGATACAAGGGGCTACTTGTCACATTGAGTAAGAAACTTTATTCGTTATTCAATTTTTCAAACCTTATTTCGCATTAAGAGTGAACCCTCAAACCAAAACGACCAAGGTTCTATCAATAATAAGATCACCGGATCGTCCATCATGCTCGTTGTTCATTACTGCTGTATAAAGTTTGATTCTTACTGGGTACCATGAAGGATAATCACCATTAAATTTTAAGCCCCGTCGGAAGGTAAAGAGAAGAACCATGATCATCTAAATACTGAATGGACATGGCACGGAAAAATACCAAAAATAATACCACACCCATTTTCATTTCTCTCTCTCTCTCTCTCTCTCTCTCTCTCTCACACACACACACACACACATATATATATATATATATAAATTTTATTACTTCAAACTGTCAAATTGTCTCATTTATATATATATATATATATATATATATATATATATATATATAAATAAATAAATAAAATTTAAAACACCCAACCTCATCATAAAAATAATAAGACGACTGCAAAATCAAAACCACAAAGAACTAATATTATTTGCGAGTTCAAGTGCCCCTCAAAAAAGGTTCTTCCTTATCAAACCAAACTCATAAATTATTGCGTTGTTCACACTACTACATCCCTATCTAGACGTCTTACGGTCCAGCCATCAGATTACAGCTGCATCAGGACTTATTAAAATACACACAAAACCCCTCCCAGACACCAACCGAAACACACACACACACACACACACACACACACACACACAATAGTCCTGGGTATGACGATAAATTACATTTGGCAGCAAGGCCTCTGATCGGGAGATTGGATGCTTTGAGGCGTGTGGAACCACCGGTTAATTACTGCTGTTTCCAGGTCTTTTAAAGTCGAAATCTAAATATTTTGTAAGAAATTTTATTTTATTTATTTATTTTTGTGAAATTCTAAAGGTTCTGGTGGTAAATGTCCTACTAATTAACACACAGCTAGGGGAGAAGGGATGGATTATAGTACCACATCATTTGGCGTCATATGCAGACAAATTTTGGTTTAGAAACGAAATAAGTTTACCGATAATTTTTTTTAGTCGGCATCACCCCATGCAAGGCAGTAAAGTCACTTAGACACTTACAAGCTGTGGAAGAATTAGGAACAAAAAAAATAATGAGAGGGAAGAGGAAAAAGTGATCAGGAGGACAGTAGATCACGATTGACATTGTATTTAAATTTTTGCAGATTAAAGTTGTCTGGAAAACATAGAGCCGGAAGGGAGTTCCACATGCGAAGGTTCGAGAAAAGAAACTGTTAGCATAGAATTTACGGTTACATGTAGCCACCTCAACTGTAAATTGGCGAGATCTCGTTACCAGTCTAGTACTATGGTGGGTGAGGATGGAGTAATGGACAGCTCTTATTGAGGAATTGGAGAGCCGAGTTCGAATTCCACTCGATTCCATGACACCTGGGAAAGGTATGAATCCTCTTCTTCATAAAGCAGGACAGACCGGGTTCTAGAGCCTTGGATGGCAACCTACTACAGGAAAAAATCTGCCTCGTCAGTCATGTATCGAAAGATACATGATCGCCTACTCGTGTATCACGCATGGCACACAACAACTGTGGTTAAATTCAAAGTGTCTTTGTACCATAGCGAATAGCGATATTTATTTGTAAAAAAAATTACAAAATGGGACACAAGGCCAAAATGGGCAAAAACTTTGCTAGCCACAACCACGGGCCAAAACATACCATAATATTCCTAACACCAAAACATCGCATTCTTACTTACCATTCTTACTAAATTTACCATAATACCTCATTGTCTCTGAAAGTTCTAACTGGTCCCCATATGTACAATTCATGTCTGTGGCGGGAGGGGAATAAAGCAATAATTGAAAAAATCGGAACCCCAATGTCTATTGACAATATGAAATCGAAGATCTTATTCGAATAATTACTATAAAAGTATTTATAGAAAAGACATCGAGAGGCCACCTTACGGTGGTGGGAAATTAACTGAAGCTGATCGGCCAGATCAGGACCAATAATATTGCCGATTCTTCTTTGGATTTATCAAAGAGCTCAAGGTAAATATCAGGGGCACCAGACCATATTTGGCAGAAATATTCTAAGCATAGAAGAATGGTAGACATAGATATATAAGATAGATTCTGGAGAAAAAAAAAATGTTCCGCACGACACAGAAAAACAACTTTCTTAGCAGCTGAACGAGCAATGGATTCAATTTAATCTTTCCACTTCGTGTTTGCTGAGAACGTTAGCCGGAGAAGGTGTAATGAGTCACTTTTCTGAGGATAGCATCAGCCATGCTGATGAAATGCAGAGAGGAGTCTCTCAGATGATTAATGGAGAGAAGTTTAGTTTTGGAGGCGTTAAAATTAACAAGCTATTTCTTGCCCCAGATAATAATTATGTTTCTTTATTAACTTCAGTGCATACATCCACAACTGCGCTTTTCTGTTGATATCGGCTCGGTATCCAAAATCATGTTTTTTTTTTTTTTTTTTTGTCTTAATTACCTATTTTTGTCTCCGACGACTTTTGAATTTGGACGTACTTTCTAGAACGCACGTGTCCATATGCATAATGTTAATAATGTTATGCAGCAATATATACGCCAGGCTTCTAACGCACCAGGCACTATCTGCGGCAACGATAACTGACAGTCGAAATGGCGATGATTTGTTTCCGAGGAGAAGGCAAAAACTAATCAATTCCATTCCTCCTCATCTCTAGTGGGTTTGGTGCAATTTACTAACACATACTCTCTCTCTCTCTCTCTCTCTCTCTCTCACACACACACACACACACACACACACACACATATATATATATGTATATATATATATATATATATATATATATATATATATATATATATATATGAATATACTGTTTAATAAATAAACGGAGGGTCTACTCAAAAAATGAGTGCCCACTAATAATAGCGCCTAAGTAATAAAATCTGTCACATTATTAAATAAAAATCCATCCCTTTCTTCAGAAATTACTTTCTTTACGTTAGGAATCGAAATTGAGCCGATATATCTATTTCGAGAGTCAATGAAAAATCTGTATTTAAAGGCACTATTCAACTTTGCGGGGACGACGACAGACGGTGTTCAAAGCACGTCAGAACTAATGCTAGTTTCGCTTAGGAAAACGAAGGTTCGAATCCTGCCGGAGAGCGCATATTTTTCTCTAAAAAGATTTCTCGAATATTCAAGCCTGTTGACGAAAACAAATAAATATATTCTTTAATAAACAAACGGAGTGTCGACCCAGATATGATCATCCGTTAAAAAAACACACATATTTCTATAATATTTCTATATACGAGGGTAAGTAAAAAATCCGCACTTTCGCTATAGAAAAATCTTTAGGTTTGTTATATTGCTTCTGCTCATGTTGGTGCTATTTTGATCACATGATCGAAGTTTTCGCTTCATCCCGTCAGTTGTATTACTGTTGTTATAGTGTAAAGATGGCATAAAAAATTGTGACTTCAATTCCTAACCTCAGCGGAGAAAACAAAGACTTTTAAAATCCATTTTGCATTTGGTTTGGTTTGTTTTGTTTAACGGCATATCAACCACAATGGGTTATTCAATGCCGACAAAATTTTATTGCTGGTAATATTTTTTTCAAAAATGTATTGCTGGTAATATTTTTTGGTTTCAAAAATGTATTGCTGGTAATATTTTTTCTTCAAAATTTATTGCTGGTAATATTTTTTTCTTCAAAATTTATTGCTGGTAATATTTTTTTACAAAGTATTTCTGGTATTAAAACGTATTTTTATATTTTCATTGTGTTTTAACCCCAGCTTAGGAGTTAAATATTTGCCATTGCTGGGACCCTAAAAGGTGCTAGTACTCTGGGTCAGAGTGAACCTGCGAACACCAGCAATTAAGAGATGGTTCCACGCTCTTCAAAAACTCCTGATCAGAGAACTTACCGTCGGATGTAGTTTATCGCGATACCCAAGACTGCCATTTTGTATTTAAACTGATTATATTTTTAATAAATGTATCACTTTAAATAGTTAAAAAGTTCAGATTTGGTATTCATATATAGCACTGAATCGACGAGTAGATACGGTGTTTTTTTTTTTATTTCACCCAGAGCAAGACAATAAAGCCACTAAGATGAAATGGGTTACTGGGTGTGAGAGAATAAGGAAACTAGGTTACGACGGTGAAAAATGTGACTGAGGCCGATACAAGAAAATGTAGCCATTTACATAAAATTAAAATTAGGTAGAAAGGCAGAGAATATATATATATATATATATATATATATATATATATATATATATATATATATGACGTCACACATTATGAAATGGACAAAGCCTGACTATTATTTTAAGACATTTTTTATGTTTAGCATTCTTTTATAGATACAAATATTTAAGTAAATGCTCTGTTTATAATAAACATTATATATATATATATATATATATATATATATATATATATATATATATATTAAGACATTTTATGTTTAACATTCTTTTATAGATACAAATATTTAAGTAAATGCTCTGTTTATAATAAACATTATATTATATATATATATATATATATATATATATATATATATATATATATATTTTAAGATATTTTTATGTTTTTCTTTTTATAGATATAAATATTTAAGTAAATGCTCTGTTTATAATAAATATATATATACACGTGTGTGTGTATGTGTTTGTGTGTGTGTATGTGTTTGTGTGTGTGTTCAGGCGCGTGTGTGCGTGTATTTCGTTCCTTTTCACGCACTTCCCGCTTGTGGAACTCTTTCCCGGGTCCATGCTTACCAGTCCACTTTAAGCTTCAAAAATTTAAACGCAATGTCAATCGCCATCTACTGTCCTCCTGATTATTCTTCTTTTGTTTTCACTTAGTAATGTTTCTTTTTTTTAATTCCCACAAGTGAACACTTATGTATTAGTCTTTACTGGCTAGCTTAGCTGAACTCGATTAAAATATATATATATATATATATATGTGTGTGTGTGTGTGTGTGGTCTGAAGTTTGCGCTCAAGCACGGACCATACTGCCGCGGAATTGGTGTTAACCTCAGTCTTCACTTTTATATTTATATTTACATACACTATCTCTGATATTGCGCACTTTAACCCATAAATATAGCATACCTTAAAACTATATATATATATATATATATATATATATATATATATATATATATATATATATATATATATATATATATATATATATATATATATATATTATTGTATACGACAAAGGAGCATTGATTTAGATTTTTATACAATTTCTAATGTGAGTTAATATTTTTTTTTCGGATGATAAATTAAATAAAACTGTTCAACACTTCTTTTTTCATCCAAGTGTTTTTGGCTATACATCTAGACATTTAGCCATTTTCAAGGTTGAAATATATTAACTGTTAACAAGAAATAGATTGTTGTATGTATGTATTTATATTCAAATAGTTTTTATTTTCAAAACACGGTCAAGATATTATATATATATATATATATATATATATATATATATATATATATATATATATATATATATATATATATTGTATTTATGGGAATTTGTCATCAGTGCTGCCTCGGAAGTTTTATAATGTTAACAGTAAAAAGGCTTGTCTTTTTAGAATGGTTTTGGGGTGTCTTAACGATGTTAACAGAATTCTCTATGATGTTCTTTCATACGGGGCCACGAAGAAGCGGGACTCTAATGCTTTGTTCCAACAGAGCAGGGAAAAGCGAGAACATGTCGGAAAATATCGGTAAATTACGGAGTCAGCCGATTTCAAACGGAAGTAGCCGTAATATCGGTTGTTTGAACTCTTGACTCTCGCATTCTTAATTTTTGCTACTTCTTTTATTAACGCTGTTATAATTTTAGCTTTACACATGCGGAAACGAAGTGTCGATATGGAATATATAAAAAGGAAAAAAAAAACAAGACAAACTAGCATAGAGAATGAATCCTATTCATAGGCGTTGGAGAGAGAGAGAGAATGAGAGAGAGAGAGAGAGAGAGAGAGACGGGGTGGGTAAATAAACGTGTAGTTGTTTGGTAAATAAGGAATTATGGTCTCTGGCTGAGGAATGGTGAACTTTTGCGTATGGGTGTAGGGTTAAGAGGATTTCTTTTTTGGCTGGAGTGCAAGATTTAGAGTCAGACGCGATTTCGGAGAATAATGGTAAACGGTTGCGTGACACGTGCTGTTCTTGCTTGCGTTCCAAGCGGCTGCTGCTACCACCGCTTCTCTTTCCGAGAAATCAGGAAGGATAATGGTACTCAGATATTCACTATTACAGTACCACACCAACTACTGTTAATACAATTACTGTTAAGCATTTAACAAACTTAGTTTAGCCGGGCAAGAGGCCAAAAATGACTATAATTATTAATTTTTATTTTAGTAGTCGAAGTTGGGTTAAATAAATTAATGAGTATGATGGAAAAAAAACTTATTAGTCTGGTTTCGTTCGGAGATGCAACTTCTTCAGACAAATAACGATTTTAGTAATATATATATATATATATATATATATATATATATATATATATATATTTCGGTCGAAACTAGTCGAGGAATCTAAATGGAATAATAATAATAAAAAAACGAAAGAATATTAATCTACAACCCAGTGTGTCTAATGATTTTAATTTTTTATTTTCTTATTGTTCAATATATATATATATATATATATATATATTAATAAATACAAATATACCTACGTTTGTAGTACAACTTACTATAACGTATAACTATTCATAGCTCTGTTTATCGACATTGAGCACTGCTTTGTTTGCCCCATAAATTAAATAAAATAAATATTTATTTGGTTATCTGCGGATACACGCTATCGCACGCATGTACATTTGCTATTTATTTTATATTTACACACACACATACATACACATTCACTCACACACACACGTACACATATATATGTATTGAAACTTGGAAAAGCTTTTTATTGACAATGTGTTTCGTCTTATTTATTTACTCAGGTAAGCGTATTCAGGTTAGAATGAAAGAAAAAAACTTTTCCAATTTGTCTCATTTTTCCATTTTTTTCCGATTCTACATACCATTAACACACACGCATACACAGACACATACACACACACACATATATATATATATATATATATATATATATATATATATATATTATTATTACTTCAAACATCATTTTAGTGAACACCGTATTTTAATTTAAACTGTTTATTTAAATACTGTTGAAATGTTTATTTAAATACTGTTAAAATTTTTATTTAAATACTGTTA
The DNA here is from genome assembly GCA_903632075.3 of Acanthosepion pharaonis. Classification (NCBI taxonomy): domain Eukaryota; kingdom Metazoa; phylum Mollusca; class Cephalopoda; order Sepiida; family Sepiidae; genus Acanthosepion; species Acanthosepion pharaonis. The sequence goes on from CAHIKZ030002512.1 coordinate 388,189, forward strand.
AAATGCACTGTTTTAATAAACACTGTTTAACGAAACGGAACGTCTACTCAAATACAGGTATCCACTAAAATAACTTGTGATGTAATTAAAAATATGTCGGATTAAAAAATAAATCCCATTAATTCTTTATATATATATATATATATATATATATACAAAATATGTGAAACAGCCAACCTTATCATAAAAATAATATCACAATCACAAAGAACCGACATTATTTGCAAGTTCAAATGCCGCTCAAAAATGGCTGTTCCTTATCAAAGCAAACTCATAAATTATTGCGTTGTTCACACTACTACATCCCTATCTAGACGTCTTACGGTCCAGCTATCAGATTACAGCTGTATCAGGACTTATTAAAATACACACAAAAACCCTCCCAGACACCAACCGAAACACACACAACCACACATATACATACATACATATATATATATATATATATATATATATATATATATATATATATAGGGAAAGAGGTTGGGGGAAAATCAAACGACAGTTATAGTTCATATAGAATAGCTAAAAATACAAACAGAGAAGATATAAAATATAATTTTAACATCCAATGAATGTTATTTTTCATTTTTATTTTTACCGGTATTGTTTTAAAATATTCCACATTATATTAGTCGTAATTTCTATTAACCATGTTGTATTGTCCTTGATACAGGTGATTCAGAAATTAGTGCACTTTCAATAATTTTTCGCCTTTTATTATATATTACATTTTAATCTAAACACAATTCTTTTAGCTGTAAAGAGGTTCAAACCAATAATAATATTAATATTAATATTAATAATAATAATTATCAAGCACATATACTAAAATATTGTGTCATCCCAAAATGCAGATTCTGTGATAAATATCCAGAAACGATTGATCATCTTGTATCAGGTTGCACGATGTTGGCACCCACTGAATATAAAACCCGACATGACAGAGTGAGCCAATATCTGCACTGGAAAATCTGCAACTTCTACTAGAAGGAAACTGAAAGAAAATGGTATGAACACCCCCCAGATCCGGTTACGGATATAGGACCTGTTACAATTCTATGGGACTACACAATACACACTGACAGAGCAATCAAGGCCGACCGTCCAGATATTGTTATTAAAGACCACATCAAAAACAGTGCCTCCTTATTGATATGACAGTCCCTGCTGACTGCAATGTATAATTGAAGATATTCAAAAAGCTGTCAAAATACAAGGACCTTGAAATAGAAATCTCGAAAATGTGGCATATGGGAACATCAACAATCCCTGTAGTAGTTGGAGCCGTAGGATTGGTTGGAAAAGATTACAGTAGACTAATTGAAGGGATTCCTGGAAGTCCATGCATCAAGGAGATACAAAAAATTGTTCTGACAAGTACAGCCAACACTTTACGAAGGGCTTTATCTATGTAATTTTTTTTTTTTTTTTGTCAGTGGAAAGTGTCATGATGCCATTTCTAATCTTAGGTCCCTGGACGGGACCCGGAAAGAAATGTGTAAACGCCAGAAATCAAAGAAAATAAAAATAATAATAATAATAAACATCTGCCAACAAGTGGACTTGACTAAATGCAAACTGTGTGGCTTGAAGGTTGAAAATGTCACCCGCATAATTAATTGACGCCCTGATAAAGTGGCTTTCCTTCTATATTGGTGCCTACGTAGGAAGTATGAATTTGAAGTCGAATAGAAATGGTACCATAGCAGAGGAGAGGAGAGCAGGTGATTGAAAACGACCAAGTGAAGATGTGATCTGATTTCAACATCCAAACAAGACGCACCCTTGAGGCCACCAAGCCAGACAACACTTACGGCCATATCACGTTGAAACACGCACGATCACCGAAGTTAAGCAACATTAAACAACCAGATCTTGTAAGCTTAGATGTGCGTGGTGGGCGCTGGTGTAATTGATAACGGCTAAGAATTAGAAATCACCGACCCGAGTTCTAATTCTAGTCTGGTTCGTTATATTCACTTAAGCGCAAATACCCTTGGGAATCCACCTTTTCTAACCCCCCATCTATAGGTTAATCAGTTGGCACTGTATCAGAAAATTATTATTATTTCCCTTCAAAATTCTTACAATCTAAAAATATTTTATGGCTTTAAATAATCTACAAAAATTATGAAGCCGTAAAAACATACCAGACAATCAAGCAAACCCAGATATTACCATCGTTAAAAAAAAAAATAGAGTAAGAAAATATCTCCTCCTTGATGTGACTGTTCCTGTTGACCATAAGATCAAGGCCAAACAGATTGGAAAGTTTAAGAATGTACACGGACTTTGCGGATTGAGCTTGTTGGGATATGGGACGTTCAGGCCACTACTGTCTTAGTTATCATTTAGATGTTGAGGTCTCTACCACTGTACCACTTTACTGGCGTAAAGAAATTCATTAAGAAAAACCGAATATAACTTAGCATCACAATGCTTCAAAAGTCCGCGTTGCCAGGCTTTGTAAATATTCTGAGAAAGGTGCTATCAGTTTGATGCCGTACAACTTGATAGAGAACATCCATAATGCAAGATCTACAGATGAAAACAAAGTATCGAAGTAGAGCATAATAATATTAGGTTGGTGCAAAATAATGACTTAATAATGTCGTTTTTGACGTATTTTTAACGTCAAAAACGACATTTTTACGTCATTATTTTTGCACCAACCTAATAATAATAATAATAATAATACTGGAAAATTGTGTTGGCTCCAAATGCAGATTCTGTGATAAATATTGAGCAATATTGTGTCAGGTTGCGTAGAGTTTGCACCAACTGAATATAAAACTCGGCATGACAGACTGCGCCAATATCTGCCCAGGAATATATGCATCTTTTATCTTTTACGGGAAGGAAATTACAACAAACTGGTATGGACATCACCCAGAACCGGTTACAGAGATAGGACCTGTAAAAGTGTCATGGGAGTTTACTATATACTCAGATAGAACAATCAAAGCTGATCTCCCAGACATATTGATCAGAGACCACAGGAACAGAATGTGCTTTCTTAATGGCATGACAGTTCCTGCAGATTGTAATGTATCTTTGAAGATCTTCAAAAATATATGAAAGGACATGGACCTTGAAAATCTCAAAAATATGATACATGAAGACATCAGTTATTCCAGTTATAGTCGGAGCACTCGAACTAATTGGAAAAGGGTCCGATAGACTCATTGAAGGGATTCAGCCCATACGCTAAAGAAATATGGTACTCACAATTACAGCTCACACATTACGACAAGCTTTATCTATATAAAATATGTGATCTTAGGGTTTTAGCCTGACATAAGGCCACCATTTAGGAGTAACAATTAAACGTCGAGCTCAATAAAAATAGCTGCTTAATTGATACGCATGTAGTGAAAACCCCTTTTTCTTTTAACTAAGCTTAGGTTAATCTGAAACAGGGCCACAACTGATGGGTACTGAGAGAGAGATTGATTTAAACACGCTACCGATGAAACTGCTTAATCACTGCACCATTTTGAAACTTTTTTTTTTTTTTTTTTTTTCATTTTCCTTTAATTGTTCTCCAAACAGACAGATGGAAGAGAAAAGAGGCAGACAAGTAGGCTGTTTGTCTCTCTTCCGCGGCAATTCCCACTCCGACCCGACCCAATTTACCTCCCACTTCCCCCAACACTTACTCGGAATCTTTTGTTCTACACCAATCTGCGATGCTTACACACAGACTAATTCGTTCTTTTCTGCTTACCCGTTCACAAAACACACCAGTTTCAATCGCTACTAGTTACCGATTAAATATATGCGCTACAATCAGCAGCAGCGTTACTAATAACAATGTTCATTTTTTTTTCTAGGCTTTATAACACTGTGTAGGGGGATCATTTTTAAAGTTAATTAGCAATCTAACAAGTTAAAAAAATAAAATCGCAAATATAAAAAAAAAGATCATATTTCTAGAGTAAGAAACATCTTCATCTAAGTACCGTATCCCTTCAGACCTTTGGTGATCATGGCCCTCCACAATTTCATGCACATTATAGCACTTAATACATTTTTTTTCACTCCAAGCAAGGGGATAATAGCATTAGAACGCACTGTAACGACATGGGGTGAAAGTAAAAGAGAAGACTGTGTATGGCGAAGATTGAGGAAAGGACAAAAAGGAATGGGGTTCAAGAAAACAGAATGTTATACTGGAACATTATCTATTCTATTATTAATAGACTCTCCCACACATAAGTAGTAGTAGTAGTAGCGGTCGCCAGTTGAGCTCAGTGGTGTTGAGTGAGTCAGTCGATGTCGGACATTGAAGTATCAATCACCACAACTAGATTGCTGCGTCATTAACTATTATTTCAAGTTCCTAACGTTTTTGTACGTCGGCCCCTTTTAGGACCGACTTAGTAAAACACAAGCCTCCACTGTGAAAACTACTCTACAACACAGAACATAACTAATGACGCTGAGACATAAACTTTTTTAGGATTGTAGTTATCAGGGAAGCAAAAAATCAGAAGGGAGATACACAGGTGTGTGGTGCGAGGTAAGAAACAGTTAGAATAAAAGTGACGGTTCCTTTAATAGTAAAACGGTGGGACCTAGTAGAGCGCTTAAATTCATGTAGTTGGGGTACCAGGGTAAAAAAGCTCGTCAGAGCAGTTGCCATGAAGATATTTGTAGAAGAGTCTTACACCGTAACTATGGACTATAACGAGTATGTCCCAGTCCTCATAAATAGAGTTGAATATACTGTCTGGTGTGTGTGGGTGATTTACCACCTCAGTGGATTATTTACTACACGCGGCTGGCGAATCTTGTATGTTGTAAATGTTATAAGGATTACCGTTCCATTTCCAACCTTCATTTTGGTTATTCTTATTCAGTAACCTTTTCTAGGTTACAACAAAGAAACAAAGGGAAGCCTCGTCACGTCGGTGAAAAAGTGACAGAAGTCGAGATGCCAAGTCAGGACCGATTACATTACAGATCCTTTATTGCATTTTGTCATGAATCTCCAGATGTACGGCAGGAGCTCCAGACCAATCATGCACAGATGAATAGTAAATTTATAAGCGTACAAGAAGCATTTTGGTGAGAAAAAGATTTCTGATACGACACTATGAATGAACTTTCTTTGCAGTAGACGTAGCACTCAAATCGATATAGTCGCTCCATTTTATGTCAGTTAAAAATGTTAGGCCAAAAAGTCGCACAGTGTTGTTTTCCTGGAGGTTAGCATCAGCCATGCTGATGGAAGGCATAAAAATCTCTGTCTTTCCTTTTTTTATCTCTTCTAAATCTTTTTTCATCCAATACTAATTAGGTCATGTGTTGTTTACCTCTGTCCCTCTTATCTTCAATCTGTCCTGCGAGTATCGAATTTTCCAAGCCCTCTTTCCTCATTATGCGCACTAGAAATTTCAACTGAAATTTTTTTCTGGTGTTAAATGTGAGTGTCCTTTAAATTCCTTTTCTTCTAAAACAACGTTGTCGCTCACATGTTCGGCCCGTGGTATAATCAGCATCCTTCTGTAGAGCCACATTTCTAACGTTTAAAGTCTCTTCATCTGTGAGTAGATTGTTCAGCATTCACTGCCATATGGTAGAAACACCGCAAAAGCCATAAATCTCTTTATGCTACGAAAAAGTATCTGGGATTGAAACACGAAACACTGAATTAGATCACATAACCAAGTTGATGTCTAGTGTGTTTCGTAATCTGAGATGGTTGCTTATTTTCTAGTTCCATGGGTCAGTGTTCGAGTCTGGAATTAAAAAAAAATCTTAAAAAAATATGTCGATCTGTCTATATTTCTGAGATGTGGTATTATGTATACTATTTACATTGTTCGGACTATCATTCTCATCTTTGTTGCCATATTGATCACAACGTTTTAACCCTTATACAGTTTGACATTCCAACCACCTGAAGAAGGCCGGAGCGTACAAGGGCCGAAACGTTGTGATAAATATGTCAAGAAAGATGAGGATGATAGTCCGAACAATGTAAATAGTGAAAATATATCGAGTTCAAATTTTCACGTCAGCCCTTACCCACCTGATATACTGGCTTGGCAAAATCTTCATAACTTCCATTTTTACTAGCTGTCTGCCAGTATGCGGCCCAAGTGACACTCAAGGTAGGGAGTTACTGAATAGGCTTAGCGAAGAATCAAAATAGCATCTTTCCCCTAAAGTCGAAAACATCATGCCTCAACAAGTGTACCAAGGTTTTCTTTTTTGTCTTTGATAATAATGTGAGGGCGATTTGCTTTGTATAATCCGATCTGTGGTGATAGAAAAATCCCAAAGGATGGTAATATCTGCTCTGTTAACTATAGATTCAAGATAATGTTCATACTAGTTTGCAGCTGTTTTTATCCAGTAGTGATGCAGATATTGACCTACACTGTCATGACAGCTTTTGTACTGACTGGGTGTCACTATTGAACATAATGAGATAATGTGATCAATAATTAGTTACAGAAGCTGCATTTTGAGTCTGTACTATTATGCAACATATTAGTTTGGTAGGTGCGTGTAAGTAGGCTCTGGTCCTATGAAGTAAGTGTAAAAAACATTTCAATTTCACCCCAATCTACTTAGCCACTAATGGGTTGCGAATTGATGTACACTATTATTATTATTATTATTATTGAGCAGTGATTAGCAAACTCATTTTAAATATCACTATCGTAAGTTCAATTCCCTTTAGAACTCCGCAGAAAGACTTTTGTGGATCGGTGCCGACTTAATTGACTCAATTCCTATGATTCTCCTAGTTATAGTATCAGTGGTCGGTGTTCGCGCCGAAGAAAAGCGTGGACTTCAAATGGTTAGATGAGATGTGACAGAGGGTCGGGTTTAATGTGGGTAACCCGAGCACGTAAACCCGGGCCAAGGGCAAAAATTTCCCAGCTCCCACAACTATCTATTCCCCCTGTTTAGTGGAATGCGGGTGCAACCATGGGCTCCTGTTCCCCGGGTCCAGGCACCTCACGATTTTTATTTCCCCCAGCGGCGTCTGTGTCCGCTGATAGAGCCACAGATGAGTCGTACTCTGCCCGAAGACAGAGACGCAATTGAGAGATGATAATCCTGCCATGGTATACACCGAGGAATGGTTTCAAATGTTGATTTCAAGGCTTGCGAGTATGTCTCATATAAAATTAGGTCGATAAACAATCTTTTCCCTTTATGTTGGACGGGGGTAAAATTTTATCTAACCTTAAAAGAGAATCAATTTGCGAAGGTGCATGTTATATTAGCGATAAGAAGCTGAGAATATTTTCAAAGAAATCAAAAGTGAATCCCACAGAGAAGATATAATTGTTTCAAATATTACAAATAAAGCCACTGGCTTACCTTATAAAAAAAAAGAAAAAAAGATTTTTATAGGAACAAACCTTTTCTCAGGCTATGAACAAGATTCTAAGGCTTCTTCTAGAATTTTGCAAATTAGGCTTCCCGTTCTCTAACCAGATTATCGTCATTATTCATGTATAATATAAACGCATAATACGCACTCCTATCATCTGGCTACGATATTCTAGAGAAAACCTCTCGTGTATAATACGCACTAAATTTTCAAAAGTTTTAGCAGAGAAATGTAATCAAAATTTAATATTTGTTAAGCATTTTATCCTGCTTGTGAGTGACTCAGTGACTTATTTTTTACGGTTTATCAACGCTATTCATGTTATTTAAAACCCGAAAATATTTTTTTAGATTGTAAGATTTATTTACACTATTTCCATTGTTCGAGCTGTTGTCCTCAGCATAGTTGCCGTATTCACGACGTCCTCAAGGACACATTGCCCAGTGGATAAAAGCAAGAATCCAGTGACTTGAACCAAAGAGTTGTGAGTTCAATACCTGGGTACAATAGAGGGGAAAAAAAACCAAAAAAAAAAACCAAAAAAAAAAAAAAAAAAAACATAAAAACAAAACAAAAAAAACTTGGAGAGTTAAGTTAAAGGGAGATAACTGATATAAGACATCAGGAAGAGGCATGGCACATAGAACTAGAACAATCTCCCCCGGTGGAGGATATAAAGGGCTAAATTTGAAGAAGGCTGAGGCGTACAACGGCCGAAAAGAAGTGAACATGGCAACAAAGATGAGGACAACATTTCGAACAATGTTTATAGTGCGATTAATTTAAAATACCCCATCTCAGAAATATAGACAGATACTGTATGATTTGTTTGGAGAAAATAAAGATTTACAAGTAATACTAATTATCGAATAGTTGTTGTTTGGAAGAGGTGTTTTCATACCTTTACCAAGCGCATTTGAGTGAAGGAACCCGACTAGAATTGGAACTCGGCTCTCCGATTTCCAATTCCAAGCCGTTATCAATTACACCACCTGCACATCCAAGCTTACAGGAGCTGGTATTCCCAGGCAGCTATCAACCTTGGAAGTGACCGGGCTTGACTTTGCTTTACTTCTGTGTCCGTAGGAGAACCGATCCTATATGTATCGACTATAGATAAGAATTTATTTCGAAGGTTGCTTCTTAGATAAATTCCGTATTTTTTTTTTATTAACTTTATTCTTTAAAAAAAAAAAAGTACTTATTTAAGTATACATTCATCAATATTTATAATGAAACGTTGTCCCTTATCAGTCAGCAGTTCCATACCTTTTCAGTAGAATTCTATTTTCTATAGAAGTCTATTAATAGACGTGAAAATTTTCGACAAACTCTTGAATATGGTTTTCATTAGAGGATGTTTTCTTCTTTTCTTAAAACGGTGAGAATCATTTGATGCAATGTCCTGTGAATATGGCGGGTGAAGTAGAGTAGTCCAACCGAGTTCCAAAATATGTCCCTGTGTTATTCTTGCTGTACTTGGCCTTGCGTTGTCATGAAGGAAAACAACATTTTCGTAATGATGAGCGCAGACTGTATTTTGACCAAACATTTATAGACATATTACAACTGCTGAACGTATAAATGTGCATTTAGTGTTTCAATGGGTTTATGAATTCTAAATGAATTAACACGTACGCACAGCAGCATCTTTCTTCAAACGGATGAAGTAAAAAAATAAATTTTATTTTCCTGCGGTCATCCTTTTTCTTCTTTGAGCCGTACCTCTTTAGGCGTAGTCTTATCATTCCTAATTCCCACTTTGTCATCCATTAAAACAAGATCGTTAAGAAGGTTATGCAATGTTTACCTCTGTCCGTCTTGCCTTCAATATGCCGAGTGAGCGTCAAATTTTCCAAGCCTTCTGTCCTCATTACGTGCCTTATAAATTGCACCTGTCTCTTTCTGATGTTAATTAAGAGTGTCCTTACAGGTTTCATTTTCTGTAAAACATTGTCTTTGCTCACATGATTTGTCCATGTTATTCTCAGTATCCTTCTGTGGAACCAGATTTCTATCGCTTCAAATTTCGTCTTCAACGGCGCAGAGATTCTCCAGTATTCGACGCCATGTAGTAGGGCTGGTATTGCATGACAGTTCAGAATATTTTTTTCTTTTGGTTCTAACGGAATTTTCCTGTTCTTTAATATGTCCCTGAAGATCTGAAAGGCATCTTTCGCTGTCCCAATGAGCCTTCGGTTTTTGGGGTCACACATTCTGTCTTCTGTTAAAACACTTCACAGATATATAAAAAGTAGTACTTGCCAGATTTTGGCATCTACAGTGTGTAAAATATTTTTCTTTCTCTTTGCAATTTCTGTTTTCTTGTTTGAATCTTCCTTGAAGATGTTTGTTAAGCACATTTGCTGGATGTATGCATAAATCAGTTCGAAGTTTCTAACAAACTAATCGGTGTGGGGCGCAGTTGAGCTAGAGAACAACAAAGCTCCTTGTAACAACAAAGATGAACTGAAGGCAAGGATTATGTCAAAATTCACTATCTTAAACAAGGAAACCGTTCAGAACAGCTGCAAGAGATTCTGAACACACCCGGAGGCCGTGGTTGAAGCGAATGGCGATTTTATTAAATACATTTATTTCAAGATATTTTTGCTTAATTTCAGTAAATATATCTGTTAAAATGAGATGTCAGTTATTAGTTATTTTTCATTTTTGCGTAATCTAAATTGAGCAAAAATGGAAAATAATTTATCCAGCGCCCCCTTTACATATAACTTATGGTTAAGTGATCTTATCGTGCTGATAACAAATATGGCGCCAGTTCGTTTACATTGCACATTACGAAAATTTCAGCGATTGCGCAGGTCCGTGTTGCCAACATTGTGTGAAAATTTTGTGTGAATTGATTGGACGTTTTTTGAAATATTAGAAAAAAAGTCATCTCGATAATAATTTGGCACGCAGTATATATATATATATATATATATATATATATATATATATATATATATATATATATATATATATATATATATATATATATATATATATATATATATTATATATATATATATATATATATATATATATATATTGTTTAATAAATATATATATATATATATATATATATATATTGTTTAATAATGTTAATAATATACACATACATATGCAATAATATACCTAAAATATATAAATATATATACATACATACACATACATGTATATTTGCATGAAAAATAATTCCAAGAGGATAGAATCAAGGTAAAACTCAATCTCCAGAACAGAGTAAGGATATAATAAAAAGGCTTAAACACTAATATTCCATGATCAAAATTTATTCCATTGGAATCGTAAATACGATCCAATTCATCAAACCTAGAAATTCAAAAAGAATTTGTAGGTCTGATGAATTGGATCGTAATTATGATTCCAATGAAATGAATTAAGACCATGGAATATTATATATATATATATATATATTTATATTTATATATATATATATATATATATATATATATATATATATAAGACAAGACCACTTTAAACGATGTTCATATTTCTCGCCTCTTCCAACAAGGAAGAATGCTTACAGATTGCGTTATATCCGATGATCGATCAATAAGTCTGTAAATTTCAAAAGGTAAGTTATCACAATATAATGTTCGGTCTATGTAGAATCCTTGTTTTAAGTGCATTGGCAAAGAAGTTGAATATATTCAAAACTGAATATCTACTGTCTAAATTAAATGGTTTTCTTCATCTTTAAGGCACTGATTTATTGATGTACCCCCTCCTTGCGTGCGTTCATCTGTCAATTCCACATCAGAACCAGATGACACGTACATAGTTTGTCACGTGGTTTTGTCACGTAGACTTAGAGATGTGATTAACGGCGTGCTGTGTTCCAATTCCATCACGTTATTGTACTGAATGAGAAATCGTGTTTTGATCGCGCCTGGCCTCAGCCAGTTCATTCATGACATACTGCAAAATATATTACACTTATATTGACTGTATATATGCATTGTGATCATTAGAGCTGAAGTGTTTTTTTTTTAATTGTGATAATGGTAATTTTTATTTAACCATTTCACGCCAAGTAAGGCAACAAAGCCACTAAGATGCAGGCGATTAATGAGCATGAATAGATTAATGAAAAAGAAAAAAAATATTATTAAGGGGAGGGAATAATTAAAAAAAGTAATTAATGAAGACATAAGATAACGATTGACATTGCATTTACACTTCTGAACATGGAAATTTCACATGCGCGAAGTGCGAAAAAAGAAATTATTAGTGTAGAAATTAAGGTTACATCTAGCTATTTTAATTATCAAATGATATCTTGGCAATCTAGTACTGCGCTTAAATTCATAAAATTCACCAGGATAATTACCGTAAAAGTATTTTTAGAAAAAGCACAGAGATGCTACATTACGGAGGTGGGAAAGTGAGTAGAACCGATATGCCAGGTCAGAACCAGTGACATTGCAGATACATCTTTGGATTTTATCAAGGATCTTTGAACGTATAGCAGGAGCACTGGACCATCTGTGGCGGTAATATTCTAAGCATGGACGAATGGTAGACTTATAGATATGTAAAATAGTTTCAGGAGAGAAAAATAATCTAGAACGACACGTTGAACGAACTTTCTTAGCAGCTGGCTTAGCAATGGATTCAATATAGTCTTTCCACTTCAAGTCATCTGAGAACGTTAGTTCAAGAAGGCACAACGAGTCACAATCCTGGAGGTTAGCATCAGCCATTTCATTAAAGGCAGAAAGGTGTCTCTCTGATGATTAATAGAGAACAGATTAGTTTTGGAGTTGTTAAAATTTGGTACTCTTGTGTATCAAATACAACGTTAAATTATTTATTTCAATCCTCGCTATCCGATTCTTTGGTACGTCACGATGAATATGTTTCAAATAATTTTCTCCATGGTACGTTACTGTTGCTCAATGTTTATCAAACCTTCCCGAAAGATAATTTCGTGTGAGAAAAATTGTCAAGCACAACACAGTAATCCAACTTTCCTAGCAGCGGATCTATGAATAATTAAGAAAAAAGAAGCGGAAACAGATGCTTAAGAATTGATAGCCTGCCTTGCTGAAATTTTCTATTAGATTTATTGTTGAGTTTTTCCCCTTAAAAGGCAGATTTTCGACGACTGATTCTCAAGGCGAACTAACATCTTATGTGTAGCAAAATCTTTCTAACCTGTTTTTCTCACTTCTGTTTGGTTTGCTTTAAGGTATATGAATATTTTCCAAGCAACCTGCCATTCTAATAAACATTAGTAAGTTAGACGTCGGTATGGATGGCAGAAGACTAAAAACAAAACGAAAACAAACGGGTAGGCATAAAATCCCCGCCAAAAGTACTGGAACGACAAAACCAGTTCCTTTCTTCTTGTTCACTCAAGACATTTGGGTTTAAGATCAAAAGATGAATATGAGACAAGAGTTCAGAATTTCAGCCTTCTTGTACGATAACTGAAGTCAAGCAATGTCGAACCTGGTCAGTGTCGAGAAGGGTGTGATTTTGGGAATATCAAGTTCTGTAAGCTTGGATGTGAAGGGCTGTAATGTATGACGCCTCGGAATTGGAAATCGGAGAGTCGAGTTCGAATTGCAATTAGGTTCGTAATATTCACTTACACATAAATCCCCTTCGGAAAGGTATGAATCCACTTCTTCTCCCCCAGCTATGGGTTAAATAGTAGGACTTCTATCAGAAAAGTATTATCATCCCGAAAAAATTATTACATTCCAAAAATATGTCCTAGCTTTAAATCATCTGCAAATGGTTGATAAACCGTAAAAAAAATCAAACAATGAATCAGGGAGGCTCCGTAGCTTGAGTATGTATTGGAACTTAAGCTCCGAACCAGACAAGTGGAACTCGTACATACGATCCATCACTAAAGATGCTTGTAAAATATTCGGTTCACTGTACCGGTCTTGTATGTACTCTACTCCTCCTGATAGCCGCTAGTTTTACAAGAGCTAGATCAGGTTTAAAATGGAACACTGCTGCTATACATGGGAAGGAGCTGCTCAGTCTTCACTTTCCGTTCTTAATAGAATCCAAAAGAATCTACGCGGCCTTGTGAATGATGGATTATTTTCCATCCTACAACCTCTTTCACAGACGAAACGTTGGAAGCCTATCGCTGCTCTGTCTCTATTCCAACTGAAAATATTCAGTCGAACTACACTTCACAAATTCTACCTGTTCTAACCGTCACAGCTCGGACCCACATTGTCATGTACACAGGGGCGGATCACCCCCATTCTTTTCTCATGACATTGCTGAGGCGTAAGTTCCACTCAGACAACCATTTCAGAGTATTTGGCTGTCAATCTGAGGACAGTGCAGAGGATTTGGAAAGGGTTGAATGAATCTAAATGTGATTACGAAGGTACGGCAGCTATGAAAAAGCATTCTGATTGTTCTGATAAGAAAAGAACTCTTGAATTTGTTGATGAGGGTCTCAGACTCAACACAAATGCTTACATCAAGTGCCTTGAGAAATTAGTGCTGCCCTGTGTCAAAAGGGAGGCTTCTGTAAGACGCTATGTTTAGCAACAAGTCTCTGCACCATGCCACACAAGCAGGAGAACCCGGTCATGGCTGTCAGACAATTTCTGCGGTCACATCACCCCTTACACCTGTCTACTGACTCCCAGACTGGAACAAACTTGATTATTTTGTCTGGGGCGCAGATGAGAGAGAGAAAGCAAGTATTATGGCAGCATTCACCAACTCAGTCGAACTACATTCCATAATTCTACCTGTTCTAACCGGACCCACATTGTCATGCACACAGGGTCGACTCATCCTCATTACTTTCGTATGACATTGCTGAGGTGAGAGTTCCACTCAGACAGCGCCTTCCCCAGAGTTGTTACTTTGTTGAACAAACTCCTAAGAATATTTTTTTCCGATCGCTATAATCTTAAATTCTTCTAGTTGAGCGTTACCCGTTGTCTATTCTCATACTATTCGCTGCTTACTTCTAACTTTTACGCCCCTACAACAATCTCATTCAGTAAACCTCTATTTTGAGAGGCTCTTGGGCCTTATATTGGGTGAATAATAGTTTGTTTTTGTTTTTTGTTTTTTTTTTTCAGTAAGGTTCAGCCTGTACACGGTCTTGGAGCCACTCGAGGTAGTTCCATTAAGAGGCAGTTTATACGAATAGGGGCCGAAGATAACTCTTGGTTAAGATTGTAGTGATCGGGGAAACATCCTCTTGGGAGACAGTTACACGCGGGAAGAAAGTGTTCACTGATGAAATATGGAGGGGATATGGATGGTTTGCTACAATGTAAGTATCATGGTGGGTCCTAGCCGTGATGGTTACTATACAAAAATCTTGTCTCTTTTGTTCATTGTTCACCATTGTGTGTTCATTTGAATAAAGCATAGGGGTTTCAACCACCGAACAACAAGTCGTATCTTTTTATAATTACTACAACGAAATATCACTGCTCGCTTTATAATATTACATATCTATCAAACTGTGTGAGCTCTAATAATAAATGTTTCCCGGGTTAAAATAAGGGACAATACAATTTTATCCTTGATGTTTGTATGTGTGTGCGAATGTGGACAAACACGTGTGTATTGCTCAATGATCCTCCTGGTTAGGAAATTTCATATGCTTGCAAATATTCTCACAATGAAATACAGATTATAAATAAAGCCACCTCGATTACTGATCTGGTACTCGGGGCGCCATGCTTTAATATATTTAATCATGCACGACAAGTTCTCGCATTCCTATTGCACAAATGCTGGCGATTACTTCGCTCTGACCTTCATCATGTATTCTATTCATTCATATTTCTTTCGAGGTTCAGATAATGAAAATATAGTTCCCTCGTCGTAAAATTCTGTTCATAGTTCAATCACATCTTCTATGTACCGTGTCTTTTCACGACGGAGACGATCATGATTCTTCACAAACTTCCAATATCTCTTTTAGACCATGGCATCATTTTGTCAGTTTTCCAAATTCCCGTCCCTCATTTTGCGATCCATACACAACCTCATCAGACAAGTCCTTGACATCCTCTGTCCATCTTACCTTCGATATGTCCTGTGAGCGTCAGATTCTCCAAGCCTTCTTTTCTCATTGTATGTCTGAGAAATTTCAGCAGTTTCTTTCAGATTCTGTGTATGAGTCGTTTCTCCTACCATTTTCTTTAAAACTTATTCGTCGCTCAGACGTTTCGTAAGAATTCTCAATATCCTTCTGTAGAGCCAGATTTCTGTTGCCTCCAGTTTTCTCTACATCTGTGAGGATATTGTCCATAATTCACAGCCATACAAGAGGACTGTTATTACGTAACAGTTTAGCGCTTTTTTTTGTTTCTAACAAATGTTACCTGAGTATTGCCTTGAATAAACATATTATCAGCAGCAGCCCTGAGAGTATAAAAACAGACGAACCCTAAAGTAACTATCTCTTTTCCTGTTTTCTCTCCTTCCGAAGTCTTCGCCTTCAACTTTTCACACTGAAGCAAAAACGGCCGTGAACGCTTCACACAAAAACACATCGACACAGGCAAGTTACCCAAAGAGATTAATAATTTTCGTGTTGTATATCATCTATTCCTAGGAAAAGAAACTCTTAAAATTTCCTTTTGTAATTATTGTTAAACAAATATTATTCTGCATTGCAAATCAACCGCTGTCTGTTATTTTGCGCATGAATCATTAAGTCATATAAAATATAGGCGTAGAGACCTTATACATTAATCATAGAAGTAGCAACCGCACTAAACCTGTTTCCAATTCTTTGTCTAGCTTTTAGAATGCACCTTTCACTCATCGAAGTCAAACTGTCCACCCTCAGTTAAAACAGCTCCCAGATATTTAAAACTACTGCATTTGTTTCACTTTGGCATCTCCACTTCGTCGTTCGCGTCTTGGGGTTTTTCGCATGCTGACGATAATATATTCTAGTTTCTGGTTTGGCTTATTTAGTCTTAAGGTGCATCAACTTCAATAGGTTATTTAATGCCGACAAACTTTTTAGGATATGTTAGTAGGAATAGAATATGTATTCTTTATAAAAAAAAATCAGTTTATAGATCAGGTTAAATTGACGTATTTTTGTAATGAGTTTTTTTTTTTTTTTTATCGAGAGTCAAATGTATTGCGGGTAAATTCCCCCCCCCCAAGTATGTATTGCTGGTAATATTTTTTTCAAACGTGTATTTGTGCTATTTTAACTATAAAAGTGCATTTTTATACTTTCATAGTTTTTTCATCCCAGTCTTGGATGGGTGTCAACTATTTGCCCATAGCTGGGACATTAACAGGTGCTACTACCTTGGGTCAGGGTGGACCCGGAACACCAGCAATTAAGAGGTGGTTCCACGCTCTTCAAAACATCCCGATCAGAGGTCTTGCTGCCGGGTGTAGTTTATCGTCATATACAGAATGCTCTGTCTTTTAACTGTTTATAACTAGTCTTTTCTTCTTGCTTTGCTTCACTTGTCTAGGTTGTCTCATAGATTTTTTTTTCCTGAGTTTGACATTAACAGTGTCATCTGCCTATTTTATATTGTTAAGATGAGGCCCACCGGTAATAAATCCGAACAGAGTCTTCAGCTTCCTAAGGATAGCGTCGCTGTAGAAATCCAACGAGAAGACACAGTTGTTTATGTCCCTTTCTATTTTAGTGTATTTATTGAATTCATTTTCTATCTAAGTGCAGGGGGTTTGCTCCCAGTATGAGTACTGAAATTCTATTTTATTCCTATGAATTATGAGTAAATAACTAAAGCGGAAACAGCGTTGAATATTAAAAATCTTCATCTAGAATTAGGTAATTGTCTCTTCTATCCGGCAGACTATCATTTATCGTATATTTCTCTATTCATGATTATATTATAAATAATACAAGTGTACTCCTGCCGTCAAAACTGACAAGAAGGAATGTATTATAAGTAATATGTATTAAATTGTAAGTAATTTTCGTTTAATCCAAGTAAAATGTAATTTAAAATAGTTCGTTGATAACGTTAATATTTGAACAGTGTACAATTTATAAACCCATAAGGAAAAATATCCGTATATTAACCTCATAAATTTTACATCTTTCCAGCCAAAATTATGTTTACTGCAATATTTTTTGTGTAAACTTTGGAAGGTATGAGGAATTCTTGATAGTCCGCCGATTCAATCTGTAATTTCAGAGTTTGTTTATTTCTCGTCCTACTAAGAGCTACTTATCAGATATTTTTTTTATTCATTGTTTTTTTCTCAAGCTAATAACAAATTCCAAAAGATATGATTCGAATCGTAACATAACTGCATTAAAACTATCTAATTATTTAATTGTATATAAGCTTTTAATTACTATCATCTTACTTATAATAAAACGCAGATTGTGTGTGTGTGTGTGTGTGTGTGTACGTTTATATATTGGATCGGATTTCTTACATTTTTCAACCGATTTCAACAAAACTTCACAGGACTACGTACAATTACGTTGCGCTGATTCTGACAGCGCCAACAATTGAAAAACACAATTGTTTTTGCACGAAATCAATTTGAAAACACGATAAAACACGATTCTGTCACCAGAATAAAAGGGGGACAACTCATATCGTGTTATACTTATTATAAAACCAAGGTTGTGTGTGTGTGTTCGTTTATATATGGGATTGGATTTCCTACATTTTTCAACCGATTTCAACAAAATTTCACTTTTTTTTTGGCAGGTAGTGTTTCTTATTGTCTTGCACACTTTTTTCTTTATTTTTACATTCAGAATGCTTTAAAAATTTCATTTACAAGAAAATTGTTTATAATAAAATTCTATTCAATTGGGAGACTCATAACGATTGAAAACAATGTTTTTGTTTGAGTTTGGGTTTGACCAATTCGTAAAAATAAGAAAAAATACTAATTAAGACACGCGTGTCCGTCAAACTTAAACAATAATCTTTGTCAATTTTATTTTTTAGTCTTTATGATGGTCGATACTAGATCTATCTCTTACTGTTACATCCCCGGGCAACGCCAGTCTCTACTGCTAGTAAGTAATATAAATGAAGGATGTAGTATGGATAAAAAAAGAAAAACTCTTTCGATGACTAATAAATTATTACGAGAGTTACATCTCTTTTCTTAAATTATAATTTTTAAAGTTTAAAATGTTTTTCTAAAAATGAACACGGTATTCTTGAAGATATATGTGGTGTATGATATATACGACCCCTCTTCGATAGCGATATCAGTACGCGTCAACGGGACCAAGTTAGCACGGTACCGGGTGGGTCATCGTTATTTTGCACAGTACCTCTCAAGTGCTACACACACACACACACACACACACACACACACACACACACACACACACACACACACACACACACACACACACACACACATATATATATATATATATATATATAGGAATGTATTATAAGTAATATGTATTATATTGTAAGTAATTTTAGTTTAATACATGTAAAGTTTTTCCTGGGTAACAACTGAGAGGAAGTGTGCAAAGTAACGATTAGCCACCCGCCAAAATTCAAGTTACATTTGTCTTTGTAAAGAAAAAAAGAACTTTAGTTAAATAAAGAATTATGAGAGACAAGCATGAGTTAGGGGCAACATTAATCAAGTTTTACGTGTTGGTTGATTCGTGCTGCCAATCTTTGACCCGTCCTGCCATCAGTCAGAATTACATTGATATCTGAATTTGTAAACTACAGAACAATTATGATAGGCAGTAAATTCAATACGTTGATTGGCGGAAAAATAATAACTGAATTTTTTTTTGGCAAATCTAGCACTAACCTCACCAATCTACGGTAAACACAAATAGACAGGACATTTCAGGAGAAATTGTCACATGATTTCTTTAATGCTGGCCTTCAAAATGACCTTTCAATATGTCTGTTTTTATTCCTGTACTCCTGCGAAAATGTCTTAATATCTAAATAAATTTATTGTTTTTTCTCAAGCTAATAACAGATTCCAAAAGATATGCTTCGAATCGTAACATAAAAACTGCATTAAAACTATCTAATTATTTAATTGCATATAAACTTTTAATTACTATCATAAGTAATATAAATGAAGGATGTAGTATGAATAAAAAATTAAAAAACTCTTTCGATGACTAATAAATTATTTCGAAAATTAACTTACATGTGTTTTTATATCTTTCTCGTAAAATATAATTACTTGCCAAAGAACATAACATTTAAATAAATTTAATTAACTTTTGTTTTTATATACTTTCCGCTTAACCGTAATTACTTTCTGAACACCCCAAAACACGTTGAGAATCCTTTATCCGAAAGTCTTGGAACCGGAAGTGCATCGGATTTCAATTTTTTTTCAGATTTTGGAATACAAGCTGTTTAATTTGTATATATCATCTATAAAATGGGAGTGGGGGGGAGCTTGGGAATGGAAACCAAGCACAAACACCACATCCCCTTACATTTCATAACCCTGAAGCTAGTTTTATATAAAATTTAATAAGTTTTCTGTGCATACAGATACACGTAATGACGCCGGTGGTGAAATTAATATTTCACGTAAAAAAAAAAAAGAAAAAAGATTTCTACTTTGTACGTAGACAAAAAAACATTATCACTACTTTTGATAATTTGAACAATATCTTTACTGAACACGAAACACCTTGTAATTAATCCACGAACGAAGGTAATGCTGCGACGATCACATACAAACGTAGGCGGGCTGGGGAACCCCTACCCAGGCACTTGAAATCTTTCAAGTGCTTTCTGAAATTTACATTTGTGGCAACTCATGTCAATACCTGAAAAATTTTCAGATTTTGGAAGCTTTCAGATAAAGGATACACGATCATTTATTTTTCGATACATGACTGACGAAGCAGATTTTCCCGCAGTAGGTTGCCATTTCTGCGGTAGACCAGTTGCCAACCAAAAAGAGGAGGATTCATACCTTTCCCAAGGGTATCAGCACGTAAGGGAATGTAATGGATTCGACCGGAATTCGAACTCGGCTCACCGATTCCTCAATCCGAGTCGCTATCCATTACGCCACTGTGCCTTTCCGCGCATCGTGCATTGCTCTAAATTTTTATTTATCTTTCAATGTTCGTAATTCTGTTATTCCGTTATTTGTCTGTCTTGTTTCTTAAGTTGTGGTTTAAATTATTGGTTTAATTTTAATAGTAATAAGGTTGGGAGCTGCTAAAATAATGGAGACATAGCAACATTCTATTGCATTTGATCATGAATTATTTCTTTTCG
Organism: Acanthosepion pharaonis; assembly: GCA_903632075.3. Taxonomy (NCBI): domain Eukaryota; kingdom Metazoa; phylum Mollusca; class Cephalopoda; order Sepiida; family Sepiidae; genus Acanthosepion; species Acanthosepion pharaonis. The sequence continues at coordinate 408,793 of CAHIKZ030002512.1, forward strand.
ATACTTCCCTTTTTGCTACTTTAAGTCTTTTTTTTTTTAAGGTCCCGTTTCTAATTTCATCGCTTATTTCTAGATATTTTTCGCTTCCTCTTCGCATTTCCTCATTTTATCCTCACTCTCTAACACTTCTTATTCTTCCCTTTTCTGACACCATTTGATCTGTACGTCTTTTCTTCTTCCTTTTCTTCTTCCTTTTCTTCATTTCCCCTTCTTTCCTTTCTCGTCTTCCTCCGCCGCGATGTTTTTAGTCTGTCTACCTTTTTATTTAATTCACCTCATCCGGGGGTCTTTCGCCTTCACCCACCGACACCTCCTCACCCTACCGTTTTCTCTATTATTCATTCTCAAACGTTCCCTTGCCTTTCCAAATCCATTTACATTTCAATTCCTCTGCGGGCTTTCAGCTATTTCTTCGTTTTTTCCCGCGCCCACGCAAGTCGCGAACCCACTGCTGCCAGGTTCTGACCCTTTTTGACGCTGTTTTACTCGATTCCAAATGTCAGTTTGGTTTTACTTTACTTCGACTTCAGAATTTTGACTATCCATTTTGAATTTGGCCATGCCTCAAAGCTCCTGCACGCTTCTTCATCAGATTTATGTTCCTCGCTTTCCTTTTTACTTTGTTTTCAACTTCCATTTCTTCATATATTATATTAGAAACTTGAAATGCTCTAAAAGAACAACAACAAAAAATAAAACTCATTCGAAAATATGCAAAAAATTCACCACCTAATGGTAGACTTGTTCTATAAACATTTCACCTAAGGCATTACTTCCAGCTCACTCAGGAAATATCTTGCCTAGTTTTGGCGCGCATTCACTACCCGCTTTACTCTCCTCTTCTTACCCTTTCTCTCTCTCTCTCTCTCTCTCTCTCTCTCTCTCTCTCTCTCTCTATATATATATATATATATATATATATATATTTATGTTCCGGGTGTAACAGCAAAATTGTCCAAATCTTGTAACAGCATAATTGTCCATCCCGTAAAATGTTTAATATCTAAAATAACACTAAACTAATCGAGTGACTTTTTTCCAGGTTGTCACACAACACTTTTAGCCATCTTGACAACATTTGTCGTAAGAATCACTGAAAAACTCTCTGAGTTAGTGAGCTAGAAAGAGAACCGGTTAAAATCGTTTTGTGTCAGGCCCACTGTCTTCTCAAATGAGCAATGGTGAGAGGAAAAATATCATTCAGGTTTTTTTTATTGTGGCTTATTGAGATCGGTGAATAAGTATAAAAAAAGAGAACAGTAGAGAATAAAACTGGATTAGTGGATCACAGCAGAAAGAGGCTTCACCATTTCTACTTAGAGCTAAAGAGATTAATTAGAAAAGATCCACCTCAATTCATATGACGTCTTGCACGTGTGGGAGAGGAGTTTCACCTACGACAGTCCAAGGAACATTGAAAAAACGACCTGAAAATGAAACCATACGTTAAACCTGTGAGGCAACATGTTACTCCAGGATAGAAAGTTAGAAGGTTAGAGAGGGCGAAGATCATCTTAAATAGGTTAGAAAATGATCCTGGAATAATATATATATAAATTTGAACTTAATTTAAATTGTTCATGAGCTTCTGATCCTTAGCTGTGATTAAACAATGATGAACATATCATTTTCGTTCATGATCGATTTCGTCACGATTCTTTTGTTAAACTTGAATTAGACATTCTTGTTACTCAAAGTAGAATCCAATAGTGTTATAAAAACCTCATAGAATTCTAGTATGATATTTTAAATCATTTCTAAGATACAACACTTTAGAGCATAATTTAACAAATGGACAATTTTGCTGTTACTAACGGTGTATATCTGTATCTATATATATCTATATCTATATATATATCTATCTATCTATCTATCTATCTATCTATCTATCTATCTATCTATATATATATATATATATATATATATATATATATATGTTAAGATCAAAATATATTGGAGAGAGTATTACTTAATATTCATACCCTCATATATATATATATATATATATATATATGTATATATATGTGTGTGCGTGTGTGTTTGTGTGTGTGTGTGTTTGTGTGTATTTATGTATGTATGTATATATACTCCTAAGTGATTAATTTTATTGCAATTATTAATAGAGAAAGTTAAATTCTTGAGACTGTCGCTATCGAATCTTATCAAGATATAGATCTGCGTCTCGGACTTTTTTTCAAAGATCTCCAATCCTGTAAGAAAAAATACTTTCACAGTCTAACATACATGACTATAAAATGTTATCGGGATTAACAAAACAAATGAAAGTGTATTTTAACATATAATAAAATAACTTTTACTCTTTTACACTCTCGGAACAGCAAGGATTGTTTGGATTTAAACCAATGTCAGCTTATCACCATTGTGGTTTCAGAAGTGCCACGTTCCCACTAGCAGACAATGGACGTAACATTTGCTGGAGTCCTATCTTTGTTTCTTGTCATTACATGGGAAGTTTGTTGAGGCATTTCAAAGGTATCTAATAGAATGTCCTGTGGCAAAATGAAGTTTAAACTGGTCTTTGAAAGATTTCATGATCGTAATTGATCTGCTTCTCGAAGCCAGACTGAAGATTCTACATTCACGTCATACGTAACAATTCCAGAACAGCGTATATTACGTCATTGGGTCCATTTTATCTTAACGTTTCGTTAATATTTTGCCATTACAGTTTTATCCTGGTACATATTATTTTTTTTACTGCTACATGATGACGGTAAAATCGTTCTTCAATCACTGTGTTCCTTTTGAGGGAATGATTTCTAGTTGGATGCATGACATCTATGTGTTAACAGAAGTTGCGGTTCATCATTGTTTCTGCTGGTGAATTTCAATTAGGTACGTTTACATTGGGTGTAATGTTCTAATTTTCAAGGAATATTTCTAAAAATGTTTGCGTGGTTACCTCCTCTTCGACGTTGAGGGGTGCGCTCTTAAATGTATGTACAAAAAGCTTCATTTGCCCATTTAATAGTGGATAAAGGATGGTGTCCTAATGTGTTGAATACAATTCAATGCTCACAACGTTGAAAATGCATCTGAAATGAATACAGTGCCATTATCAGAAACTAGTATCTGTGCGATTCTAAATCGACTGAAGTTTTGTTTTAAGTTAAGAATTGTTTCATCCGAGGTGATGAGATTAATCTGAAAAAGTTCTGGCCATTTTCTGTAAGTATCATTGAGGATAAAATAACACTGCTCCTTGATGGGTCCAGCAAAGTCAAATTGAAATGACCAGGATGATTCACGAATAGGCAAGGAACTGAATGTAGAGATTTTGCTGCTAGCTGAAAATTGGATCATGGTCGTACCAATTCCTCCAGCAGCTTGTCCATGTTTGGCCAATAAACATAACTTTGTTCTAGGGATTTCATATGGCTAATACCTTGATGACCATAATGGAATTGCTTTATCACTCTTTGATGTAATGAAGATAGGGCGATCACCCATTCCGTAAAAAGAAGACAAACGTCTACTTTTGACAATGAAGATCGACTCTGAAAGAATGGCTGAATTCTTTTTTCAGTACATATTTCTGGCCATTTTGCACCATGGAAGCATATCATTTTTTAAACACTGGATCAGAAGCTGTGGCTTCACGGATCATTGTAAAAGTGACTGGTAATGCTCTTACAGTGGATGCAAGCAGTGAAGTGAAAGGCTCTAGAAATAATTCTGCGATGACTAAGTCTTCTGGTACTTTATTTTTAGTCATGAGCCTACATCGACATGGCCAAATGTATTTTTTGAATGATATTTTATAGAAAAATTATAATCTAACAGCATAATAGCCCATCTTTGAAGATACTTTGCTGCATAACTGGGATGCCTTTTTTAGATCCCAAAGTACTAACAAAAGACTTGTTATCTGTGATCAGAATGAAATGACGTCCGTACAGCATTTTTGGAACTTTTTAATAGCAAAGGCTATTGCTAGTGCTTCTTTTTCAATTTGACTATAATTACACTCTTCCGGTGTCAGTGATCTGGATTCTTGAACTATTGCCTTATGGCTGCCATCAGGGAAAATTTAAGAAATGACAGCTCCAATACCATAATTGGAAACATTAGATACCACTACAATATCCATGGATGAGTTGTAGTGTGTCAGAAAAAGATTGGAAGAAAGTAAGGCCTTTAATATCAGTAATCGATGTGAGGTTAAATGTATTGAACACAGATTTGAGAGGACTTTTCAAAAGGTTATGTTGTTCTATCTAGTCAAGACAAATTAAATTTAATTCCGAATTATCTGTTACATAACACAAACCAGAAAAGGAAAGCATCCCAAGTATCTGTCATATAACACAAATCAGAAAGAAACATCCCAAGCTGGCTCACCAGTTAAACGTATTGTATTTCCAGACGGATTGATTTTTATATGATCTGTTTCAGACATATGTGGGTTTTTTATTCGTTCCCAAGTCGAATGAGATATTAATGTATTAATGTTTTTATCTGATGATGTATCAAACTGGAAACGAACTAATTTGTGTTTTACAGAAACAACAATATATTTTCTGCGGGACTCGTAATCCAATTTGAACGTCGAAAACACTGTCTTTGTTTCGGACATTTTCCTGTTTCAATTTTGAATTTTTTTTCGGGTTGAATTTTCGGTTGAATTTGAATGGCAAATTTCTTCTTTGTGTCCGTTTCAGTGCACTTATATTTTTTTCAACGGACAAAAGCGTGCAAGATACAAGTCGCCACAATGCCAACATTTTGAAGGAGGTTTCTTTTCATCATGGGGTTGTTTTCTCGTGTGGAGTTTGCTGGCTATTCATAAATCATCGTTTTTTTTTTAAATTAGCACAGTGTCCCTTTTTATGTTTAATAAATTACTGCATTCAGTGGTTAAGGCTTTTAAGGTAATGTCTTTGTACTGTTCGGGAGCGAACATCAGCATCAGTAGAAGATTTTATTCCTGCGATAAAAATCAAACATTTAAACTGTTCCTCTGTGATGGAATTTAATTAAAATTTTTCGCATTCCCGATTGACGTGACCAGCAAATGTCAGATAATCGTCAGCATCATCTTTCGTTAACTTTAATCAATTGAATCGAATATTAAACAAAAATGTTTTTCTCTGAACATTTTACCGAGTTGTTGCACTGTTTTAGTGAAATCCGTTGCCTAATTTGGTAAAATATAATTCGTATAACAGCCATGTTCCATAGTGGGCAGTTAGCGAATTAGGACAGGAATTTTCCATTTTTCAATTCTGTGAGAAAAGTCGACGTGAAAGATATCCACCCAACGTTTAAACCAGGAAGCGAATATTTTCCCGCTCGCTGGGTCATAATGGAATTCTGTGATGTTGTTAGACAAGATATCCGCTGAAATCTTATTTTGGTTCATTCCAGCCCGGAAAATTGTTTCTGAACTCGGCACTCATTGCTGTCAATAACTGTTGTGACTTCAAAAATTGTTCTTGCTGTTGGCGTAAAATCTCCGTAAGTATCTCTGGTTAAATTGCCATGTTGATTTTAAAATTCGAGTCCTCGTCGCCAAAAGCTTGTTATATGCCAAGTTGTTGGGATGAACAAAAACGAATGAAAATAAAAAACAGGTATAATTTAATATATAATAAAATAACTTCTATTCATTTACCAACAGAGAACAGCAAGGATAGTTTGGATTTAAACCGTGCGTTCCACGTGCATGCTAGCTTATCACTATGTTGGATTCAGAAGCGCCGCGGGACGTAACCACATTATATTCCGAGTTATCGCCCATTATAGGGAGCAGTACGTATCACATCTTAACAAAAATGTAAAAATCTAACACCGTATCCTCACCCAACTGGAACCACGCACTCTACTTGACCGGTCGTTGGTCCGGTATGGTCCAGTATTACAGTTTAGACAAAAGTTTCCGGTTTCTCAATGCCAATTCGAAGCCACCCTCCAGCCACGATGTGATTGTTTTGATCTTGGAGAGTGGTCATCAGATCGTAGAAATCTGGAAGCTCCCCGTTTGTCCACCTGCGAGTTCGTCTGGTGAGAATCGGATTAACAGAAATATAAATATAACCAATTCGATTCGATTTTGAAAGGACAAAAAGGATATATATATATATATATATATATATATATATATGTATATATAAACAAACACACACACACAAATAATTCTTGTTGCACAAAGTTAAATGTTTTTTGTATGTGAACAATAACCAAACAAACACAAATACATCGAATAATTTCGGTAAAGGAGAGATGTGGCCTTCGATTTAACACTTTTTGTCTGTTCTTAGCTCAACTACTACAACCTTTGATGTTCCCGTTCTCATTAGTAGTAGTATTAGTTGTAGTAGCAGGAATAGATGTACTTAGATGTTAGCGGCGGTATTTCGTTTCTTCGTCCTCAGCTTCAGCAACACACAGCGGACCCTTCTTTCAATCTCTGGCGTCTCTCCACTGTTCGACTGCATTCGAAGACAGACGAAGCCAAAACTCTCAGTCCGGTTGGCTCGCCTTTTTATTAAGAGAACTGGTGATGTATCTGTTTTTCTAGTGCAAACGTACTGACATACTACCAAAGTACAACTTCACTCCTCCGAGAATAAACAATTCACTTTCTCATCGATTGGTTTCCAAGGTTCACCACTAGACGCTATTATTTATCACCTCGTTATTAATTATTCTACCGCGCTTTGTAAACTAAAGAGAATCTTGTTTTAAAAATAAATTCTAGATCAAAACATCCTTAATTTTAGCTTCGAATCTTATAGTGTCAAAATCCATTTATTTTTTTAACAGTTCCAAATTGTTATTGTTCCAGTAATTTTCTATTAGTAATCAGATATCCTTGTACACTCACAAAAAGATTGTATTTCGTGTTCTAAATTGACTTTGTGTAATATTTACATTTCAAAGTCTTTACAGCATATTAAGATCTTGGTTATTCGCAAACGCCCCTCTTTCACTTGGGCTTTTCTGCTTTACAGCATACCCTACTTTATTATCATTGTTATTATTATTAAAAAAAAAAAAAAAATAAAAATAAAATAAATAAATAAATGAAAACGATTAAATTCATAACCTCATTTTATTTAAAAAAATATTCAAGACCATCACTTACTCATTGATTTATTAGATATTGAATGGTATCACTTTGTGTTTCCCCATCTCATGCCTGACTTTTCAAGCAACCTGCTGAATATTTATGAGAGTTCTTAAATTTAAACATCTTCAAAAATCAATAACATCTTTGTCTTTATATATATATATATATATATATATATATATATATATATATATATATATATATTGTTACAAAATAAAATGCTTGCATTTACCTTCATAAAATCCATCCGAAGACGAAACAGGTCTGTTAATGTTTTCCTTTTGCATATATATATATATATATATATATATATATATATATATATATATATATATATATATTGTTATGGGGTGGTTTCACAGTGGAGGCTTGTATTTGTACTAAGTCGGTCCTAAAATAGGTTCGACGTACAAAACGTTAGGAACTTGATATATTAGGTAATGACGTAGAGAAATCTAGTTGTGGTCGCTGATACTTTAGTATCCGACTAACGGTCGTCCGACATCGACTGACTGACCGACCCACTGAGCGACGATATTTATTACTGTATGTACAGCAAATGTGGCACAAGGCCAAAAGAGGGGTTGGGGAAAAAGGACGGTCATCATCTGTCTTAATTTTAAACTTAGCTAGCCAAAACCACTGACCCAAATATACAAAACAATAATCCGACCACCAAAACACCACATTCATAATTACCTTTCTTACTAAATCCACCAAAATACCTCATGTCTCAATGAGAATCCTAATTAACCCCATATGTACAAATAATGTCTGTGGGGTGGGGGGATAAAATATAACAAGTAAAAGAACCCCAATGAATATATACAATATGAGTTAAAACTATTTACGTGACCTACCCACTGAGCGACTCACTTGTTACACTTACTACTCCTACTTATTATAGGTGGGAGATTATATTAACTATAGAATAGGTGTGTTCCACTATAACACAAGGAATTTTGTTGGTCTCTCACTAAACTGCCGCCCCCGCACCTAATAATGGAGAGAATTGTAGTCTGGAGAGTTACGTGGCCAGATGTAAGAGTTGATGTAGTCGCAGAAATTGTGTGACAGCAATGACTGGGTTGTCCCGTTTGTGTGGCATGGTGCAGAGTCCTGTTGCCGGACATAGAGTCTTCTAACAGTCACCTTTTTGACCCATTGATGCACTGCCTCCTCAAGACTCTTCCTGTAGACTTCCATGTTAAGTTTTAGTCCCTGTGGGTAGATGAATGGAGGCATAATATGGCCCTCACTGGTGATCACTTTAAGCAGCATGATGTTGAATGGATATATCCTCCAACTCTTTGCGAATCCACTGCATTGTCCTCAGGTTGACACCCAAACACCAATTCCAAGCAGTACAGCAGTCCGTTTCCGAAATTCTTGTGGAGTGAATTGTGTCATGCTCATTTTTCCTCATCGATGGTACTTAACTGACTCTCCTATACTGTGCAGTCTACTAAAATAAAAAAAAGAAAAGAAAAACAAACGCGCATGCCTGAAATTACAAATATAAATTACCCATCGCGCCATATATATATATATATATATATATATATATATATAGAAAAAGTTGCAAATTAAAAAAATAATAATGTTTTTTTTATGAAAGTATTTATTTATTTATATATATATTTGATATTTCAGATTGACCTCAATCTTTCTTCAGAAAGAACTTAAAATCATGCCACCTGGTAGACCCATAATATCAGGCATTGGTACCCTCACAGAACTTATATCTGGGTACATAGACAATATCCTAAAACCTTTATTGCCTGACATACCAAGTTATATTAGAGACACTACTGACTTTCTCAACAAATTACAAAACATTAACTTAGTCCACCATGATACAATCCTAGTAACGATGGAGGTTTCGTCCCTTTACACGAACATTCCACATGTTGAAGGAGTGTCAGCTTGCTATGAGTTCCTTAGTAACAAAAAATTACCTAACTACCAAATTACAGACATATAATAAATTAATAAATTTCATTTTAACACATAATTTTAAATTCAACAACAAACACTATTTACAGATTAGTAGCACAGCAATGGGCATGAAAATGGCACCTAGTTATGCTAATATCTTTATGCACATTCTAGAAAGGAAGTTACTAGACAATTCAGAATATAAACCATCGCATTACTTCAGATATATTGATGACATTTTCTTACTATGGACTCATGGATCAGAAAAATTAAAAAAAATCTTTTTCACTTTCTTCAACAACTTCCACGATACAATTAAATTTACCATGTAGCACTCATACACATCCGTCCCTTTCTTAGACGTTATGATAAAATTAAACAAACATACACTTTATATATATATATATATATATATATATATATATATATATATATATATATTTGGTTGGATAGATGTGAGTTTGTGACCCTGGGTTTCCTGCTTTTGTCTGACGATCGCCAAAGCGTGAAACCCAGGGTCACAAACTCACATCTATCCAACAAAATATGTTAGCTCTATCTCTGATATTGAGCGCTTTCTAATAAGTATGCGCATATAATATATAAATAATTATACATATATATATTTATTTATATTTATATACACTATATCATATATATATATAAATATATATATATATATATATATATATATATATATATATATATATATATATATATATATGTGTGTGTGTGTGTGTGTGTGTGTGTGTGTGTGTGTGTGAGAGAGAGAGAGAGAGAGAGTGTGTGAGTGTGTGTGTAAGTGAGGGGAGAGAGAACACAACAACTAAAGCTGTGTTCCTTAGATTTTAGTATAAATATTTTAATAATAATTGTTCTTGTGGGCTTTCCTTTTGGCTGTCACGATTTTACGAAATTAAGCGCAGTATTAGATGATATCAAATGCTTATCATTTTACTGTTGAAATTGGTAGATTAACGGTAAGTTATATGCTAACAGGTTTTTTTTCTGTCGAATTTTTCATATGTGGGACTCTCTTCCGCCTTCTTGCTTTTTAGTCAAGTTTGGTCTTCAGAAATTTAAATGCGTCATTTTCGGTCTTCTTAATTTCTGTTCTTTTATTTTTCTCTCTACATAATAATGTTTTATTTCCTCATAGTATTCCTAATTTAGCAACTCCTTACGTCTTAGTGGCTTTATTGCACCAATGAAATGAAATGATTAATAAAAAGTAGAAGTCTTTTATCCTTTTGATTTGCGTCCTGGGTATGACGATAAACTACATCCGCGTCCTGGGTAAGAGGATAATCTACTTCCAACGACAAGGCCTCTGACCAGGAGGTTTTGAGAAGCGTGGAACCACCTCTTGATTGCTGGTGTTCCCAGGTCCACCTTGACCCGGGGTGGTAGCACTTGTCAGGGTTCCAGCTATGGGCAAATAGTTACCCCCAAACTGGGGTCAAAACACTATGAAATAAACTTTTGAAGAAAAAAATTATTACCGGCAATACATTATTACCAACAATATATTTGTGGAAAAATATTAACGATACATTTTTAAAGAAAAATATATTACCAGTAATAAAAAGCTTGTCGGCTATTAATAACTCATTGTGGTTGATATGTGCAAATCGAAACAAACAAGCCAGCAATGAATTTTTGCAGAAAAAAATATTACCAGCAATATATTTTTGGAAAAATAATATATTACCAGCAATGCATTTTTGATGGTAAAAATAATATTACAAGCAATAAAAAAATATATAACACATTGAGATTGATATGTCGTAAAACAATACAAATCAAACCAAACCAAACGTTTTGATTTGCTTTGTTTATGGAAAACCAACGGTTTCATCAATATTCACTAACCACTAGTACAAGAATGAAAGTGTGGGGTACCATGTGAAGATTATACTCCTGAAGTTGGAAGTGGTGTGTGGGACTAGCTTGAAAACCAAATCTTCAGTGAGAAGCGCCTGTAGAAGCAATTATATATTTGAATTTCAGCTGATGGTCATGTTATGCATTTTACCTTCCCATGGCGTTAAGGATTTTGCACTATTTACATTTTTGACATTTGTGCCGAACTCCAAACACATCATTTCTTGAGACATGAAGTATTTTAGAAACAAAAAAAAACATTGTAGAAAGTTAAGTGGCACATAACTAAAAAGAAAAAAAAAATTCTCTTACCATATATGGTCAAAATCCAAAATAGTCGCTGTAATATAATCGATCCTGACTTGGCGTCTTGACTTCAGCCAAATTCTCACCGACATGACGCGGCACTCCTCTTTACTAAAAATATTTCCATATTAACTCTTCCGATGAGCTTTTTTTCCCTTGTACTCCGACCACACTGCAACTAGTTTGGCAACTATGTTTCACAGTTTTATTGTTGAACTAACAACCGCCGCTTCTACTGTAACATTTTTTTGGTACTTCCATCCTTTGAAACTCCATTCAGATTTCTTGCTTCCCTGATAACTACAATCTTCAAAATTTAAATGCAGTCAATCGCTACATTCTCTCTTCTTGGGCCGTGTTTCTTTTTTTGTCCTTTCCTCAATCCTTCATATTCTCAATCTTCTAGTGGCATTATCACCATGACTGAGGTGAAACGATTAACAAAAAAACAAAAAAAAACAAAAGAAAAAATGCAAAAAAACAAAAAACGTTGGCTTGCTCCAGTTGAAGTAAAACCTAGAAGACAGTGGATTGAACTAGTGGATATATGCATAATAACAACAGAAATCGAAACTACTTATAAAGGCTTGGTTTTATCTGAAAAGACATGTTTGGACACTTCGACATGGTGTAATGATTAACAAGCTTGTCTTACTCGATCAATTACGCGATCCTCACTGAGTGCTTCACACTATGGCTTTGTGTCACATCTAAGCCACGCCTAGAAAATCCCTCCGGCGCTTTTACGTAGTGTAATGGTTAACAAGCTTGTTTCGTCAGGTCAATCGGGACGGAGTAAAGAGTTCGATCCCCGCTGGATGCCCTATACCTTCGACCTTGTGCCACATTTAAGCTATGCTTAGTGGCCAAAACATGTGAACTTTAATGTGTTGTAATGGTCAACAAGCTTGTCTTGATAGATCAATTACGACTGAGTAGTGAGTTCGATCTTCACTGTGTGCTCCACGCTATTGGCCTCATCTAAGCCACACCGAGGAAATCCCTTAACCGTTACACTACGTAGAAGCGCCGTAGATAAATTAGTACGGTGTAGAGTGTTCGATCCTCAACGGGGGAATCATACATTCGATCTTGAGCCACATTTAAGCTATGCTTTGTTTTCTTGTAATGGTTAACAAGCTTGTCTTGCTAGATCAATTACAACTGTGTAGTGACTTCGATCTTTCCTGGGTGCTCCACGCTATCAGCCTTGTGCCACATATAGGCTACGTCTAGAAAATCCATCCGGCGTTTCTATGTAGTGTAATGGTTAACAAGCTTGCCTCGCTAGATCAATTACGACCGAATAGAGAGTTCGATCCTCACTAGCTGCTCCACACTTTCGGCCTTGTGCCACACGCTTACAAAATCATTTGGGCACTTTGATTTGGTGTATTTATCAGCAAGCTTGTCTCGCTTGATCAATTTTGACTGATAGTGAGTTCGATCTCATCGGTGGGTGACTCATACTTTTGGCCTTGTGCCATATTAAAGGCAATGCTTATCAGCTCACCATGACATTTAAAGGCTAGCCTGCACCAGTCGGTACATAATTTATTAAGCTGTGCTTGCACTTGTCGAGATATGACGTATAAATGATGGATTGAACAAATCGAAGTACTATTTATAAAAACCTGTTTGCCCCAATCGAAATATTACGTATTAAGACTGGATTGCTTCACTGGAAATATTAAATATAAAGGGTGTATAGTACAAATATAAATATTATGCATAAAGGCTGGACAGAAACAAGCAAAATGTGGCGTATTAAGACTAGACTGGATGAGACAAAATATAAAATATGAAAGCTAACACCAGTTGAAAATATTCCAGAGGGCTGCATTGCACCAACAGAAATATTATGCAAAGAGGCTGGATTTCGCCGATCGAATTGTTGCATATAGAGTCTGGACATTGTTGCGTATAGAGGTTGAAATATGATGTCTAAAGGCTGGACTTCACCAATCGAAATATGACGTATAAAGTGTGGATTGCACCAATCGAAATGATATACAGAGGCTGGACTGTATCAGACGAAATATGACGTACAGTGACTAGACGAAATATAACATAAAAAAATTAGTTTGCACCACTCGGAATATACTGTATAAAACCTATTTACATTGTTCGGACTATCATCCTTATCACTGTTGCCATATAAGGTTTCAGCCGTTGTACGCTCGGCCTTCTTCAGGTGGTTGGAATGCCGAACTGAACCCAGTATGGATGTCCGCAGGGACACATGGCACAGTGGATAAAGGCGTTAGTTAGATCCAGTGACAGGACCCAAAGTATTGTGAGTTCAATACCTGGTTAAGGCGGTGGAGAACTTGGAGAGGGGAATTAACAGCAGATAACTGATAACTGACATCCATTGAACATGGCACGTGGAATTAGAACAGTCTACACCAGCGAGCGAAATAAAGGGTTCAGTTCGACATTCCAACGAGTTGAAGAAGGCTCGAGCGTACTACGACCGAAACATTGTAATAAATATGGCAAAGAAGATGAGGATGATAGTTCGAACAATGTACATAATACCTCATCTCAGAAATATAGACAGATACTGCATAAAATCTGTCCTGCACTTAACGAACCTCTAAATGATTGTATTTTTTTTTTATTTTTGACGGTTTATCAACCTCTGGCAGATTATTTAAAGCTAGAAAACATTTTTAGATTTTTCAGAATTTTTACGGGATAATAATGTTTTACTGATATAAGTCCTACTAATTAACACATGTATTATTAAGGTAGATTAATACCTCTACCAAGAGTAATGTCTCGCAAATGAATATAACAAACCTTTCCGATATCCCAATCAGAGCCGTTATCCCTCACGCCACCCGCACTTCCAGCATTACAGAACCTGATATTTCCATGCAGTCACCGTTCTAGGTACTGACCAAGCTCGACGTTGCTTGACTTCGGTTATCGTTCGGGAATCAGTGTTTTAACCTGATATGGCTGTGTTATATACCGTACCTATGAACACTAATGTGTATGTTCCAATCCTCATAAATTCGTTGGACACCATTGTAATTGGGGTTAATATCCTGTCTAAGTAGTGCACCACTAGCAGTGGTTTACCTACTTCACGCCGCTGGCGAGTATTGTATTTTGTTGATGTTATAAAGATTACAATTTCATTTTCAACCACAGTTTTGGTTATTCCTCATTCAGTAAGCCTTTCTAGGTTACAACATGGCGTTTACAGAGTCGTCTGCAACAGTCGAAATATTTATTTATTAATGGATTTACCCTAAGCAAGGCAATAATGCCACTAAGACGCAAGTGCCTACAGGGAGTGAAATAGAACTAGAAGACATTAGAATGAACCGGAAACCCAATCTTAAACCGGAAACACGGGATAAACCTCTGGGGAGATATGTGAACCGGACGATAGACGAACTTACGAACGCTTGTACCAGTTGAAATATCGTGTATAAGGACTAGCCATCAGGCAGCATTACGTAGGACCCACAAGCTCTTTAAATGAACAATTATACTGACAGATTTTTTCGGCTAGTGTAAAATCTTCCGTTCTGATTTCTAAGAGTCTATGTGAGACGTGCGATTAGCATTGCTTTGGTCACTGCTGAAACTTTAGAGACTTCCCCTGCTGTGAAGAAGACGCGATACGTTCTGTTCAATTCCGTTAAAAAAAAAGAAACATAAGATTGAAATGAAAGCAGAGACGACTTGAATGCATGTTCTTATTTCTGACCATCTAGCCATAGGAGCGACAAGTAGACATAAAGGCTTATTTGATTCCAGTTTTTGACATTGATCTCTGGTTATGGCGTTTGATTTCACTTTTGATGTGTGTGTGTGTATAAATAGCGAATCAGCTCAGAGCAAATCTCATGTTAATTGTGAGAAAACAGCAAATGCATTGAAATCATTCGTGAACGAAAGAATCAATAAACAAGTCTTATGGAAAATCGGGAAATGCTGGAAAGTGAAGGGTGTGTGGCGTTGGTTAGTAGAGACTTTGTTTATCGGCGTTGACGTCAACAGTCTGGCTTTGGTTTTCTTTGATGAATGGTATTGCCGGGTAAGAATGGGATGAAGGGTAAGGACAGGAATAAAACACACACACACACACACACATATATATATATTATATGTGTATGTGTGCGTTTGTGTTTGAATTTATTATATATATATATATATATATATATATATATATATATATATATATATATATATGATATTAAAAAGTGTGTGTGTGTGTGCAGATGCGTGTATATGCATGTTTTCATAAATGGATAGATATATAGATTCCTCTTAACCTACTACGGGGAATCAAACGAAAGATATGAATGGAGGCTGTAGCGAAATAGTGATCGATGAAATGAAACTCAAAGAGCTTGTGGAGAAGAGACCGTGGCCCTTTTAAGTGAAAAGAGAGGGAGGGAGTTCAATACACACACACACACACACACAGAGAGAGAGAGAGAGAGAGAGAGAGAGAGAGAGAGAGAGAGAGAGATGAAATCACATACTCCAAATAGGAAAATTAAAAAAAAAAGAATAGAAAGGCAAATACAAAAGAATTCATATTTTAGAGGAAAATATAAACATAAATTGAGTTTCATAAAAAAACGAATTAAATGAATTCAGACAAATAGAGAGTGGGAAATGGGGAAGATAAAGATGGAGAGCCAGGAGATGAGAGAAGAATAAAAAGAAAGATGGTGAGGAATGGATGAGTAAGAAAAAGAGGGATCGAAAATGAGTATGGGTGAATAAGAAAGAGAGAGATGGGATGGGAGAGTAAGAAAAAGAAAAATGATAGGGGTTGGGAGAGTAAGAAAAAGTGAGATCTAGGGGATGAGAGAGTAAGAAAAAGAGGAAGAGTGTAGGGAATGGGTGAAAAGAACGAGAGAGATGGAATGGGAGAGTAAGAAAAAGAAAAATGATAGGGTTGGGAGAGTAAGAAAAAGGCGAGAAAGGGGATGGGAGAGTAAGAAATACAGAGAGAAAGGATAATCGAAAAGTAAGAAAGAGCGAGAGAGAGAATGAGTAATGAGTCAGTAAGTAAGAGAGAGAGAGAGAGAGAGATGTAAGAGGGGGGCGTTAGAAATAGAGACAATGAGGAATAGTTGAATAAGAACAAGCGAGAGATGAGGAATGGTTTAGAAAAAAAGAGAGCCTGGTCAATGGGGCTGCATGAAAAAGAGAGATGGAGATAGAAAAGTTAAAGAGAGAGAGAGAGAGAGAGAGAGAGAGAGAGAGTGTGTGTGATGAGGGACGGGAGAGTAAGAAAAACAAAGAAAGATGGGGGTGGGAGATTGGGGAATATGTGACTAAGCAAAAGAGTGATGGATAGAGGATGTGAGAGTAAGGGAAACAGACATGGATGAGAGATTAAGAAAATAGAGAGGCGGAAGAAAATAATAAAAAAAAGTAAATAAATAGTGTGATTTCGAGCGCACACATACATGCACACCAACACACACACGCACATAGATGCACACTTTCAACTCCCTCTCTAGTCATGAACCTCCTACTAACAGAATATCTTTCTGTTATCAACGGGCAGACTGTGGCTCGTTCCATGATGTCCTTCGCAACGTCCCTTGGAATGTGGTTTTTAATCATCCTGTACAAAAATATGTGTCTGGGGTCTCCTCCTAGGTGAAATCTGGCGCCGAGGCTTTCATCCCTGCAAGAAAATAGTAAGTTAAATCGCGCTCATATCCTTGATTCTCACCTGCTTGCTCTGCCGCTATAGCCCAAAGGAACCTTTTACCTTTTTACCGGAGCGACATGTCTGATCGCAACAGACGTCTCTTTGTCTCTGCTCTTAATGAGTGCGAGCGTGTCCTCAATGAAGCAAAATTACTGTTTGCTGATAGAATGAAACAACGTATTGCATTTCTCAAGTTTGCTACTAAAGACTATTGACGGCTCTGCAAGAGTGTGTTGAACTACAGGAAATCCTCAATCCCTCATCTATTCAATCAATTTGAAGTCCTAACATCCTTAGCTGATAAAGCTGAATGCTTGCGTGGAAATTATCCAGCTCAAAACACGACTCATCTGGGATATCCACACCTGAATTTCCCCGAGAACTGAGGCTATATTGAGTGTATATCTCCGTTTCTCAATTCGACTCTCATAAAGCAAGTGGTTGTGACGGGATACCAGCCGTAGTCCTAAAGAAATGTGTCACTGAGCTAGCTCCAGTTCTCTCCAGACTCTACAACTATTGCCTCGCCGATTCTTGCTTCCCAGCCTTTTGGAAGTCCACCTTTGTCGTCCCGGACTTTAAAAATTCTGGCGACCCTTCTGGCCCATCTAACTACCGTCCCATCAGTCTCCTACCACTTTTCGGCATAGTCTTCGAGGCTTTAATCTATGTCGATATAGTTAAGCATCACACCTCCCACGATCTGATCACTGAGTAACAATATCGTTTCCGCTTTGCCCGGTCTACCGTTGATGAGCTTACAGCAATAACTGAATAGATATACCAAGATTTTGAAAATAATGGCTCGAGCTGTTGCTGTAGATATATCGAAGGCGTGGAGATGGTTTGGCATACTTGCCTTCTACATAAGTTTCAAGGATACAGTATTACAGGATGATTATTTGATTTAATTCAATCATTCATGTCAAACCGTGAAATGAATGTTGTCTTAAACGGGTTGTCTTTTAATTCCTTCCATACGAACGCTGGTGTTCCTCAAGGCTCTATCCTTGCTCCTACACTGTTTCTGATCTTCATCAATGATTTTCCTGACATCATCAAGTCGGCATCTACGCAGATGGCAGTACCATTTACTCGTGTCTAAATATTAGGTTGGTGCAAAAATAATGACGTAATAATGTCGTTTTTTGACGTATTTTTTAACGTCAAAAACGACATTATTACGTCATTATTTTTGCACCAACCAATAGTAAATCCGACATTGCTGACGAAGTTAACCTGGCCGTTGGTCTCGAAAAAGACCTGCAATCTGTGGTTGACTAGGGCAGGAAATGGCTTGTGAATTTTAATACATCCAAAATGAAACTGCTGTCATTTACTCACCATAGAGAAACGTCCTTGCCGCCTATCAGCATGGCTGAGGCTCAATTCCACGAGAGCGCCACGCTGCGCCACGCTGCGCTTCGATGCGCCTCGATGCGCCTTCTTGGTCTCACGTTCTCTACTGACCTGAGGTGGAACAAATACATTGAATCAATAGCTGCATCTACCGCTAGGAAAGCTGGTTCTCCGTGTCGTGCCAGAAGGTTTTTCTCGTTTGATTCCATCCTTCACATCTACAAATCTACCAATTGTCGATGCACTTAATACTGTTACCATATATAGTCTGGTGCCCCTGCTGTTCATCACGAGGTTCTCAACAAAATCCAAAGACGGATATACAATGTGATCGGTCCTGACTTGGGGTCTCGACTCCACTCACTTACTCACCGATGTACTTTGGCTTCTCTTTTCTATGAATATTTTCATGACATTCGAGCTATTTTCACTGGTGCCACGACTGCATGAATTTAAGCATGCTACTAGGTTGGCATCTCGGTCCCACCCCATTTTATTGCCGAAACAGTTAAATTTAACCACCTCTTCTACTCCAACAGCTTCTTCTCTCGCACTTCCCGACAGTGGAATTCCCTTCCTCTTACTTGCTTTCCTGATAACTATAATCTTCAAAAATTTAAATGTAATGTTAATCGACATCTTCTGTTGCCTTGATCCACGTTGTCTACCCGTTGTAAGTTTTTTTTTGTTGTTTTTCCAAACGTTTACACACGTTCGTTTGGTGGTTTATTCACTGCATAACTCTGTGCCTCTTTTCTTTCATGTGAGTTTCAAATTTTCCAAGCTCTCTTTCCTCATTATGTGACCTAGAAATTTCACCTATCTCTTTCTGATGCTATGTATAAGTGTCCCTTTTGTTTCCATTTGCTCTAAAACTACGTGTTCAGTCCATGATATTCTCAGCATTCTTCTGCAGGACTACATTCCTGTTGCTTCAAGTCTCTTCTTCATCTGTGAGGAGGTTGGTCAGCATTCACTGCCATAAAGAAAAACCGATATTACATAGCAGTTCAGTACTCTTCTTAGTTTCTAACGAAATGTTCTTGTTTCTTAATACTTTGCTTAGTCTTTGGAAGGCATCTTATTGCATAACAGGTCAGTACTCTTTGTTTCTAACGAAGGTTTTCCGTTCTTAATACTTTGATTAATTTTTCGAAGGCATCTTTCGTTATCCCAATGCAACTTCGGATTTCGGTGCCATATTTTCTATACTTTGTTAAAACGCTTCCTATATATTTAAATTTGTGTACTTTTTATTTCTAGTAGCTATTCTATAGCCTTGGTTGGAAACCAGTCTAAGAGAAGGAAAACTCTGAATTTAAAACTGTATGTAGCCCTGGCGAAGTACATACTATACAGAAAAGGAAAGGATTGTGAAATTTACAAGGGATCTATAATCCCGTCTGTGGCCGTCTTTGATTGACTGAATATTATTTTAAATGATCAGCTGTCAGCAGGAATGTGCTGTTTTAACAGAATAGTGCATTTTCACATGATGTCTGTGCTATTCAGCAAACTCTGTTAGATTTAGATAAACTTCCCCGATCAAAGGTTTAGAATTATTATCATGTATAAGAATTTAACAAATTAGATTACTATTCAATGAGAGAAAGTCGATGAAGGCAAAATAAGTCCAGAAATACAAAAACATAATAAAGCCATGAGAAACATAGTAACGAAGGCGATTCATACTTTAAATTAACAGAATCCCACACTAAAATACCAGATTTTATAGTCTACATAAAAATGCACAAAGCAGGGATTCCATAGCGTCTCATCACGTCTGGGACACTAGAAATGGTTAGATTAACCGTAACTTCTATGTTAACAGTTTCTTCGATCATACTTATCGCTCGCGGGACTATCGCCTGGATTTTTGCTTCTCAGTCACATGATTAAAAGAAATAAAATCCATTAATTCTTTAGAAATATCAACTTTGATTTTCGAAAATTAAACGCGGGGTTTGCTCTGTTTTTGTTCTCTCTCTTTAATAGTTT
This sequence comes from Acanthosepion pharaonis, assembly GCA_903632075.3. NCBI lineage: Eukaryota > Metazoa > Mollusca > Cephalopoda > Sepiida > Sepiidae > Acanthosepion > Acanthosepion pharaonis. Next base: position 429,069 of record CAHIKZ030002512.1, read on the forward strand.
TTTTCTCGTTCTCTTTAACACTCAGTGGCTCAGTAACCTCTTGCATCCTAATGGCTTTATTGCCTATAAAAAAGAAAAAAAATGGCGTAAACCGTGACAAATTTTAATAGAATTTGGAATAATTAGCCCGTTAAAATATTAAAGATTTAGGCAACCTGGACGAAGCTCTAAAGGTGGGGGGGATATGAGAGATAAATTCAAGGGTAGTTTAGACGTCAAATCCTTTTATTCTAATATATATATATATATATATATATATATATATATATATATATATATATATATATATATATATATATATATATATATATATATATATATGTGTGTGTGTGTGTGTGTGTGTGTGTGTGTGTGTAAAGGGTGCGATGGATAAACTATCGTCGAAATTACGCAAAAATTAAAATAACACTGACATTTCCTTTTAACAGATATATTTACCCAAATTGGGCACGTCAAGGCTGTGTAATGGTTAGCAAGCTTGTCTCGCAAGAACAATTGCGACTGAGTAGTTAGTTCGATCCTCACCGGCCTCAGAAAATCACTACATTTACCCAAATTGCGCAGAATATGCTGAACCACTAAAGAGTAATAAACCAATGGCTTAAGGATGAAGAAAAACAGTTATTTTAGAAAGCAGACATTTAGCTTTGAATATATTCAACTTCTTTGTCAATGCCCTTAACACAAAGATTTTACATCATAACTAAAATTTAAAGTTACACATTTATTGATCGATTCTCGGATATAACGCAATCTCTGAGCATTCTTTTCGGATGTTTCGTTCGGTCGGAAGAGGCGAGAAATACCAAAATCGTTTAAGTAGTCTTATCTTACATATATATTCTACGACAAGATCACTTCAACATAAATTATATGTAGAAGGTGCGATGGGTAAATTGTCGTCTAAATTATTCAAAAATTAAAGATCACTCAGGCATCTCATTTTAAGAGATATATTTACCGAAATGAAACAAAAATATCTTGAAATACTAAAGAGTAAATTTATTCAATAAAATCACCATTGGCTTCAACCACGGCCTCCGGGCGACTTCGCGATCTCATGTAACTCTTCTCCTTGTTTAAGTTGGTGAATGCTGCCATAATCTTTGCCTTCAGTTCATCTTTGGTGTTATAAGGAGTTTTGTCTGTTTCTCGCTCAACTGAGTCCCACACAAAATAATCAACGGTGTTGTAGTGTGGAGAGTTATGTGACCAGATGTAAGGAGTGATGTGATCGCAGAAATTGTCTGACAGTCATGACTGGGTTAATTTGTTTTTGTGACATGGTGCAGAATCCTGTTGCCAGACATAGTGTCTTCCGGCAGTTAGCTTCTTAACTCATGGTATCACGGCACTTAATGTAAGCTTCTGCGTTGAGACTGAGGTCATCACCAACAATTCTTTCCTTATCAGCCCATTCTGAGGGAGTTTTGCGAGTTGTTGTAACTTCGTGACCATCATTAAACTCAGCCAAATCTTTCCGAATCATCTGTACTTTTCCCCCAGATTGACACCTAGACACTCTGAAATGTTCGTATTGGAGATACCGGTCAGAATTCCAAGCAGTACAGCATAACGTTTCCAAATATGTGGCGGAGTGAAATGCGTCATAGTTTTCTTTTGTTTCTCATAGTAGGTGCCCAAATGAACCTACTATACTGTACAGTTGACAAAATCAAAAGCAAACAACGCACATCCACAAAATTAAAAGCATAATGAGGCGACAATTTAACCATCGCACCCTGCAAAAATATATATGGAATGACTATATTAAATACATTGCGAGGTCAGATGCTAATAAAGGCGGCTCATTGTGTAATGCTAGACAATCACTCTTTCCAGAATCTAACTTAAATATCTATAAGTCTACCGTCTATATTCGCCCATGCTTAGAATATTGCTGCCAAATATGGTCCGGTGCTTTTGCTATTTATCTAGAATCACTTGATAAAATCCAAAGAAGTATCAGCAATATTGTTGAACCTGTTCTGGGGTCTCGGCTTCAGTCAATTTTTTACCACGGTAAGGTTGCCTCACTTTGCAACCTTCTTTGTGTCTCATTGTCTTTACTGCTTTACGGGGGTTGAATTCAATTAAAACCCAGTAATTTTAAAAGTTACTCCAAATTTCGCTTGAGGATGAACTGGAACTAATGTCTTTAATTTAATTACAAAATTAAATTCGACGCTCTCAGCTTCCATTTTTGAAACATGGTTAGAACTGTGTAGCGAAAAAAATATTTTAAATCAATTAATTCATAATATTAATGCTCTGTAAATTTTCATTGAGCACTATTTTGTAAAAATAAAAAAAAATATCTATAACACCGGATTATATATCTTACTGTTCTTTCTTTTATATATATATATATATATATATATATATATATATGTAAGCAAATTTAAATGGATATAGATCCGACAGAAAGAAGAAAAATTTGGAAAAAAAAACAAACCAAAAATCCTTAAATGCAATTATGTTGTTTAAAATGAATGAAATGTCGACGATTCAGTTCAATTTGACAAAGACGATGGACGATTGTATTTTAATGAATATTGTCCTGAAGAAGGCTTATTAAACTAAAACGTCAGACGTCGACATTTCATTCATTTTAAACAACATAATTGCATTTAAGGATTTTTGGTTTGTTTTTTTCCAAATTTTTCTTCATATATATATATATATATATATATATATAATTTTTAATTTTAAATTCTAAAGTTCAAATTTAAAGTTATTTTTAACTTTTATTATTGTTGTTATAAATAATATTATTAATTTTTATACTTTGCAATTTGAAATTTTAATTTTTTTAAATAATCTTTAATATTTTGCCTATATTAATTAGAATTGTTAATCAGGATTAATAATAATATTATTAATAATATTAATAATATATTTTATTTTATTTTTTATTCCTACTTTGCTGCTCATTAATACTTTGTATATTAATTATAAACTATATTGATGTGCTTTTTAAATGTCACCGTGATATGGCTACATATGATAACTCACTCCTCTCCCACTCCGTCCCCTGTTTAACTCTTTCTTTCTTCTTCCTCTCTGCCCCTCCCCTGTTTTACAATTTATCTTCTTTTTTCTTCTTTTCTCTTCCTTTTTAAAAATTGTTAAAGAGGTCAAATTGTCTGGACTCTTAACCGAACCTATGTAAATTGTTAAAGATGGTTTAAAAACAACCCTATCCCTACCTTCCATTTCCAATATAGATCATTCTATAGTCCTCCCCCTCCCACAACCTCTGTCACCTTATATCAATTTAAAACTATCCCTCAAAAATTTGTATTAAAAATAAGAGAAACCAAATTCCTTTGTAACTAGAGATGTAACCTGATGAACCAGGAAAATATATTCCCCGAGGAAATAAATTATAGTCATGGAACCTTAACGTTGTCTCTTTCTTAATTATTTATCCTCCTTGGAATTAGCCACACGGATTACCAAACCCTTCATTATCCATATATATATATATATATATATATATATATATATATATATATATATATACTTAGATAGATAGGGACAAAAGCGGAAAGAGAAATGCAACAAACGCTAGTGACAGTTTACAAGGAAAATTTGTAGATTCAAAAAAAGATGGATACTTGTATTTAAATTTTCAAATTCAGTTTTCTAAATTATGTATGGAACAGTACCAACACCCACTCGCCAAAAAAATAACGAAAGATAGTGGCAAAAAGCTGAATGAAAAGTCGACCTTTTACCACTATTATTATTATTATTATTTGTTTTTAAATGTTCTAAATTTTGTCGATCGTAATTTTTTGTAGGAAGAAGACATATTGTATGTTCCTGAACATAAATTTACCTGGGATAATACATAAAGTCGTGCTCTTTTAATAATTTTTGCCTTAATAAATTATTTTCACTTTTAATTAAAATTGTTTCCTTGAAGTCGAAATTATTGCCAGACCTATTACCATGAAAGTCTAATGCTTTCAGTGTATTGTTTTGTAAAATATCGCTTTTATGTTCATATAAACTTTTACTTAATTTCCTAGCTGTCTCACAAGGATATTTTGGTAATCTAATATATTCCTGCTTTAGGTTTAATGTTGTATATTTTTATTTGATTAAATTTCTTGTGTTTTTTAAGTATTTGCGAAAATGTTTATATTAAGAATGGAGAAAATCTTTTCAATTGTAGACGTAATGGAGTTGGTAGATATTATCGTGTGGCTAGTTTTATCAATATTATTTATTTATTTTTTGTTTTTATGAATTTCGTAATATTTCCTATGAAATAATTAGGATATTTTAAGGTGTTTTTCTCTCGCGTGTAAATTTCCAGCGTTACAGATTATAAGTGTTCTTTAGTAGACAACTAAAATCATTTCAATTTTTATTCTGCTGATGTGGTGATAGTAGAAGTTTATGAGTTTTTTTTGTTTTTGTTTTTGGTTACTGGATATTTGATAGACGTTTAGTTTTAGATTGTTATCAGTGCAGCTTAACATGATTTTTTAATCCCAAGCATGACGATAATGCCACTAAGACGCAAGGGAGTTACTGGCAGCGAAAGAAAATTGAAAATATACTAATGAGGAGAAAGAACATGTTTCAGAAAGACAGAAGATGGTGATTGGCATTGCATTTAAATTTATGAAGATAATAGATGACAGAGAAGCAAAAAACTGGTAGAGAGATCCGCAGGCGTGACGTGCTAGAAAAACTCTTGGAATAGAACATACGGTTGTATCTATCTAGTTCAACAGTAAACCGGTGAATCTTAGTTGCCAGTCTTATAGCACGCTTAAATTTATTCATTCGAGACACAAAGTAGAACATTTCATCAGAACAACTGCCATTAAAATAGTTGTAGAGATGCCAGGTCAGGATCCATTACAATACCGACAATTTTGTCAATAATATCGTGGAGCCGTAATGTAGTGTTTGCTTCTGTTTCATATAAATAAATTCTTTTAAATTCTGTAATGTTTAAGATATTTTAACGGAAGTGATGATTGTTTCAAGGGGATATGTCAAAAGCCGTCATCAATATATCGAAAATATGTTGTTTCCTTAGGAAAAATGATTCGCAAACGACCAGTTTCTAGAAAGTCTATGAAAAGACATGTCAGTACAATACTAAGTGGTGACCTCATTGGTAGTCCATATTTCTGTTTATGAAAAATTACTAGTGAAGCTGAAATTTTTAATAACTTTCAGCCTTTACCCAAGAGACACTCAAGGTAGACGTTTACTGAAGGAGGTTGCTGTGTGAGCGGTTAGTGTAAGAGGTAAGAGGCGCATTTCATGAGGATATACAAGCAAGATAACTATTAAAACCTAAATTTGAGTACTACACTCAAATTTAGGTTTTAATAGTTATCGGGAAAGCATCAACTCGGTTCGACAAAGTTGCGGTTCGTGTGTAGAAGCCGTTCCCGTGGAATTTCCTTCTTGTTAATGAAATATGAAGGGAATGAGAATGGTTAGTCTCAGTGTACGTTGATTTGTTTGTTTAACGACATATCAACTTCTTATGGGTCATTTAATGTCAAAATTTAATTTTCATGGGTGCTTTGAATTAATAACAATATGATATATGTTATTCTGATTTCATGTTTGAATACATGGTAGATGATACGCAGATTTTGTCTCTATTCATTTTTGTGTGAATATAGTTACTAGTAGCGGTGATATGTGTGTTTTGCGTTGTAGTTACGTTGAAGTTATATTTTGGAATCCAGTTTGATTTCTTTTAGAAATTGTAGGATACTATATGGATTAATGTCAGGAAAGAGTTGATTTTTTTTTGGTGGCATATCAAAGTCCATAGATTATTTAATGCTTAAACCTAAATATTTTGGACACAAATTTAATGATTTTAACTAAATATATTTTGAACGCAGTTGTATGTCTTCGACTACAGATAAAATGTTTTGCTGTTCATTTTGCCGGTCATTTTGGTTTAAAAATTTATTATTGATCATTTTACTATAAATAATTATTCTTAATAATTTTACGATATACAAATGTATTGCTGTTATTTTTACTGTAAAGATGTATTTTTTTAAATAATTTCCGAGTATTTTGTTTTTGTTTGGGGTTCACTGTTTGCCTATAACAGTTACTACTAGACAGGGTCAGGATGAACCTGGGAACAACATCAATTAAGCGTTGGTTCCACGCTCCTCAAAACCTCCAATCACCCGATCAGAGGCCTTGCTGCCAGATGTAGTTTATCGTTAAGCCCAGGAATCTCAGCGCAGGTAGTACTTGTGAGTGTTAGAGCTGACAATCTCTTTAGAAGGTTTAAATATTTGTTAATAAAAATGCATAAAATGTGTAAGATCGATGAGAGAGGCGAGTTTTGGGATCGTGAATTGATGTCATGAACTTCAGGAAACTGGCAATTCGCTATGACCGCCATGGAGTTACATGAACGGTTTCTCCTGTAAAAAAGCCCACATAGATAGTTTTCAATTATTGTTACCTACAGGGATTTGAGTTTAAGATTTGGCAGAAATGTTTCCGAATTCATCTTGGAGTGGACCGTGAATTTTCACCTATCGCGATGAACTGCTGCTAACTCAGCACCGTGCCTTGAACGGCTTAAACTCAACCCTGGTCTCAAGTGGAACTCGTACAAGATAAAAGTTAACACAAGACCTGAACAGGTTAAGATTGTAGTCTATTATAGACAGAATTATTGCCCCCCACTGAATATTTGTATATTTTCTAAGGAAATACGAATATTCCTAAGTACTTACTGAATTTACCATAAATAGTTGATTCCGTATTTAGTTTTGAATAATTTGTGGAAGTTTTGCATGTTTCAATCTATTCTATTCATAGTTATAGATTTTTAAAAAATTGGTTCAGTCCCAAATAAATCGCCCTCCTTTCTGCTAAAGGTGCTGGAAAAAAAGGGTCGATTTCCTGTACAGCTCCAATAAATACCTGATATATCCTGCAATCTTCTCCTATTATAACAGGCAGATCAGGCCGAACAGGAAGTATTGCTGCCATATATATATATATATATATATATATATATATATATATATATATATATATATATCAGGTCATCCCATAAGTTCTGTCCGAATTTTAACTTTTGTTAAAATGAACGAAATTTAAAGAGTATTTTATAATGTCTAATGGAGCTGAAAATTTTTTTAAAGTGATCAAATTTTATTTCAGAGAACAATAAAATTAAATTTTGTTCGATTAAAACCCTGCTAACATGGAAGTACCCAAGAATCATTTGAGGCACATAATGCTTTATTAGTTCAAGAAAGGAAACTCAGCAGCCGAAGCGGCTAGAAACATTCACTCAGTTTATGGAAAGGAATGTGTGAATGAAAGAACTTGCAGAAGATGGTTTGCAAAATTCAGAGGTGGAGATTTCACCCTTGAAGATGAAGATCGAACCGGATGTCCAGTTGAGTTTGATGAAATCTTCTTGAAGCAACCCTTGCAGAAAATCCTGCTTTATCAGTTGAGGAATTGGTAGTGGTTCTCAGTTCAAACCATACAACTGTTCATCGTCATCTTCAACAACTTGGAAAAGTTCCTAAACTTGGAAAATGGGTGCCTCATGAATTGTCTGAAAACAACCTCAAATTCCGAGTTGACATCTACTATTCTCTCCATTCTCGCCAACTTGTTTCACCTTTTTTAGATAGACTTGTGACTGACGACGAAAAATGGATCTTTTATCGAAATGTTAAGCGTTGTAGACAGTGACTTGGTAAAGGGGAAGGACCCCAGCCACAGCCGAGAAGAGAACTTCATGTGCAAAAGGTTCTTCTTTCAATCTGGTGGGATCGCCAAGGAATAATCCACTTTGAATTTTTACCACCTAATGCAACAATTAAGGCTCAAATATACTGTCAGCAATTAGAGCGTTTGAACAAAGCTTTGAGAAAAAAAGACCTGCACTAGTGAATCGAAAAGAGTTGATGTTTCATCAGGACAATCACAAAAGATCGAAGAACTTGGTTGCGAGAAAATTCCTCATCCACCTTATTCTCTCAATCTTGCTCCCTCAGACTACCATTTGTTTCGTAGCTTAGAGAATCATTTGGAAGAAACAGCTTTTGTAACGCAGGAAGAGGTTAAAACTGACATTTGTGAGTTCTTCGAATCAAAGCCAAAAGAAATTTACAGTAATGGAATTAGTAAGCTTGTTAATAGATGGAAGGAAGTCATAGATAATCAGGGAAAATACATTGTTGATTGAATCTGTAATTAAATGTAACATTTGGTCATTTGTTTTCTTTATTCAAAATTCGGACAGAACTTATGGGATGACCTGATAGGAGCCTGCTCGTTTTCACTTTGCCGTCTCAACAGAATCCAAAAGCGTCTCCGCATGCTTCTGAGGGATCCATGTGGATATTTTCTATCCTACAGCTCTTTTCCACAGACAAAATATCGTAAGCCTCTCGCTGCTCTATTGCCATCTCCATGTCCATGCAAAGTGTTTACACGAATTGCCTTCCATAGTTTCAACAGTTATAACGTTCGCGGCTAAGACCCAGCATGCCAGGCACATTGTAGCAAACAACCCTCATTCTCTTTATATTTCATTGCTGGGATACAAGTTCCACACGAGAAGGCTCCTCCCATGAAGCGCTGCTTTGTAGAACCGACGCCTTAGACGATGCTTCCCCGATCACTACAATCTTAACCTGTTCAGATCATGTGTTCTTGTCTCGAATATCCCCTTAAACCGTAAGTATTATGCTGTTACCTCTACCTCGAATGGCTCTTGGCTACTGCTTCAGATCTATTAAAAGTCTCTTCTCCTCTTCATTAAAAGAGGATAAAAGTGTATCCATAATAATTCATTAGTATTATTTTTGATAATAATAATAATTACTAATATTTATTTTATTATTGTCACGTTGCTAATGTATAAAGTTGCACGAATTTAATTCAATTTAGACAGTTACTCGAAATTTAAGTGATGCAGAGAGAAGATAAAAAAGCTTATACTAATTTAGACCTTCGATGTGATGTAATGGTTAATAAGCATGTCTCTGTGGGTCAGTTATGAATGAGAAGTAGTTTCGATCCTCACATATAGTTCCATACTTTCGGCATTGTGCCACGTGTAAGCAACGCTTACTAAATCTCTGTACTGATTTAAAAGTAAATATGAACATAAATAACTTAATCTTCCGTGGTGCTTCTAACAGCTGCCATATATACATCTGTTAACAGCATTATTCATCATAATTACAAATAAATCATGTGAATTTGTTCACAAATGATGAAATAATGGAAAGAATGTGCTGCTCACAACAATTTCTTTTTATTTTAATTTCAAACAATGATACAAAAACCACAAAAAAATTCACTGTCTATATTTCTGAGATGAAGTATTATGTAATGGATAAAGACGTTAGTTAGATCCAGTTACAGGATCCAAAGAGTGTGAGTTCAATACCTGGTTAAGGCGGTGAAGAACTTGGTGAGGGGAATTAACATGAGATAACTGATATTTGGCATCCATTAGACATGGCACGTGAAACTAGAAGTATAAGCGAAATAAAGGGTCCAGTTCGACATTCCAACTACCTGAAGAAGGCAGGGGCGTACAACGGCCGAAACGTTGTAGTAAATATGGCAACAAAGATGAGGACAATAATCCGAATAATGTAAATAGTATCAAAAATTTACTATAGGGCAAAATTATTGACTCTCTTGCTTCACTAATTCTGTAATCTTTATTCTTGATTATTGTCTTTCATCGATTTTGATAGTTACTTGCAATATCATTACACACACTGACAGGTATTTTGTTCGATTATTCCTTGCAAAAGCTTCTAGTTCCTCCAAATTCCAAGGATTTTTTCTCTTACCTTTTTCTTCAAATATGCCCATAAATTTTCCATGGGGTTTAGTCAGGACTTGGTGCCAATACCTTAATTTTGCTGTCGTCTATGTATTTTGTAATAATTCGTGTCATGTGTTTCGGGTCTTTGTCATCTTGGAAATGTCCAGTGACGTTCCAAAGACAGCTTTCATGCACCTTGTTTTATATTATATTTAAGAATATAAAATAATCATGATACCCTGTACGTCACTAGTTCGTCAGGTACAGAAGCAGCAAAAATCTCCCAGAGCAGAATGCTCCCAACATCCTGCTTAACTTTAGGGAGGCTATTTTTAATGTGTGAGCTTCATTCACTTTCATCCATACATAATGGGAGCTCACGTGACCAAATATTTCTAGTTTCATTTGACCATAAAACGGAGTTCCAGTATTTACTCACATGTTCTAGAGAGCTTCCAGCATGTTAATACATTATAGGTGTTTAGCCTTAAGCAAGGGAGTTTTCCTTGGGTGACAAACTTGAAGCTTGAAGTTCTGCACGATGTAAGCATCTAGTGACAGTCAATAAATAAAAACCCCGATGCTTTATTGACAATGCCCTTTGTCGTTAAGTGAGGATTGTTCGCGACATCTCTAACAGTTTTCCTGTCCATTCTCTCAGAAATTAACCATATTCTGCCGATCCTTAAATTATTCTCAACACGATGAGTCTCTTTGTAATTCTTGATAATGTCACAAATTGTCTGTCTGGGACATTTTAAACGCTGTGACAATGATGTATATCAATCTCCTTGTTCGTAACCATCAACTGTCTTCATTCGGAGTTTCTTATCAAATTCAGTCGCTTTCGCTATGGTTGCAGAACGAATGAATTATCACGTTACGTGACTCTCACATATTGTCTTCTTCGTTACGTTTTAGAATATTATAGAATCAGGTCGATACTATTTCTTATTCAAAGGGTGTTTGTATTAAATGTCAAATTAAGAAAAAAATACGCTTTCTGTAGAGTAATATTATTCCATAATTTCCACAAGGAGGACGAATAATTTGGGACTGAGCCAATTTATTTTTAAAATCTATAACTAAGAATAGAATAGATCGAAAGTTGCAAAACTTCCACAAATTATTCAAAACCAAATACGGAATCAACTATTTATGGTAAATTCACTACCTACTTACCAATATTCGCATTTCCTTAGAAAATATGCAAATATTCAGTGGGGGGGGGCGAATAATTCTGTTTAAAACTGCAAGTCCTGAAGACTGCCTTCATGCATAAAGAGATAAATAGATTAAATGCAGCTGATGATACAATATTGGTTGGAATATATTTTCATTAGCTCATATATTGTCAGAATCGGTTATGTTATTGAAACTGAATTAAATTTTGATGTATTTGTTTGATGGAGACTGCATAAAACCACGATTTCCAGAATGCGATATCATGAATTTTTGACGATCCCTTCCCTCCTTTATTCCTGCTGCATTTCCTCATAACTCCCAGGTTGTCATTCTGTCAGAGCAGTTAAGCACCAAGGATCAGGTATAATGAAAAAGACTCTGGCATGATTTACGCTTGTTTTACTGTGTGGAAGCCCTCTTAGCTGTGGTAATACATTATCGATTAGGCTAGAAAGGTCAGCTTGCAAAGGTCGTCTAAATTTAGTTATAGAGCTATATTCCTTATTTCCTCGAACACAAGTATGCCATCACCTTCTTTGCATTGGATTCACTCTGTTTCTCGTGAAATGCGTAGTGATGATCCCGGAAACAGAATAAAAAGGCAATAAGTTTTGAATTATTCAACGTTACAGTGAAGCCTTATCAGTTATTGTTAACCTTTCACTGATGTCTTTAAACCTTATTGTTGTTAGCTGCTGAATAATATCCAAGAAATACGACTTACAGTTTAATAGTTACCGATAAAGCTTTACTAGACGATTTGAATAATATCAGATAAATCTTCACTATGTACCGAGTCCCTTCAGGGTTGACGATCATCTCTCTCCACCCAGTCTACCCTACTATCTCATTAGTTGGCAGTTGATTTAACACCTTCGATTATTTTCAATCATAATAATTTAGAATCAAATCCTGAACTTTTATATGCCGTGTCCCTTTAGGACGTAGACGATCATGACTCTCTGCTGAGCTCTAAGCAATATTTGACCGCTTAGTATCACTCCAAGTCCCTTTTCTGCCAGAAAGTTAAATACTCCCCGCTGTTCAGTTCACTTTACTATATCGATAGCTAATAGTTGATCTTCCTCCTTTGCTAGCTTTCGATCATGATTCAGACACAAACGAGGGGATTTCTTATTCTTCATTTATGGCGTTCCACAATTACCAACCTTTTGTAACTCTCAGCAATATTTGTTTCTTACTATCCGACCTAATTCTTCGGCTGCTGTACATTTATACAAGCTTAGTGGCTTTATTGCCTTGCTCATTGGTGAAATGATTGAAAAGTTCTATTTACACAAGGTAATTAATTAAGTTTCGCTTGTGGAACTTTCTTCTGGTTTCTTGCTTCCCAATCAACTTTGACCTTTACAAATTTATATGCAATGTCAATAGTTATTTTCTATTTCCTGTTCTTTTATTGTTCTTCCTCCATAATAGTATTTTTTTCTCATATTCATTCCCACTCAGTAACTCCTTGCGTCTTAGTGACTTTATTGCCTTGCTTATTTGTGAAATGATTAAAAAGATGCAAAAATAAGTCTGCATATATTCTAATGGAAGAGAAACTTAAACAAGAATAGTAAAAATTGTCCAATATATAACTTACATGTATAAATTTATGTACATAAATGATTTGCTACATATATATATATATATATATATATATATATATATATATATATATATATATATATATATATATGCGTATTTAAGCAGCAATCCTTCTTTCATGCACATTTCATTGAATACGACAGACAAGGTCCTTTCATTTAGTTTCTTTTCTACAATTTCTCATGCGATCTAATATTTTTTTAAATAATATTAACTATGAAAATGGACAGAATATCTTGACCGTGTTTTGAAAAATGAAAACATTATATATATATATATATATATATATATATATGCACGCAATAAACTATTTCTTATTTAACAGGTAAAATATTTCATCCTTGAAAATGGCTAAATGTATAGCCGAAAGCGCTCGGATTAAAACAACATTCAGACAGTTTTTATATAATTTATCATTTGAAAAGACAAAAAATATTAGATCGCATGAGAAATTGTATAAAAATCTAAATCAAAGCACCTTGTCTGTTTTATTCAATGAAATACACACACACACACACACACACACACACACACACACACACACACACACACACATATATATAAATATATATATGTAGTCATTTTATAGATTTGAATAATTTTTCGTAATAATTCCTTATGTCTTGACCTAGAAACTTCAACAGAATGCAGAAAAGCACTGGACGTCGTTTCTCTTGGGGCTAGTCATGTGGGTTATGTATACTTGGATAAGTATCACCCCCACCCTGAAATAGAATTAGCTGCGCTATATCATGCTTATTGAAATTTAGTGTCTTCTTCGTCCTCTGATGGTCCAATATTATGACGCTTGCGTTGTATCGTAACGGTCGGAGTTCGATTCTTGGTAGTGGATGCGCACTGCTGAGGAGTCTCAAAAATAGGTACAAAACGGCCGTCAAGTGCTTTTCAGCATTTATGATAGATAGCATATATGTCATATGATTTCGTTGAATAGGTATTTAAAAGCTGGTTCTGTCAGGCTCATCTCAGTGGTCAAATTGGGGGGGGGGTACAATTTTTTCAGATAAAGATATAAAAGTTCTACAGGTTCGATTCTTGTCGGTGGTCGAAACTCTTCTTTATACGGTCTTCTCAATCTCTGCCGTTTTTCTTATTTTCCCTGTTTAAGAAATATAGAAGTTGCGGGTAGCTACTCAAACATGTGTATCTATTTTTATGAAATATATGCTCATTACCCACCCGTGACCCGTTGGGTCAACCTTGGGTTACTATTTAGATTTAGTTTCATTAACAGTATGTGAAAGTTGAGATATTTTAAAAATACATTTTTTTGCAGTTATTGAAGTTACTTTCAACATTAAAAAAAATGTCTGTTTGAATAGAATTGAAATAAACATATTTAAAATATTGTTTCAAGAAAGCTGAAATATAAATATGCACGTACACAGAGAGGGAAGGTGGAAAGAGAGAGATGCGTAAAGAGAGAGCGTTTTTTTCTCGACTTCCTTCTCTCCTCGCGCTTCCTACACAATAATAAATTCATATGACTTCCGGCAAACGCACAAGAAACGTTCACAGACTTTTATAGTAATGAAGATATATAACTCACCAGACTGCAAGCCGTTTGATATTTATGTGCAGGGCGCATTTGAACGACAGCCTAATAAAACTCTTTGTAATATCAAAGATGAAATGAATGCAATGATTATGGCAGCATTCTACAAATTAAACAAGGTGACAGTCCAGAAGAGTTCCAAGAGATTCCAAAGTTGTCTGGAGGTTGGGGTTGAAGCTAATTTTTGTTATTTTAAATAAATTTACTCTCTAGCATTTTAAGATATTTTGTTTAATTTTGGAAAATATATCGACTAAAATGAGATGTCAGTGTTTTTTTAAAATTTTTGCGTAATATATATATATATATATATATATATATATATAACTAGTATTAAAAAAAAATCCAGACGACATGCATTCAACGGATGTCAGTTTTCATTGAAAAATACACCCCTACCACTTACCAAAACGTAGCTAATAACCGATACAATGATACAGACATAAGAAAAACCCAGATACCCCTTGTCCAGTTGAAGTAGATTTATCTCTAACCATGGAAACGTGATTTTAGCTGTGTCTTTAAAACCAGTAATTTTAAAAGTTACTCAAAATTCGCTTGAGGATGAAATGAAACTAATGTCTTTAATTTAATTGCAAAAATTAAATTCGTAGCTAACTTCCATTTTTGAAACATGGATTTAGAACTGTGTAGCGAAAAAAAAACATATTTTAAATCAATTAATTTCTAATATATATATATATATATATATATATATATATATATATATATATATATATTGTACATATATATATATATTCACATATATATAAGATATTATATATATATATATATATATATATATATATATATATATGAATTTATTTGTAAGGTATATATGTTATCATTAAACCATGTTTGGTTGAATAGTGCAGATATATTATGTCTGTTTATTTTAATTTTAATCCTCCCAATTTTACGCATTAATTTCTAAGTGTCAGTACAAAACTGACCAAGAAAAGGTCGTAATTATCCATATGGTTTTTATTTTCAAGAATACTTTCAATCTCATCTACAATCATCTTCATGCGCGAATTGCTAAGACAAAAAATGAATCTAAATTATGAATATGTATGTGCATGAACGCTGTAAAATTCGAAAAATTTACCGCTATGTAAACGAGGTAAATTAATTTATGTAAATTCTTATTAAAAATTGCGTGTTTTGAAATTTTATTTTTTTTTTTTTTTTTAACAATTAAAAATTAGATATTTTAAAATGTTGCTATACTTATAATTGACTTTATTTAGATTTGGTCGTAATTTTTTTTATATATAAATGGCTTCCAAAATTTGAAGTTTTTGCTTTTATTTTCGTGGTGGAGTATAGTTGCATTGTCGAATAATATTTCTCTAAATCGTGAATGCGAAAAGGAATGTTCGCAGACTGAACTCTTTTCATTCATATGAATTGCAAGTCCCCTTGACAATGTCATAGTCCTAAAACCAACATATATATTTACATTTTTTCAGAGATGCAATCTCCCAAAAGGCATTTAAATTCATATATGATGTTGGCCTTTTGCATAACCCTAATTGACGGAGAAGCGTTATTGCCGATGATTAAGTTGGTTGTGTTGAATTTAGTATAGTATATAATCAGTTTTATATTATTACTGAGATCAGTGGGAGTTATATTAGTACTTATGAATTATTTTAGGATTATTTTATCTTGTTCGTAGCTAGTATTTATTTGATTGCGGTATAGTAGGTTGATATGTTTTGGGTTATTTGTGGACATATTGTGTTCTTTTTTGATTTATGTTAATATTTCTAATAGCTCGTCTAATTACTTCATCAAGAATATAATTAGGATAGGCATTATTAATGAGGGTTTGTTTTTTTAATTCAGTGTAGAAAATCGTTTTTTTTATTTTTGAAAAGATAGATTTGCACAGTTTATTAAATTTCCTATAACTTTATTTTGTAATAGGACATTCACGTTTTTTGTTGAATATATAGCTTTACAGTTATAGTAGAGAGTACATGTTGCTTTTTTATATGCGGAGATAATTAATGTATTATTATTAGTGTCTATCAATAAATGAAGATGTTATGGGACCTTACCCGTAATAACATAATGAACTATTCCATACGTAATAAATACTGCGCCTCAAGAGGAAGCAGGGAGGTCAGTCCGAAGTCGGGTGACCGGCTGACCGGCTGATCGGTTGAACTCTCTGCCTTTTTGGCCGATCCCACGGTCTCGGAGATCCCACGTTAAAGCGGCCTTGTCCCACATGATGCCCTCGTGGGGGTGGTGACTGAATACTGTTCAGTCTGAAGTCTGGAGTGAAGTCCGTCAGGAGTCTGTCAGTCAGTCAGAGCGAGTCAGTCTGTCGAGTCAGAGGCAGTCCGAAACAGAGTCGCGTTCAGACAATTACTACTAAACCTGATTGTTCGTATTAACGCTTTTCTACCTCTCTGTATATATTCCTGTTTGTAATATATCTGTGTTATTCCATATCCGTATTCGAGTTCTTTATTGGTTCTACCTTGGACTATCACTGTGGTACAAGGAACCGGACCAGAACACAAGAAAAGGGATTTTATTGCTATTGTTAAGTTCATATGTGCACTTAAGGGCCGAGAATTTTGGAAGTTTTTTTGTAGTTCATGTATTTTATCTATGTTTTTGACTAATATGAGGATATAAACACTATATCTAAGGTAGATGGGCGTTTTTTAGTCGTATTAAATATCTTATTTTCAAGGTTAGCATTGTAGAAGTTACTAAATATTGTTCTCAGATTTGAACCCATGGTAACACCATCACGTTGTACACATATATTATTTTGATCGTCATAGACGCGACCCTCAGTCAAAATTTGTTTCCGTATTATGTTAAGTCTAATTTTTATTTTTTTTATTAGTCAATATTGTACAAGATTTGAAGGAAAATAACTCAGCTAAATTGTATATTCTACTTGGAAAAAAGTTGATCTGAAACGATCTCGTGAACTAAATTGCATATTCCACCTGAAAAGTTCTTTTCAACTAAATTGCATATTTCAGCTAAAAATATCAAATATCAATTCCATTGCGTATTCCATTCGAAAAGCACAATTCAGCTAAATTTTGTATTCCATCAGAAAAGAAAGATTTTGTTTTGTATTTGATCAATCTTGGGAAGGACTTTTTTGATATCTTGGATATGCTGGAGCCCGCTGCCCAGACAATCAATGTCGCCTGAAGTTGACAGGTCGGGTGCAAATGTCGCTTATTGCAGAACAACCTGTCTCTGTTTCACGATCGTCTACTTTATCGCATTTGCAAACTCACTGGTCGACTTTTTCACAAAAAAAATAACAATTTTTTTTGTTCTTTTTGCTTTGTATGGAATTTTAATTCCAATGTCTTCACTGATCAATCTCGAGTTTTCTGTAAATGGATGTGTGTGTAGTAACAGTTAGCGGTCGTGAAAGATATTTTGCCGACCTGAATTCGAATTTTGTTACTTTCGCTTTTGCACAAATACCCTTGGGAAAAAAAGGTATGACTCTGTCACTTCCTTTCGCAGCTCTGGGTTAAAGAGCAGACTGAGTTTTATAACGTTAGATGATAACCACTCTAGGATGGCAACCCAAAATTCAGAAGTTTTTGGCGTGCTAACATAGGTAAAACTTTGACCACTCAATCAGTTAAATGCCATACGTGATGCACACTTCATCATCATCATCCTGCGGCCTCAGCCGAGATTGAACTCACTACACCTCTTCAGTATTCCCTATCTGTCATAGCACCTAAAAGATCTTCCTTAGGGATCAATGTGTCACGTTTTATCCTATCTGGAAAGGTTAACTTGCGTGATCGATTGTCAGATGATGGGTGCCTCCAGAGTACAAATGATGACACAAGTTCATCTGTGGCACGTGCACAATGCCCGGCGAACTGGACACGTCTCTTACAAACTAAAGTTGATACTCTTGGCAAGTCATCATATATCATTTCTAGAGTTGGGTGGTTTCGCCATTAGAGATTAAGCACTCTTCTTAAAAGACGTGTATAACATCCATCTAAACGACGCTGTTGTTTTGCTGAGAGATGCACACTTGGGCGATCATGTCTCTTTCGATTGATGACACATTAGGCAGAAAATTTTCCCGCAGTAGGTTGCTGGTGCTTCATGCGGTAGACTGCCAATCAGGGCTACAGAACCCTGTATGACGTGCTATTTTACCCATAGCTGGAGGGAGAGATGGTGGAGTCATGCTTTTACCAAGGGTGTTTGCGCATAAGTGAATGTAAGTAGCGTGACTGGAACTGGAACTCGGCTCTCCGATTTCTTTTTCCCAGATGATAGCCATTACACTAAAAACCTGCTAAAAGCCTGGCCCCCTCCCACAAAAAAAAATAAACAAAAAAAAGCCAAAAAAAAAAACGATTAGTAATTTTAATTTTTAAGTCATTTGAGCAGTAGAATCTGCCATTTGACTGAATGGAAACATGATGAGAAATATTTTAAAATCATAATTTTCGGACACGCCTGTGACCTTTATCAACGAGACAATAAATCTCACTTATTATAAAACGCAGATTGTGTGTGTGTGTGTGTGTGTGTGTGTGTGTGTGTCTGTACGTTTATATATTGGATCGGATTTCCTACATTTTTCAACCGATTTCAACAAAACTTCACAGGACTACGTAAAATTACCTTGCGGTGGTTCTGACAACGACAAAAATTGGAAAAACACAATTGTTTTTGCACGAAATCAATTTGAAAACACGATAAAACACGATTCTGTCGCCAGAATGAAAATGGGAAAACTCATATCGAGTTATACTTATAAAACCCAGGTTGTTTGTATGTGTGTGTGTGTGTTCATTTATATATTGTATCGGATTTCCTACATTTTTCAACTGATTTCAACAAAACTTCACTTTTTTTGGCAGGTAGTGTTTCTTATTGTCTTGTACACTTTTTTCTTTATTTTTACATTCAGAATGCTTTAAAATTTCCATTTACAAGACAATTGCTTATAATAAAATTCTATTCAATCGGTAGACTCATAACGATTGAAAACAATGTTTTTGTTTGAGTTTGGGTTTGACCAATTCGTAAAAAAAAAAAAAAAAAAAACTAATTAAGACATGCGTGTCCGTCAACCTTAAACAATAATCTTTGTCAATTTTATTTTTCAGTCTTTATGATGGTCGATACTTGATCTATCTCTTACTGTTACATCCCCGGGCAACGCCGGGCTCTACTGCTTGTCTTGAATATTGTTAACTAGTAGATGCGTCTTTTGGCTTTCATCTTCGAAAAGAATAAAAAAAAAAGGAACCGTTTAATTGCTGACTGAATTTCTTCAATGAATCCTTGTCATCAGTTATTCTACAGGGGTTTTTCTTTTATTATTTTTCTTACATTTCATCGTTCGTAAACATACCACTTTAGAAATAGTTTGATCCCGTATCTTTCATCCTAGGAAGTCCGTCTGCACATTACCCTTGAAACAACAGAGGCAAATCAACAAGCGAAATTTAGATTTAGTCGTATAATTACATTGTTACTGGTCCGATTTGCTCTGCATTTTTTAAAAAATAGTCAATAATAAAATTGGACTCACTTTTCTGGGGAATTTTTTCTTGCAGTGGGTTTGTTTAATTTTCTTCTGCAAGTTTGATATTTGTTCATTATATTTCGTTTTTTTTTTTTTTGTTTAATTCATTCTATTATCTTAGGTCTTTCTTTGCAGCTTTATCATTTTCTTCATTTTCTCTTTCATTCTTTTTCAGTTTTGTCTTTCTTTCTATTTCGTCTTCCGCTTCCCCTGTTTGTTATGGCCCGGTTCCTTGTACCACGGTGATAGTCCAAGGTAGAACCAATAAAGAAGAACTCGAACACGGGTATGGAATAACACAGATATATTACAAACAGGAATATGTAGAGAGAAGTGGAAAGTGTTAGTACGAACAATCAGGTTTAGTAGCAATTGTCTGAACGCGACTCTGTTTCCGACTGCCTCTGACTCGACTGACTGACTCGATCGCTCTGACTGACTGACAGACTCCTGACGGACTTCTTACGGACCTCACTCCAGACTTCATACTGAACGATGTCTAGTCACGCCCCCACGAAGGCATCATGTGGCACAAGGCCAGTTTAACGTGGGATCTCCGAGCCCGTGAGCTCGGCTAAAAATATGCCCATTGAACCATTATAAACATGTTCTGGTTCGGTTTACCTCCCCGAAAGAGAATCCGCCCTTCGGCGTAGCCTCCTTCGGGTTCCTCCCCGCCCGAAGGCAGAGTTCAACCGATCAGCCGATCAGCCAGTCGCCCGACTTCAGGCTGAACTCCTTGCTTCCTCTTGAGGCGCAGTATCTATTACGTATGGAATAGTCCATTATGTTATTATGGGTAAGGTCCCATAACATTGTTTTTCCTTCCATTTTTTTAATACTTTTTCTCTGTTATTCCTTTTCTTTCCTTTCTCTTTGTTTTCTACTTTCCCGCTTTCAATTTTTTTTTCATTTATTTTTCTTTCCTTTTTTTCTTTCACCTCTTTTCGTTTTCTTCATTTTCGGTATCATCCTTTTTTATTTTATTTTTCTTCTTTCTTTTCATTAGCCTTTTTAAATGACTTTCCATTCTCTCCGTTTTCATCATTATTATTGTGAGACCGGAAACTACCTACACAATAGACTCTTCCAGGCCTATATTAAGTAGGCGACATAGCACTCTAGAGAGTGACAGAGAAATACAGTGAGAGTCTCGTACGGCTACCAGTGTTGGACACTCACTTATAGTAAGCTCTGCTTACACTATCTCTGTAACCTGTTGTTAATATATCTTTCTTACATCTAATCCGTGTTCCGTGTTTTACTTCTGTGGTCCCAACTTTGGCACCCACATCAGTGGCGACGAGGATTCTAGAAACGCACTCACGGCGAAACCTAAATACCTTACCAATCCCACATCTGGGTCGATGAAGAATTCGACAAACGCATTCACGCCGAAAACTTCAATACTTTACCAGTCCCACACCAGTGGCGACAGAAAGATTCGAGAATTTCGTTCTCACTATATCAATAGCGACAGTACTCGAAAAATACACAAACTCCACGCGTTCACACAGCAGTGTTGAACGTGAAATTAAGCTGGTATTAATACATTAGCGATTTGAAAGCTCAACATCCAGCGTATACATATATTCCAATACCAACCGCCATTGACAAACTAGCGATTCGACATCTACGGAATATTAAAGTCTGTCAAATACTAGAACTATTTCTACACACAGAAAAAAAAAACAGTTGTTCATAAAACAAACTGGCAATACTAGAGCGAAGTACTACCATTGTACTCAAGTTTTCGAAAAAAAACTATCGAAATTTTTTTTTATGTAACTGAGTTGAACTCGGACATAAAATTATTCTCCCCTCAAATTCACTGAGGTGAGTTTTCTCTTTTTATAACTCTATAAAAAAATACATAAGTATGGTGTGAAAATTTATTCAATTACGTCAAAATTAACGGGAAGACGGGAAAAAAAGCTAAAAATATAATTAGTTTAGTTTAACTATTGTCTGTCCATATTTTTTTTCTGTAAAAGAAAAAAAAAGAGAACAAATCTATCAAGATTTTTTGTGTACCTCCTCTTAGTACACGTGTTTCAAAGCAACAAAAAAGCGCTGTCATTTTTAAATATGGAAGATTTTCAAAAATCAGTTGACCAAATGTTAAAACTAAATTTGGATCAGCAACAAAAATCAGAAGAAAGACAACAACAACTATTTTTGGAATTACATAAACTACAAAGGGGATTCCAAAAAATTACGCTTCAGAATGCTGAAGTATAACAGAAACAACTTAAAGAATTACTCGTAAATGCATTAAAAGGCTCAAACTCTGAAAAAGATACAATATTCTCCCAGAGTACAATCTACAATTCAATGGAAACCTTTGAATACGTACCAGAGGAAGACAAAACATTCCAGGCTTTTTACAGGCGCTATGAAGATATTTTCAACGTAGACTGTGAACAATGGCCCAGTAAAAAAAAAAAAAAGTACGTCTTCTATTGAGAAAACTGGGAACTACAGAACAATATAGGAACTATTCGGGCCTAACACAACCTTGTTCCACAAACGTTGGAAATGCCTGAACACAGTCAAAGATAACCAGCAAGATTTTCTAACGTTTGCAGCATCGGTAAACAAGCTCTGTTAAACTAGCCGAACTGACTGCTGATGATTTCAAGTGTTTGATTTTCGCACAAGGTCTAGTATCAGCAGAAGACGCCGAAGTCAGACGACGGGTACTGACCAAGCTTGAGAACGAACAAGGATTGACTCTCCAAAAACTGGCAGAGGACTGTCAAAGAGTAATATCTGTAAAGCGTGACTATCGAGGAATCAGGTGTGACTCAGATTAATAAAATCAGAAACATGTCTAGCTCCTATTCCCCTCAAAAAGACAAAAGGCAAATCTCATGTCCTAAATTCCGCAGTAACCAAAACCCAAATAGGTTAAAGAAACCGCCCGGACCATGTTACCATTGTGGTAAATGGCATTGGATGAAATTCTGTCCAGTTAAGAACAAAAAATATTGCAAAAATTGCAATAAAAGTGGACATACTTTAACTTCGTGCTGGTACGCCAACAGAACGAGAAAACCCCAAAATAAAATTAGGCAAGCTCAATCTGACAATATTGTCAATAGGAATTTAAGAAAATATGTAACTGTGGATATTTTTAATAAGTTCATTAAATTCCAGCTTGACTCGGGTTCCGATCTTTCAACCATTAACTGGCGTACTTGGCGAAAATTAAACAAGCCGACCTTATTAAAAAAGGATAAAACAGCAAAATCCGTAACTGGCGAAAAGATTAACATTTTAGGTGAGGTAATACTTACAGTAACACTAAATGGAGTTACCAAAAAGCTCAAAGCCTACGTATTGAAAACTTAAGTTAACTTATTTGGAACTGATTGGATAGAAAAATTCAATCTTTGGGATTGACCAATGAGTACATTTTGTCGCAAGATACAAAGTACAACGTCCAATTTGGTAAATCTAAAAAAGGAACTCGAACAACAATTTCCCCAGGTTTTTTCTGGCGGCCTTGGGAAATGTACTAAAATGAAAGCTAAGTTCAAGGTGAAGGACTGTGCACAACCGGCATCTAAAAGAAACGGAATGTCCCTTTCACTGCTCTAGATCAAATAAACAAAGAGTTAGATAGACTGGAACAAGCAGGTATTCTGTCAAAAACAGATTTCAGCGAGTGGGCAGCACCTACGGTCTACGTAAAAAAGAAGTCCAATCAAATACGAGCCAACGTGATCAGAAACGTGCCGGCCCCAGATAACGTTCAAGCGTTACAAAGCTTCCGCGGCCTAGCTAACTTTTACCAAGGGTTCATTAAGAACATGCAAAATTTGAGAGGGCCTATTAACCAACTTTTAAAAAAGGACAAACCATGGCCATGGACCCCAGAATGCCAAGACGCATTCGAGAAGATCAAGAAAACTCTTACTTCAGACCTCTCCTTCACCCATTACGACCCTACTCTCGTCATCATAGTCGCAAGTGATGCAAGCTCGTACGGCATTGGTGCTTGCATTTTACATAAACTGCCAGGTGGTTCGCGAAAAGCTGAGGCTCACGCATCAAGATCTCTACTTCCAGCTGAGAAACAATAAATCCCAAGAGGAAAAAGTATTAACAGTTTTATTTTTTTTATCCTTTTCAAAAAAAAAAAAAAACTATTTGGATGTGGGGTATTGTGAGACCGGAAACTACCTACACAATAGACTCTTCCAGGCCTATATTACGTAGGCGACATAGCACTCTAGAGAGTGACAGAGAGTGACACAGAGAGAGACAGTGAGAGCCGCGTACGACTACCAGTATTGGACACTAACTTATAGTAAGCTCTGCTTACACTATGTCTGTAATCTGTTGTTAATATATCTTTCTTACATCTAATCCGTGTTCCGTGTTTTACTTCTGTGGTCCCAACTTTGGCACCCACATCAATTTTCTTTTTTAAATTCTTTTTTCTGTGTTTTGTCTTTCTTTTCTTTTTCCTCTTTCCTTTTATATTTCCCACTTCCTCCGCCATTTTTTCTTTATTTTATCTATCTTCTTCCTCTTACCATTTTTTTTCCTCTCTAAATGTGTTCTTTCTTTTTCTTTCATTCCATTCTTTTGTCTTTTCTTTTACTACATACTTTTCTTTTTCTTTCCTTTCCATATTTTTCCTTTTTTTTCCTTCTATTTGTTTGCTGTTGTGTTTCTCGCATATTCTTTCCTTTCTTTCTTCTTTTCTATTTTCATCCTTTTTTTTATTTCCTCCTTTTCCCTTTCTTTCTTATTTCAAATTACAAGATTATTCAGTAGATTTTCCCCTACCAGCAGAAATTTTTGTTTTCTTATAGCAAAAAAAAAAAAAAAAAAATGACTAAAGCTAAGCGAGAAACCGTGTAGTAGAGGAGTAGTGGAAATGCAAGTGGGCACTGATAATAAAAGTCAAAACCATGTCTGCATGCACATCGTCTGCGTCAAAAAAACCCAAAAAACACACAAAAAATATGGAACATACGGAAAACACCTACAAAAATAAATACCCAAACTGTAAACCTATTTGGAGAAGAAAATAACTATACAAATACAAACTACTAAATAAACGATCAGAACTCCTCTCAAAATGCAGAAACGAAAACAGATTTTTACTATATTATTTAAAAACCGAAAACGAACAAGATTAAACAAAATAAATAAATGAAAAAATAAAATAAAATAAATAAAAAATAAGTAAAATAAATTAATAAATAAGTATCTACAATTATTCCCACTCATTACCCCCTAGATTATTTCGAAGAATAACTGTTACTGCCTACCAAAATAACCGTTAGAATGATACAACAGGATGTTTGATGAAAAAAGTGATAAAACCATAAACAAAAAGAGATGTTGACTGAGTGAAACAGGTTAGACTATATAATCAGACTCTCCAAAAGACAATTTTAAAATAAGCATTTAAAATTTCAGCGTCCACACTCTTTAATTTGTTCCAAAGCGGTCCTAACAGACGAGGCGCGTCGCGCGAGGAATTTCTTTCATTTTGCCATAGATTTTCATAAAATTGTTCATATATATATATATATATATATATATTGTTCCGCTACCCATATATATATATATATATATATATATAAGAAGGCAATTAAAAAAATCGTTTTTGGCGACGCGTTTCGTCTTCTGGCATTTTCAAGGCAAAAATGATATCGAAATGTTTTTGTTGTTATAGTTATATTACAAAATCCAAATTTAAAAAAAGAGAATTGATCTGGGAATTTAACAATATATATATATATATATATATATATATATAATAATTTTAAAAAAATATGATTCCTTCGCTACATAAGAGTTCTCATGTTTCAAAAACTGAATTGAGGTGTTTTAGTCTCGTTTCATCTTCAAGCGAAATTTTAGGAATCTTTTAGGTTCCTAAAATTTCGCTTGAAGATGAAACGAGACTAAACACCTCAATTCAACTTAATTTTAATAATTATTTGGATGATTTCGGCTCTCGTTTTTGAAACATGAGAACTCTTATGTAGCGAAGGAATCATATTTTTAAACAAAAAATATTATTATAATAAAGCTCTACTTATGTATGGAGCACTGTCTTCTTAAAAATAAAAACAAAAATACTAAGGAACTCCGGATTATACACCCTACGTGTTCTTTTCTATTTTCTGCATACCTGCGCACTCACATATATATATATATATATATATATATATATATATATATATATATATATATATAAGCAAGTGTAAATTAAAAATTTCTTCATATATATATATATATATATATATATATATATTTGTTGTAGCATATCTACGGACGATAATGGGTATGAATGTCCCCATTCATATAAATACAGTAGTAAATACTGTATGTTGGTCTGCAGTTGGAGATTCGTCTCCAGCTGTGCTCCGGGCAGAGAGGATCCCCAGACAGGTTATGTCGAACGGCTTGGGAACCAGCTAACCGACCCCGTTTTATACGGGGTCTACGACGAATTTTTGGCCGCGCATACGGTCTCGTTACCATACATTAAATTCGACCTTGTGCCACATCTGACCGCGTAGGGCGCTTGGTAGATATCTTGCAGTTGGAGATTTGCCTTCAGGTGTGCTGGTCAAACTCTCTGCCTCCGGGCAGAGAGGATCTCCAGGCTAGGCTATGTCGAAGCGCAGAGTCTCATCTCGGGATATAGCTACCCGATCCGTTTTATACGGGGTCTACGCGAAATTTTTGGCCGAGCCTACGGCCTAATTACCCTACATTAAATTCGACCTTGTGCCACATCTGACCGATTAGGACGGTTGCTAGATATCGTGCCGTTGGAGATTCTTTGTGGAATCAATTTAAATCACTTCTAGCAGTTGAGCACTTCTTGTGGCGACTCTTATATCTGTTGTTCTTGTCCTAAGTATTGTCGTTCATTACTAACCTTCGTTTGGAAATTCGGTGCTTTAAAGAATTGCTGCTATAATTTAATTTAATTTCTATAAATGAATTTGAAGTTTTTAGCCTCTGTTCTTGAAACATGAGAACTCTTATGTAGCGATGAAATGGTATTTAAAAATAGTTATAATGCATATATATATATATATATATATATATACATATATATATATATAGTTGGAGCCAACTTGTTATCGAGCAAAAATATGTTTAACTTATTTATTATCTTTGGATATAATGAATCATTTTTCGGTTGGTATTGACTTGATATATTTACGAAGTGGCTTTTAAATTGTAAGAGGAATTAACGTGTATTATGTTGGTAGGTAGCAACTGTAAAATTACCTACATAAGAAGAATTTCATTCATTTGAAATTTCCTTTTACTTATTTTGTACTAATGCTCCATTTTATAATATTGTTCTCTGTGTTAAGATACGTTACCTTCCAGTAATACGCTGGTTAACATTTTTTTAATGGAACGCACTATATATATATACATATATATATATGAAGAATTAACAAGGAGAGTATATGTCTAGAAAACCGGAAGTCAAAATGATTACAACTGAATGAAAAGAGAAAAAAGAGACGAAAGATAAAAACCCAATAAGAAATAAGTGTAAAGTGAAAAAAATAAACGACAAATAGTCACGACATTCTACCCGTACGCACAGATGGGCACATGGTCGCCCGCGCGCTAACGGAGGCGCGCGTATGCACACACACACACACACACACACACACACACACACACACACACACACACACACACACACACACACACTATGTAAAAAAGTTGCATCAATGAAAAGTGAAGTAACAGGAAAATAAATAGCATACAAACCGTGTACTTTTGCCTTGGGTGTCAGCTAGTCTAGGAGAAGAAAAATTCTGAATTTAAACTACTTCAAACCTCGCCACTCTAATCAAAGCATACTTATGAATATTCTAGTGATTCATTTCTAAACTGTTTGACACTTATATGTCGATTGTCGATTCATCATCTTATGCCTGTGCGTGTTTCCGGGGTGATTTTCGTTATGTTACTAAAAAAAACATAAAAAATTTAAATTTTCCTTGAATGGTAAATCTCATGGAAATATTTAAGATGTAATCAAAGGAAATAAAAAGTAATTGTCGGAAATTTAATCTATAACAGTGGAATTCACATGTCGGCTCGTAGAAACAATATATTCAATTTATTTCATTCAGAATCAGAACTTTAAAATGAGAACAGAAAGAATATCTCAATTAGAATAAAAAAGACAGAATTAAAACTTATGTGTTAAATATTAGTTTAGCAAACTAGTAATTTTTAGAGGAAGTGTATCTCTGCTTGAACTTCCTGAGGTTGACCGTCGAAGTCAGATGGGAGACAAAATGAGGAAGTCGATTTTGATTGGCTGAACGCTTATGGGAAAGGAGATAGAGAAAGGTTTTACAGTGAGTCGAGTCTGAACCATCAAACAATGTAGACGTATTTTCTTTCATGTCTGAAACGGCTCCCCAATGGAGGGAGAACAACTCCATACTGGATATACAGAACAGGCCAACATTAGTAATAAATAGTTAAGTTAAAATTTCCTGTGTTGAAGTTCTTTTATCTATGGACTCAAAACAGCTAGCGTTCGCCGGCCGCTTGAGAGAAGATGCAACATTATGAGTAAATTTTGCTCAGTGACTTAGACCATCCCATCAACAAGGGCGGGGGGCTATGCAACATCTGCACCTCATAATGAGAATAGACGGCTTGGAGAATTTGACACTGAAGATATTGAAGGCAAGGAGAGGAACGGTAACAACGAGCAACCTACTAAAAAGCTTATGTAAATGGATCGCAGAATAGTCAGTAGGTTAGTAAAAAGACAAACAGTTAGAAGATACAAAAAATCTGAAGTTGTGGAGGGCCATCATCACCTACGGCATATCAAAGAAGAAGATTGCCGATCTGTGTCTAAATCATCATGATTGAAACAATCGTATATATTTCCGTGAAATCAAGTTCGTATTTTGCGAAACAATCGATTCAGAAAACCATTGCTGTTATGCGAAACGATCTTGTCTTCATTCTGTGTGCTTTGTTCTTGACAGCTTGTACGGATCAGAACTCAGTGAATGGTTCCTGATCTCGACCAAGCGGTAACTGCTGGATCAGTTTTGTTCGCTTGTCATTTCTTCGTCCAGCGGCGACCATTTTTGGATTTTTTGCCTGACCTTTTTCCGCCATTTCGGAAATGTGTTCATTGAGGCGGCATGAAAGCACATTAAAATATAGACCCGGACCCCACGGGTCATCCGGCGGACGGAGAAGTTTTTTCCCCATATAAAATGGCGGAACCCTTTTGTTATAGTCGAAGAGGACATATGGAATCGCGAAACAGAACAGCAAACGGGACTGCCAGTGTTTGTTGATGCTTTGGGCTAAAATGAATATTGTTGTGCTAAGTGATTTTATTTCGGATCACTCTCCCCGCCTTTATCACTCTCTTTCACGCCTAGTAGAGGTATTGTAATGCATTGAAAATCAGTATCTCGTGCTAGGAGCGGTGACATAATAATGGTGGTTTTACTGGACTTCCGGTTCTACTCGAGGGGAGAATTGGGATTTTACTGAGAACATGTGTATGTGTCGGTACGTTTGGTTTTGTGGACGTGTTTTCATGCGTGTGTGCGCTTTTAAGAACTGAGGCGGGATAAAATAGCGATTGAAAAAGAAATAAATGCTGGAGAAGAGGTCTAACATGCAATATAAAAAATGAGGAAGGCAAAAAAAAGATGGTGGCAAGACAGAAATATAGTGGAAGCGAGAGTCAAAGATAGCAAAGTGGCATAGAATGTATGAGATAGATTGAAGACGCTTTCCAAACAAAGTATTAAGCAACTGGAGTCATGTATTGTTATATAATATCAATCCTCTTATACGCAAGTTTATGCGGAACAATTTCCTCGCAGATGGCAACTGGAGATGTGGATCTGCTGAAGGATGCTGAGGATACCATGTGAAGCATGTGATGATTGAGGACGTTTAAAGTAAAGTGGAAACAAAAAAGATATTTTAATTAGAATCAGAAAGAGTTAAAACTTCTGGGTCACATAATTGATGATTTACGGCTTGGAGAATTCGACATCCTGAAGATAATGAAGGCAATGAGGAAGCGGTAAACAACGTACAATCTATCAAAGAAGCGAGTTGGTTTAAATTTAAGTGTGTTTGAGTAATGGTGAAATTTAGTGAAAGAGTGAAAATTAAGAAAAAAAATAGATAAAGAAAGAATATGATAAAGATGAATAATCGACAAGAAAAGCTGGCATGAAAGAAGAATTTGATAGAATATGAAAGAATGGTAAGAAAGAATGATGAGAAACAGTTATAAATAAATAATGACAGGAAAGAATAAAATGGTATAAAATTATAGTAAGAAAGAATATGAGTGAATGATAAAAAGAATGATATGAAAGTTTGATGATTATAAATAAATTATTATATGTTATAATTCTTATATTATTATATCATATTATTATTATTAGGTATTATTATATTATATTAGTTTTATACTATATTATACTATTATATTATTTTATCACATTATATAATACTATATTATATAATTATTATAATATAATTATTATATTATTATATCATATTATTATTATTATTAGGTATTTTTATATTATATTAGTTTTTTATACTATATTATATTATTATATTATTTTATCATATTATATAATATTATATTATATAATTATTATAGTATAATTATTATATTATTATATCATGTTATTATTATTAGGTAATATTATATTATATTAGTTTTTATACTATATTATATTATTATATTATTTTATCATATTATATAATACTATATTATATAATTATTATAATATAATTATTATATTATTATATCATATTATTATTATTAGGAATTATTATATTATATTAGTTTTTTATACTATATTATACTATTATATTATTTGATCATATATAATACTATATTATATAATTATTATAATATAATTATATTATTATATTATACTGTTATTGCATTGTATTATTATTAGTTATAATATTTATCATTATATTATATTATTATATATTATATAATACTATATTATGTTTATAATATTATATTACATCATTATTATATTATTATATAATTATGTTATAAATTCTTCAGTAAATGAATAAATAAATAAGTTATAAATAATGACAGGAAAAATAAAAATGTTATAAAATAATAGTAAGAAAGAATATGAGTGAATGATAAAAGAATGATATGAAAGTTTGATGATTATAAATAAATAAATTATTGTATATTATATGTATATTATTATTATTATTATTATCATTATTATTATTATTATATAATTATATTATTATATTATTTTATTATATGATTATTATTATTAGTTATTATATTATATTGGGTTAGTGCATAATTATCATGCTTTTTTTAAACACTATTTATTATAAAAAAAGAAACATGACAATAACATTTTAAATGATTATTCCGGAGCGTATCATTATCGACATGCATTCTTATAACCCGAAAACGAAATAACAATTCTTATTAACAATTAACTCGGCTACAAAAACGCCTGATAATTATGCACCAACCTAATGTGTTATTATTACATTACATTATTATATTGTATAATACTATATTATATAAATATTATATTATTATATAATTATATTATTATTATAATTTATTATAAATAAATAAATTATAAATAAATAATGACAGGAAAAAATAAAATGGTGTAAAATAATAGTAAGGAAGATTATGAGTGAATGATAAAAACTGATATTAAAGTTAGTAGATTGATTTTTAGCGTCGTATCAAACTCTATTGGTTATTTAATGTCGAAATCTAAATAATTTGAACGCAATTGTTTGACTTCAACTACATATATTGCTGCTATTTTTTATATAAAATATAGTCTACACGTGACCCTTTGGGTCACTGACTGTTCAAGGTATAAAACATTGAAGTTGATTTCAATATTAAAAAAAAAATTCTCTGTTTGAAGAAAGTTGGAATAAAAATACTTCCCGTGTAAAAAAAACAAAAAAAACCCCCAAAATTCGTTTTTTTTATTCTTATGCACTTAAAATATTTTTTTAAAATCAGATTTACTTTAAAATATTTTTAATATGACAAAAATGATTTTAAATATGGCAAAATATATGTAAAAATTTAAATATTGACTGCTTAAAGAAAGCGGAGATATAAATAAGCAGGCAGTCACAGAGAGGTGGAAAGAGAGAGTTGAAAAGAGAGAGTTTGAAAGAGAGAGGTGGAAAGAGAGTTGGAAAGAGAGAGGTGGAAAGAGAGAGATGGAAAGAGAGAGGTGGAAAGAGAGAGTTGAAAAGAGAGAGTTTGAAAGAGAGAGGTGGAAAGAGAGTTGGAAAGAGAGAGGTGGAAAGAGAGAGATGGAAAGAGAGAGGTGGAAAGAGAGAGGTGGAAAGAAACTTAAATCATTATGCGCCTGACGGTCGACGTACGCACGCACGATTCGCCGAGTTTTAGTAGTATATAGTTAGCTGGAATTTTTACTATAATATATATAGTTAGCTGTAATTTTTACTATGAAAATGTATTCTTATTTACTTGCATGGTGTGTTGCTTTTTTGGGAGATGGGGGGGGGACTCACTATTTACGCATAACATCTTAACAGGGGCTACCACCCCGAGTCAGGATGGATCTGGAAACAACAGCAATTAAGATCTTCAAAATCTCGAATCTCCCGATCAGAGGTCTTGTTGCCTGATGTAATTTATCGTCATATCCAGGACTATGATAGGAAAGTAACATATAAATGAATGATATGAATGATGAAAAATAAAAAAATAAAAACAAGCAAGAAGGATATGTTAAATATAAGAAATAAAGAATGATAAAAATATACTTGCTATCTGCCACAATATTTAGACCATTGTGCCCTCAAACCTTCCACGTGTGTATATCGATGTGGGTAAATGTTGTGGCCTTGTTAGGGCCAGAAATAAAGACACAAGAGAGGAATTGAGTTAAACAAATATATTAACAGAAACTGTAATACAGACATATACAAAAGAGAGTGTTACAAGAATGTTCAGTCCGACAGTCAGAGCTGACAGTTGGAAACTTCCCTCTTTAAAAGGCAGTACCTGCTCCTATTTCTAGCTGGGAGAGTCCATGCGTGCGTGGGTAAATTATCATAACAGTAACCTACAGGGAATTCCAAACTGAACCCTTTATTTAATCTATGGGGGTAGATTGTTCTCATTCCCGTGCTCATGTGTAAGTATACCGACTAGAACTTATTTTTATTTAGTTCAACAATTACTCACTTGAAACTACGGGACTGTTGTGGTGTGCTCCCTCGAATGAGGCTATTGTGGGCTCTTCCACTTACTATAAATTAGTAGGAAAGAAAGCCTCTGGGTAACAGTGATATAGACTGTGCTGTCGAGGTTGTGACTGTTCACAGCTCCTGTCGAACTCTCCTCTTTTGGCAGAGAGGAACCCGAACAAGGCTGTGCCAAAGGGCAGAGTTTCGTCCGCGGAGGTAGACAGACGCGAACTCGTTTATGCGGGTTCTACGGGGATTTTTCGGCCGAGGATACGGGCTCAGAGGACCCACGTTAAACTCTGCCTTGTGACACATCTTTCGTGGGCGGTGGCTGTTAACAGTGATTTAAACTGTTCTACTGAGGCTGTTCGCAGAGAAGAACTGTTGTAGAGTAGCTTTCACAGTGGAGGCTTGTATTTCAATAAGTCGTCCTAAATTAGGTTCGACGTACAAAACCTTAGGAACTTGAAATAAAAGTTAATGACGCAGTAATCTAGTTGTGATGGCTGGTACTTCAATGTCCGATATCGACTGACTCGCTCAACACCACTGAGCCCAACTGGCCATAGCTACTACTACTTATTATCTGTGGGAGAGTCCATTACAATAGAATAGGTATTATGGTATAACAAGAACCCAGAGCAAGCTGTGCCGAGGTAGAAAGACCCGAACCCATTCATGCGGGTTGTACGGGGGCATTTTGGTCGAATCTACGGGCTCGGATGACCCACGTTAAACTCGGCCTTGTGTCACATATATCCCTCGTGTTTGTGGGGGGGGCGTTAAATATAACAGTGATATAGACTGAACGTTGGTCAACCGACACACACTACCAAGTCGTGTAACACACTTCTGTTGTCTTTACTGTTCAATACACAATTTACCCGCAGCCTCTTGTTTTGTTATTCCTTAACCATTACTTGGTCACAACAGGGACAATGGCCTGATGGTTTATGAATTTGATGACATAGAGGTTGTTCTGCACTATGTAAATGCACTCATCATTTAGCAGTTGATATGGCGATGTCTAACCCCAAATAACAGTTTATTATATCGGACTTTTCGTTTGTGAAATTCTTCCGGCTCTCCATTTAACTTTAATCTTCAAAAATGTAATGTCAATCATTATCTTCCGCCTTCTTACGTATTGTTCTTTTTATTATTCTCTCTCTTTAACAGTATTTTTCTTTCTTATTTTTTCTCATAGTCTCTAACATTTAGTAACCCCTTGCGTCTTAGTAGCTTTATTGGATTGCTAGGTTGAAATGTTAAAAAGCAAACTACCAAATAATCTTGTACAAATGTATAGCAGAATTGGTCAACAAAAGCCGGTCAATAAAATCCAAATGTTTCCTTTTTTTCCCCGGAAAATAGGTTTCTCAAGTCCAGTAGCTGTTATCGCTCTTTCCTCAAGTTTCGGAGTTTCTTCTATTTAGTACATTTCTTTGTTTTTGCTTCTGTAACGGCAGTCAACGAGGTTTGAAGAAGTATAGTATTCGCCAATGCCTACCGGTTTGATTCGTTCGAAGCGAATCTTTAACAAATTATCTGAGAAGACACTAGTATTAACGGAATGGTAAAGAGAAATAAAAGGTTAAGCTGGAATGATAAAACTAAACTAGAATCTTCACCGGGTTAGATACGAAAGAAATACATTGTTAGGGCGATTATTTATTAGTATTGGAACGGGGAATGTGTTCTATCAGGGGATGGAAAATACGACCCCGAAATGCGAATACACATTGGATTAAGACGTATTCCAAAATCTAAAAAAAATACCAAGAAACAAGAAACTTTCATAAAAAAAAAGATTGCTGATTTACTATATGAAGTCCGTCCTCTTATATATCACTGACTACTAGGCAATGTCCACACAGATGAAGAAAAAACAGAAGGCAACGTGTTATATAGGAATACAGTGTCGCTGCCGACACTTGAGTTTGAACATAGATCATCAGTGAGGAAACACAGGCGATCCCATTATTGAATTAAGCGGATCACGTGACCATAAAGGAAATGCATAAATAGGAAGTCGCGTAACGTCTAAATTGATCGCTAGTTTCAATGGAATTTACTTCCAAGCGTGCTTGCCAAACTCTCTGTCTTCGGGCAGAGAGGAACCCAGACGAGGCTATACCGAAGGGTAGAGCCTCATTTCGGGTGATAGACAGCTACCCGACCCCGTTTTTACGAGGTCTACCGGGTAATTTTTAACCGAGCCAACGGGTCGGATACCTCACAATAAACTTGTTTTTACAGAAGTATAATGCGAATTCCATGTATGGACAACTTAATCAATTGGATCCTAGTTAAGCACCTCACTTGACACTACCACATTTCGGAAAGAACAACATTGCTTCCGTTTCTTCCAGGTCTACTACCAATGTGCTAACGGCTATCACTGCATTTCTTTATCATGCTTTCGTTATGAACGGCGAAGCTAGGGCAGTGGATCTAGATGTCGCAAAGACTTTCCACAGGGATTGCCATGGTGGCCTTCTCCACAACCTCAAGGGTGTCTCTGAACGAATATTTGGCTTAATCAAATTTCTACCAAACTAAAGAAAATATTGAACGGACACGCTTCTAGTTCATCTTACATTAATACTAGGGTGCCTCAGAGTTCTAATCTTGGAATTACGTTGTTTCTTATCATCATCAACGACGTTCCCGATGTCAGCAATCGCGAACTAGGTATTTACGCAGATGACGCAACTATTTACTCATTTCTTAGGAGCAAGACCAACTGGTTCGACAAAGCAAAGCTGGAAACTGTCTCTGAACAGACCTCTGATAAGTGGATAACTGAGATAAGGAATAGCGTGTAAATTTTAGCGCCTCTAAAGCAAAACTGCTTTCATGTAATCAACCTTTTCTGACTGCCATCAACATGGATGATAGTAGACTCCAGGAGAGAAAATTTTTGCGCCTTCTTGGGCTCAATTTTTCCACTGATATGTAGGGGATAAATTATATTGAATCAATTACTAGGTCTGCTGCTAAGAGATTTGGTTCAATGTGTTGCGCAAGGCATTTTTATCTCGCCAGAATCCATTTTACACATTTATGTTATTTTATTTATTTTAACTACCATTCGTTAGTATATTATTTAGTGCTGCCATATCTGGTCTGGTACTCCTAATATATATCTCAAAATTCCTGAAAAAGAATCAAAGAGTCTGTAATATAATCGATCCTGACCTAGCATCTCAACTTAACATGCCTTCCTCTGTCTTATCTACAATATTTTTATGGCAATTATTCTGATGAGTTTCCCCATCTGGTGTCTAGAGTGCATGAATTTAAGCTTCTACTAGATTAGCAACTAAGTTTTACCGTTTTAATATTGAACTACATACAGTCAAACAATATGTTCTATTCTAATAGCCTTTCTTGCATTTCTCGCCTGACACCTAAAATCTTCAAAAAATTAAATGCATCCTGTTTGTTTATTGTTCGTTCTTCCCACTAAAGTCTTCTCAATTTATTTCCCTCTCAGTAATGTATTCCGTCCTAATGGCATTATCGCCTTGCTTAGAGTAAAACCCTGAGGACATAGTAAAGTGAATCTTGGCTACGAGGCTCCGAGTTGGTGCCACTAAAGAAGATAGATCGTTTGAACATTTGCCAGCGAAACTACGGATGATGCTCAGTGGATAGCGATTATTCAAAATACTGTTGACACTAATGGATATTGGGCCCAAGAAAGGTGCCATTGGTGTCACGCTCTCTGTATGGCTATTTTACGAATTAAATGTTGTAAAATACGGCAAGGGTGAGTTGGGTTCGGGAGAAACCCCTAAATGATTACTGTCTTAGGAAGTACGAGGTTAATAGTGAGAGAAGAGAGATAACAAAATAACACTTTCTCAGAAACCACGGTACGACAACTTTAGGAAAAAAAATGGCTACGGGCCCGACTTCACAAGACACAGAGTCTAGCCAACTGCCCATTTACGATTGTTGGTTTACCCGTCGCTTTTATTGACAGGAGATCTAGACAATCTTCTGTGAGAAACCCGGTTCTAGACAAGTTGCAGAAGGCACGTATCTGAACACGTCAAGCTGTTCTGCTGCAAACCCGGATGTAACTGGTTTTAACAGACATTATTCATACGCGATCCGATGCCTTTTTTTGCGTATGTAGTGAGGCGCGTTCGCCACATTAAACTATAAGAATGATGTATCTATAAGAGGGATGTATGGTAATGTAGCCAAATTATGGTAAATAAAGTCTCTTGGAGTTAATATTGAAACTGAAATAATATTGACATGAGCTATGTAGATGCATAATGAAAAGATCTGATAACGATTAAATTCCATATCCATATTTCATTTATTCGAGACTGCTTGCAAATAAAAAAAAAAGTACACTTATACTCAGAAACAACTGAAATTTATTGTCGGGAAAGAAAGGAGGGTTTGGAAAACTCACAGGGCATACGTGGTGGAAGGGAGATAGAGAAAGGAATCTAATAGCCTGTTGGAATATCTTGCTAAGGCCACCAAAGGTAAGAAGTTGGGATCGACTTGATCATCTACACTCTGATGTGACGCAGCACATAGAAGTACAAGAAAAAAAAATATATGACATAAGGAAACAAAAGGAAACATTGTAATACTAGTAAATGAAATGTTTCTAAGAAACTTTTCTGCTTGTCATCAGTACGGGTTACGCTCGCCTCCTGGTGAGCAACACCTTCTTAGCCTCACGACTTCAACAGACCTGGCATCTCGACTTGTCATTTTCTGACCAACATGACATGCCTTCCTCTGTTTTATCTATAATATTTTTATAGCACCTGTAATGATAAGCTCCCCGACCTGGTCTCTTAACTGCATGAATTTAAGCGCCTACTAGATGTGCAACTAGTTTTTACCATTTTAATGTTGAACTATATAGTCAACAATTTTTTATGAATTAAATGTTGTATAATACGGCAAGGATGTGTTCGGGTTGGGAGAAACATCTAACTTCAAACTGGAGCGACTATATTGAATCAATAGCTGCATCTACTGCAAGGAAAGTGTCCCTGCGTCGTACCAGAAAGTTTTTCTCTTCAGAGTCCATCTTACACATTTGCAGATGTGCCATTCGTCCGTACATTGAATACTGCTGCCATATCTGGTCTGGTGCTCCTGCTATTCTTGACAAAAAATACAAAGAAGGATTTGTAATGTAATCGATCCTGACTTGGCATTTCGAATTCAGTCACCTTCAGTCATCGTGGTGTGGCTTCCCTCTTTTTTTTCTACAAATATTTCTATGGCAACTGCTTTGATGAACTTTTCCCCTGGTGCCTAGATGAATTTAAACGTGCAACTAGATCAGCATTTAGTTCTCACCTGTTTACTGTTGAAATAGCTAAATGCAACCGCCACTTCTACCACACAAGTTTCTTTTCTCTTCCCACCTGTGGAACTCCCTTCCGTTTATTTGCTTCCCTGATAATTAAAATCTTCAAAATGTTAAATGTAACGTCAAGCGCCATTTTCTTTTATCGCCATTTTTTCGCTCATCTTTTATCCTTTCCTCAATCCACCTTATTCTCAGTCTTTTTTCTTATATTGACTCCCTGTAGCCACCCCCGGCGTTATCAATCCTTCC
Organism: Acanthosepion pharaonis; assembly: GCA_903632075.3. Taxonomy (NCBI): domain Eukaryota; kingdom Metazoa; phylum Mollusca; class Cephalopoda; order Sepiida; family Sepiidae; genus Acanthosepion; species Acanthosepion pharaonis. The sequence continues at coordinate 467,713 of CAHIKZ030002512.1, forward strand.
GGAAAATACAATAATAATAAAAAAAAGATCGTTGTCGCCTTTCATCTATTCGGAACGATGAAAGATGAACTAAGTCGACATTTTCCTGACAACACTGCCGCCATTACTGCAATGAAAAAGTGGTTCGCCTTCGTGTCTGAGTATGAGGGTCTTCTTAGCGTAGCTTAGATTTGGCACAAGGCTGAAATAATTGGACACCTAATAAGAAGCGAATTCACTACTCAATAGTAATGATTCTAGTGAAACAAACTTGCTAACCATTGCACTACGTCGAGATGCCTCCTGGCCATTTTATGAATTGAAATCCTCTAAGCAATGTTTATTTGTTATGGCGAAGCAATTGCTGATAAATGATTCCGACTAGAACTGCAAAATTCATTCTGAGTATGTTTGGAGCTGAAAACATGTCATTGTGACCTATGTATCTGTTGTCGCTTCCGTGGAAATTAATAAAAGCATTAATAAAAAGATTTTTGGAGTGTCCTCTAACACATTCTCTGTTGTCTTTGTGCTATCCAAAGCTTCACCCTTTGAGCACTGACTACCGCTTTACCGGTGGTAGAGAAAAATGACGTAATGCCCAGCCACTGGTTGAAAGGTGGGTAAACATTTGCGTCGTGTTTTGCTATTGGTTATCTTATTTTAAAGAGCCAATCAGAAAAGCTGTAATATTCTGATGCCATCGAACGGTATACCAACATGTCTGTGCCTTTTCATTGTGTTTTGTGCACGTGTTTGGGATAAAAAGATCGTTTTTACCATGAAGCGTGCAGAGTCTCAATCTGGAGCATTATGGAATCAATCAGATAGTTTTATCTTTTGTAACTATATTTATATCTACTGTGAAACATTACATACCAATTATTTGCGAATTTTGACTCAGGAGCTCAAGCAGAAAGGTTAAAATTGTTCAGGAAAGCAAGTCTCAAGGGGTTAATCGTTCAGTTAAGTGTCATACGTGATACACGCTTGTCTCTTTCGATTCATGACTTACTAGGCAGAGCATTTTCCCTCAGCCATTTTTTCTGCAAATAGACTGGTTGCCAATCAAGGCTCTAGAAGTCAATCTGTCTTACTAGTCAACCAATAGCTGGGGGAACTAGAGATGGATTCGTATCTTTTCCAACGGTATTTTCACGTAAGAGAATGTAAAGAACCAATCTGGTATTCGAACTCGGCTCTCTGATTTCTCATTCTGAATCGATATCCGTTTCACCTGACCGCACAATAGGCTTAATAAATACCAGTTATTTTTCTGTATTCCCTTCTCCTTCACTCACTCTCTAATTTGCCATCCACGCACCCCCACGCGTGAACACACAGAGATTTATACAGACATGCTGGCCCTTATCTTTGGCTGACAAAAATGAATTCTCCCAATGAATAAGAAATAACTTTTTTTAAAATCATCTTCAAATAATGTTTGTTGAATTATCCATATATACGCTATTTTCTCAATAGCTTTGTATACTCTTATTCCTCCTATACAAGGCTCAATAGTCAGTCAAATTAGAGGGTTACTGAATAAAATTATTAAAGGGTGTTTCATTAAGACGGATTATATATAAGGGTGTTTCATTAAGACGGATCAAAGTCAGCAGTAAATAAATCAGTGTTATTCGTGGACATTTATTTATTTCTCTATTGGATCATTTTATTTAAGTCATGGCAATTATGTGTGAAAAATAATATCGCCCAAATATCCGCTAAATCGGAAAGAAAAAGAAAAAAATCAGTAGACGTTTAAACTTAATTCACATTTAAAATCGGTCCAAGTTATTGGAATACTCTTTATATGTTTATAAGGAGCTTCCTTATTTCTCATGAAATGCGAAGGGAATGAGGATGATTCAACCTTATGGATGTGGCACGGCGGGTCTTAGCTATAAAAGTTAGATATGATGGAAGTAAAGAATCTACCTCGTCAGAACAATTGCCATGGAAATCGCGACAGGCTAGCGATGTTGCATCTGTCGGAAATAGTTTTTAGGGTGGAAAATAATAAATCACGCACAAGACCACCTATATGCATTTGAACTCTGTCAAGACTAAAATGCGGAGACTGAGCAGCTCCAGACCAGATATATTCTAGTTTTGGTCTGATCTCACTTTTGTAATAATAGAGCATTCTAGGAAGAGTCATGTAGTTTCTGGAGTGGTGCAAAATTATATTTATTGCATCAGAGTTGCAATTTTGGCACAAGCCCTACGAAGAAGTGGGCTGAGGCTGGTCATCAATGACTAATGACTGATTAAATCTGATTGGCGACACATTCAACCATTACAATTTACTCATTTACCACAAGAATTCATCGATGACAATTGAAGCCAGCACATATCACAATACCGCATATTCACAGGGTTTCTAGGGCACTTCGATGCGTTGGAGTTGTTAGCAAGCTTGTCTCGTTAGAACAATTACGACTGAGTAGTGCGTTCGATCATCATTGCGTGTCTCTTACTCTCGGCCTTGTGCCACATCTAAGCTACGTTTGGAAAATAACTATTCACAGAGATCAAACTAAAAAAACCATGACATAAAAAACTCGCAATATGTACAAATGCCATTTTTTTTTCTTTTTTCATATAAATATAGTTAAAAAATATATGCTATAAAATGAGTGGGCGGATGAAACCAATTACGAAAATAAAATACAAGCAAAGATTCAAACTAAGAATAAAATATATTAGTAGAACCCGCCCACCCCGCAAAAAAATAGGAATCACCGCAGTATTCAACCGTTAAAAATTTAAAATTTACTATATTATTTACTCTGGTTTTTGCACTTAAACGAGGCGTGACACAAGGCCGCATTTAATGTAGGGAACTCGAGTTTGTAGAATCGGACCAAGGACAAAAATAGCCCATGGCCGCAACCGACGTTTACACTGGCACCGGTATGACTATTTATCTCCCATCTCTAGTGAACTGTCTTGGGTATGACGATAAACTACACCCGCGTCCTGGGTAAGACGATAAACAGCCTCTGATCAGGAGGTTTTGAGGAGCGTAGAACCACCTCTTGATTGCTAGTGTTCACAGGTTCACCCTGACCGGGGGTGGTAGCACCTGTTACGGTCCCAGCTTTGGGCAAATAGTTAACACCCAAACGTGTGTAAAAATAGGTTTTAATACCAGAAATACTTTAATAAAAAAAAAATTATTATCAGCAATAATTTCTGAAGGTAAAATCATTATCAGCAATAATTAAAATTTACAGTGAAACATATACTGTTAGAATGTGTAGATTCTGATTTAGTGCGAACAAAATATTACCAAGTGAGTATTACAGTAGAAATTAAATTTTCAATAATAAAAACCATTCTGAGTGGGCTTTCTTCATGGACCACCCATATATCATTGTAGACCTCCATTTTGTTATATTTTGCCTGTGGGTCCCCAGAAATATTACATGGACCCCCTAGGGCACATGTGAACCCCGGTTGAGAACTCTTGATCTAGAAGGATCAATAACATTTCTAGATTTTATTTTGTTTAAGTGGTTTAGCGTCATAGCCACGATTTTTCCGGTTACATAAGTGAGTTGTAACCTCTTTGGTCTAGTAACACGCCAATAAGTTGTTTGGTATGAAGCTACATTCCTTAATAACTTGTATCTAGCGGGAAACATTGAGTAATTCAAGGAGATACTAAAGCATACATGAAGATTACTTCTGCCAGTCTTAGGTGTGTGTTTATGTGCAGAGATGATGTGGGATGTCCAAAGAGAAGAAACAAAAACACAAACAAGAAAAGAGAAAGCGAGATGTCTGACGTATGAAGAAATTGCAAGGAGGACAAAGGAACGTGTCTGGAACTAAAAGCCATCACTTGTTTAGATATGTCAGCTAAAGCTAGGATTTGACGTTTTCGTGTAAGCCGTTGGCTGTGAAGGTGATTACTAAAGATGAACAATTTTTAGAGAAAGAAAATGTGTTTGAAAAAAAGAAATTTCTCAGATTTCGGTCTGCTAAGTCAGCTGAAAAAAAAATAAGAAAAGGATAGTGAATATGAAGGAAGAATTATGAATAGAATAAATACCAAAATAAAAAAAAAGGAATAAAAAAAATGTAACCAGGAAAATGCCAATAGAATATGAAATAATGAAATATATATAATATACAGACTCCCAAGAGGGTGCTTCCCTGATTACTAAAATCTTATACTCTTCGAGTCTAAAGTCAAACGTTATCTATCCTACATATTCTCATAATATACATCGTCTCCTTTACGCATTTACAACAAACTAATTCAGCACTGCTCTAACTTGAGTGGTTCTTGGGCCTTTTAAACGGACGATAGACTACATCTGGCAGCAAGGCCTCTGATCAGAGTCCCAGCTATAGGGCAAATATTGAACGCCCAAGCCAAAACAAAACACTATGCAGGTATAAAAATACATTTTGATAGAAAAAAAAACCAACAATGTATTGTTAAAGCAAAATTATCAACAATAAATTTTATCTGTAGTTGAAGGCATACAATAGCGCTCAAAATATATTTAGTTAAAGCTATAAAATTGTGTTAAAAATATTTTCATTTCGGCATTAAACATAGAGGTTGATATGCCGCTAAACAAAATCAACCAATCAACAATACCTATTTATCGTAAAATTACTTTTAAAACCTATGTGTAGTAAAATGACCAACAATACATATTTAAAACAAAATGGCTGACAATACAGTTTATCTCTAGTTGAGGGCATATAATTGCATTCAAAATAAATTTAGTTGGAGCCATAAAATTGTGTACAAACCATCAAACCCAATCAAAAATTGCGCTGCCAATGAAATTTACATCACAGCTTATCTTCCTCTGGTTGGTTCTATAATGCAAGAAAATGTGGTAAAGAGGGTAGCAACCTCATTGCAGTGCTATGAACTCTGAAAAGTAACAATAAATGTTCAAGGGATTTATTGTGGTCTGTATAATTGTGACGGATGACTTACTAATTCCTGTTTCAGACGCCTCCTCAGGCATATTTTATACACATATTTGCCAATATATTTACATTTTAAACGTACTTATGTCTTACTGCAATATGTGTATGGAGCAAAAACACGAAAAGTAAGGTTTGGCACAAGGCCTAGTACAGTGATCGTCGATGGGCCTTTACATCACAGCTTATCTTCCTCTGGTTGGTTCTATAATGCAAGAAAATGTGGTAAAGAGGGTAGCAACCTCATTGCAGTGCTATGAACTCTGAAAAGTAACAATAAATGTTCAAGGGATTTATTGTGGTCTGTATAATTGTGACGGATGACTTACTAATTCCTGTTTCAGACGCCTCCTCAGGCATATTTTATACACATATTTGCCAATATATTTACATTTTAAACGTACTTATGTCTTACTGCAATATGTGTATGGAGCAAAAACACGAAAAGTAAGGTTTGGCACAAGGCCTAGTACAGTGATCGTCGATGGGCCTTTACATCACAGCTTATCTTCCTCTGGTTGGTTCTATAATGCAAGAAAATGTGGTAAAGAGGGTAGCAACCTCATTGCAGTGCTATGAACTCCTGAAAAGTAACAATAAATGTTCAAGGGATTTATTGTGGTCTGAATAATTGTGACGGAGCAGTTAGTTTATTTAACATTTGGAAATTAGAATATGTCACGATATTTTATACACATATTTGCCAATATATTGACATTTTAAACGTACTTATGTCTTACTGCAATATGTGTATGGAGCAAAAACACGAAAAGTAAGGTTTGGCACAAGGCCTAGTACAGTGATCGTCGATGGGCCTTTACATCACAGCTTATCTTCCTCTGGTTGGTTCTATAATGCAAGAAAATGTGGTAAAGAGGGTAGCAACCTCATTGCAGTGCTATGAACTCTGAAAAGTAACAATAAATGTTCAAGGGATTTATTGTGGTCTGTATAATTGTGACGGATGACTTACTAATTCCTGTTTCAGACGCCTCCTCAGGCATATTTTATACACATATTTGCCAATATATTTACATTTTAAACGTACTTATGTCTTACTGCAATATGTGTATGGAGCAAAAACACGAAAAGTAAGGTTTGGCACAAGGCCTAGTACAGTGATCGTCGATGGGCCTTTACATCACAGCTTATCTTCCTCTGGTTGGTTCTATAATGCAAGAAAATGTGGTAAAGAGGGTAGCAACCTCATTGCAGTGCTATGAACTCTGAAAAGTAACAATAAATGTTCAAGGGATTTATTGTGGTCTGAATAATTGTGACGGAGCAGTTAGTTTATTTAACATTTGGAAATTAGAATATGTCACGATATTTTATACACATATTTGCCAATATATTGACATTTTAAACGTACTTATGTCTTACTGCAATATGTGTATGGAGCAAAAACACGCAAAGTAAGGTTTGGCACAAGGTCTAGTACAGTGATCGTCGATGGGCCTTTACATCACAGCTTATCTTCCTCTGGTTGGTTCTATAATGCAAGAAAATGTAAAACACGTGACATTAACCTTCATTGCATTAACGCTGCTCCCGTTACCAGTGCAATTTAAAAATAGTGGACATACACCTGTATAAAAACAAAAAGAAAATGTACACTGAAGATACAAAATTTAAGAAGCACTGAGTTAAAAGAACTCGTCATAGCTATATTCCTCAAATTATTACTTGTTTATTTCGTCACACTTGGATAAAAATGAAAAAAAGATTAGCGTGGTATTAATCTTACATTTTTGATTGTGACAATCTGCATCATTTTGAATTTGAACTGTCGTCTTAATGTTCATTTCACACATTTGAATATTTTTAAAAATGCTGTTTCTCACTCTTTCTCTCTCTCTCTCTCGGCCATTTTTCTGAAATGTGCTATCATTTCGACACCAGGCAAAAAAATTGATTGTCATTGCGGAGGAGGAAAGTATTCTCAAAGAAAGGCGACGAACATTATCAAAATATGGGAAGCAAATGATTCTCTCTCTCTCTTACTGCTGCTCGAAGATTTTTTTAAGAAACAAAACAAAACAAATATGAAGAATGGATAACCCAAGTTTCATTCAACATAAAGAATAACGCCGAAGTTGAAAATGTAAAATATTATGTCATAAATCAGTTTCCCGCTTTCTAAAAACATCAGAAAACATCAAACCGAGCTCAAAAAAACAAAAGATTAAATCAATTTAACTGTCTAGACATCCTTCTATATATCTAGTCTGTTGAACTCTTTCCAGTCTCTCTCCCTCTCTCACTCACTCTCTTTCTCCGAGTGGTTAGAACGTTCACTTTCTGACCATGAGATCCGGGTTCGAATCTCAGCACGGTTGATTTGTCAGGAAAGAGACTTCCTGATGTTATGGAGGAGAGACGGTCCCAGCGTGCGGCACCTTTGGAAAGTGCCTGAAAGCCATACCACTGGCTGACCCAACCCTTGTGAGAGAAACTGGTTAGACTGAACGCATGAGACCGTCGATAGCTGTAATCATTCTGGATAAAACACTCTCTCCGAGAAACCGTAACTAAGGTCTGCTCAGCATAGTTTCAGTATAAACCACAGGTGGGTTCTGTGGGTGTTGAGCAAAGAATAATGTGCCTGAGCAAAAGTTTTCAATAAGGAATAGGAGTGGCCAACTATTATATTATGTGACAAGAACACAATATATATATATATATATATATATATATATATATATATATATATGTATGTGTGTGTGACAAACTGAGTGGTTAGAACGTTCGCTTTTTGACCATGAGATCCGGGTTCGAATTTTTTGTCAGGAAGGAGACTTCCTGATGTTATCGGTTTGGACGGGGTACCATGCCACGTGAGTGAAATTGGGTAGAGGAAACCCTTGGCGGTCGTCAACAGCAGTGCTAGCACGAAGTCACAAGTCATCGTGACCGAGGTTTTGTTCAGATTGCTGATCACGCTTGATAACACGCTCTCTCCCAGAAACTGTAACTAAGGTCTGTTCAGGGTTGTTCCTGTATAAACCACAGTTTGCCTCCGTGCATCAGCGAACGTCTACAGTAGGGATTGGCTAGTCGCCCTAATAGACGGATATCCTACGACTGGCCAAATTATATATATATATATATATATATATATATATATATATATATATATATATATGTACAAGAACGCACAATTGTAAAATTTAAAATCAAACTCAGCGTTGCTACTGCACGCTCAAAAAACAATAACGCATTTCTAATAGCATTTTTCGGATACAACAATACATATATTTTCGTTGTCCTCTTATTACTGAGAGAGTAAAAATAAGAACAACATCTATTCCATACCTGAAGATGACGGTAGGAACAGACGAAAGCTTGTAGTAAAATAAGAACTAATGCAACAGAAATTTATAAAAACAAGGATTTTTTCATTCATAACAGGTTCGGGTTTTTTGTATATTATTTGAATTGTTCGCGACGATGGATTTCTCGCCAATTAAATCATTAACCTTTGTATTTGTTTTTGTATGAATAATTATGAATATATATATATATATATATATATATATATATATATATATATATATATATATATATGAATAAAATTGAAAATGCAATTAAAAAATTGAAATGCAATTCCAATAGCTATCTATTGCCCTCCTGATTACTCTTCTTTTGTTTTCACTCCCTAGAAATGTTTCTGTTTTCTAATTCTTACACACCCAGTAACCCCGTGTGCCTCAGTGGCTTTATTGCCTTGGGGTGAATAGGATTCAAAAAAGGATGGCTAACTAATTCCTGTTTCAGACGCCTCCTCAGGCATATTTTTGATTGTTCAACACCCACAGAGCTTATGCTGAGCTCTGATGAATTATGTATCTTTACAGTTGTATATATATATATATATATATATGTGTGTGTGTAGGTTGTTGAGGCGCACCCACATTCTAACTAGAAATGAACTGGTCCCTCTTGTATAAGTCAGCTCTAGAGCGAGGACGAGGGAGAGCGAGAACGTCAGCAGTCCAGATAAGCTTACCCGTTACATACCGTTGGACTATAGACTTTGGATATTGTTTTCGTACTAACCAACCATCGTTCTACTAATCACTCTATTGTTAATTGCTTTTACAAATATACCAGTATTTTCCTCTACAACTGTGTTTGTCTTGATTCATACACCGACACGCGGGAAACTCACAACATCTCAACATAGGTCTTTTTATATTTTCCTCTCTGAATTCGCTTTCTTAGAATCAAGTTTCGATTCGACAACCCGTGTTTCCTTTTAAAATGTTTGTCATTGCCAGTATGTTTGTAGTCACGTTTTTCACGAATAAAACGGACGAAAAGTTGTTTTTATGAGCAATAAGAATACATATTACCAGAATTTGTCTAAATAAAAGAAGGACGGTAAAACCAAACAAGGAAATAGTGTCATTCAATGTTTCTTTCAGGGAATAAAATTGTAACCTGTCTTTACTCAAATTACACGGCGAATATGTACAAAGCCGGTTTGGAATTCTGCAAGAAATGGTTGAATAAAGATTACATTTTACCTGTTTCTCTTTGCAATTTTCAGGGATTAAGATTGTTTTCGGAAAAGCTCGAGATAAAAAGGAAATAAATATAAATAATTTTAAATAATTCGATAAGCAATAGAGTGTATCATAAAAGATATCCTTGAAATAATAGCTAAAAAGAGCAAATGTTTACTCATTTTAAACGAACCCCCGAGTCAACATTCTTGAATAATAATTAAGGGTCGTACTCACTACTGTATCACATGCTTTGTTAGTCATTATTTTGATATCCACTTCTCTGTGGTATGTACTTTTTTTCACAATTGTATCTTAGCTAAAGTCGGCATCTTCTCGCGGTCCACTCTCCTGTGAAATCGACTTCCAACAGGTTGTTTCCCCGATCACTTCAGTCTTATATTGTTCAAGTCTAGGGTTAATCGAAGTCTGTCGTTCACTTTCTGAGCGACGGTTCGGTTCAACTCTCTGTCTACGGACGGAGAGGAACCCGAAGGAGGCTGCGCCGAAGGGCGGAGTCTCCTTCGGGGAGGTAAAACCGGCCCTGAACCCGTTTATATAAGCTATTATTTTGGCCGAGCCTAATGGCTCGGAAATGCCCACGTTAAAAAGGCCTTGTGCCACATGACGCCCTCGTGGGGGGACGACTAAATATAGCCTAGGCTTAATCGTTATCTTTCTCCCCTATACACACTAATGTCCTCCTAACGTAACCCTCTACCTCGAGTGGACCCCAAGCTTTGTAAAGGGTGACTCTCACTGTAAAAAAAAAAAAAAAAATCTCCCAGCAATTGTTGAAAGCGTAGAAACTCATTACTATTGCTACCATTCATCATGAACGGAATGAATTCAGAGTTTAATCGGTGATAATAAACCGTACAGTTTGATTTCGGGTTATTGAATGTTCCAAAAAGTATACGGGGTGTATCGTCAGTAGTAATACATTTGCAGCAAAGCTTTCGAACCTGTTTTATGAATTGAGATTCGGAACTGTACTGGTCCACGGCCTACATCTAACCTCTTACACATAACATCAATAAATCGCATGGGCACGGTAATGGTCACATCCCGGTCAAAGGTATCGACCTCCCGGCTAAACGATGAGGTTTTTGCCGACACGACCGGTGAAGGGGAACGCCTCTTCACAAGCCATCTCTGCCAAACGGCCATTGGTCAGTCGGCTGTCTATGCGTAGGAGCTGCGCCTCAGAAGTCATCAGCTTTAACAATGGGCGGAGGAACTTCAGTTAATCAGTTTTAATGTCAGTTAGATCTGTTCTTGTTCTGTTTCAAGAGAAAGGAAGAAAATTTGATTTGAATATTTAAGGACGTACCCTGCGCCAACTTGTTATTAAAATAAGTGCACTTAATGAACACGAACCGCCCAAAAGATCCAAAATATTGCTATTTATTTCTTTTATTGCTCTTCCATATTTAAAATTCCTATCGTTCAAAAACAGCAGACGGATTTAAGTTAGCATTGTGGGCCCGCGATTCCACTTTTGGGAATCTGTCTATGCGCAAAACCTCCTGCCATTTCCATTGGCTACAGCAGGGGTGGACAAACTACTGCTCGAGGGCCGAATACAGCTCGCCAAAAGAATTCATGCAGCCCATCAAATGTTAGTAAATTTGAAAGAGAAAGTTACCAAGCGGCGCCAAATAATATTGTGAGCATTTTGTTTTCTTCCTGCAGCTGTGCGTATGTGAGAGAATGTTGATCAAAAGGGTTAGTATATTATGCGGCCCAATAAAATTGTGAAATTTTTCATGTGGCCCTGGCACTGAAATGTTTGCCCATCCCTGGGCTACAGGTTTACTTTTGGCACACTACACCTCTCCCTCAGTAATTAATGGTCTTTTTGCGTCCGTAAGAGTATTAGTGATTCCAAAACAGATTTTACGAATATTAATATAATATACAACAACTATTACTATTCTTAGAAGCCATCTTTAATAACATTTCTGATATATCTACACACACATATAATAACATATTACCGTACTCAATTAATTTATAACGTGTATATATATATATATAATTTCACCATTGTAAGTATAAGGCTTGGTTCCAAACAATTTAGGTATATAGGCCCGACTTATTATTATATTTACACCATGAGTACTAGTTTACTTTAATTATTATAACTATTTTATTTTATGCAAAAAATCGAGTTATCCCCCTTGATACCTAACTTGTTTACTTGATTTCAAATTCAAATAACATTTTTTTTTCATTCTTCGTCTTTAAAACTTAAGAATTTGAATGATATAAATTATAAATAATGAATTATAATATTTTAGGCAACAATAATTAAATAAACAAATCTTAACAAACAATTTTAAATCATCCCCACCAGAACGCGATCCTCATAATTGTCAGAATATACCCAGAACCTGAAGATTGCAAGAACGCGTGAAACACCGAATCGTGCTATCGACGTTAGATATTATGCATATTCACGAAAATATGCTCATAGCTCTGGTACATAACACCGAGCACTGTATTTATAACACCTGAGGAAGAAATATATTTATATACGTGCAAATATATGTGCGCATATGTTTATTTTTTTTTATCATAACCATCTATCTATCTATCTATCTATCTATCTATCTATCTATATATATATATATATATATATATATATATATATATATATATTAGTACATATACGTACACCTATGTTTTGGTGTGTAACTATAGTTTCGCTGAGTGGTTATATCTTTGCTCTCAAGCACTATCACGTTTACACCTCATTAACAAATTTAAGGATAATTGGTTTGCTTGCCCGCGTATGCATACCTGCACACGCGTACACGCTTGCTTATATCTGGCCGTTTCATTAATCTACCCTACAACTATATATATATATATATATATATATATATATATATATATATATATATATATATATATATATATACACACAAACACACACTTGGCGGTAGAGCAAAGAAGTCCATCGCTTATTACGTAATTATCAGATAATTTTTGATCTGAAAAATTAATTGTAAATTATTTCATCTATGTTATGAACATTCACAATTAAATAGGATCTTCCAACAGCCAGTCACTTGTCTCAGAGTATTACCTCCTCAAGACACTCGATGTCGGCCTTTGTGTTGAGTTCGAGTCTCTGTGATCATCTACTGATGATCACAGGGAATTGAACCGGCCAATTTTATTGGCTAGGAAAAAATCCCAGCATGCATTTGTCTACTTCTGTCTATGAATTGGGGAAGGTCAAGAGTTTAGCAACCACTCTTATAAGAATTGTAACGAAAAAACTGAATTGTGTCACTTCGTGTCCGTCATAATTTGTCTGGCTTTTCAGCTAACATGATAATTATTTATGAGCGTTCTTAAAATGAAACATTTTGAAAAACCCATAACATTTTTCTCTTGTATATAAATATTTGTTGCAAAATAAAATCCTCGCATGTGTCTTGATAAAGTCCCTCGGAGGACGAAACACGATATGTAAATATTATGTAAATTTTGTGATTCCAAACATAATGTAACGACTAATTATTTGTAGTCGGGAGTAACTGGTTAAAAAAAATGTTAAGGTTAAATTTAGCCAATACAAAGCATTTGCTATGTATAATCATTTCTTTTACTCAGGTACCTTCTTATGGATTTACGTACTTTAGTTATTAGCAAAGCAGCAGTAAAGAAAAGTTTTTAAAAAATATAATTCTGATTGCCATAAATTATATACACTTGAACATTTTGGTTTTTAGACAATACAGACTGAAAGGCATCCGATTGAAAGATTTTCCTTCTGTAGGAAATTATTTAGGAAATGTGCTGCGTCCTTCGATATAGAATATATATTAAATACGCCATAGGCGCGATTGTTTAATATTATATTTCCACCGGTGCAAGGTTGAAGATTGGAGAATGACATCTTTATTTGCGGATAAAAATCTATGAGAAAAATAGCCTGAAAAAGCAATCCAGATCGAGGCGATCTCTCATCTTCAAAATACAGGCATCGATGGTTGATTGGGATAACCTTTCAAAAGAGAGATATGGCGACGTTACACTCTCCGTTAGAAAATTCGGTCAGAGAAAGACAACGCTAAAAAAAAAAAAAAGAAAAAAAAGAAAAGTACTTAAAACATAAACGAAAGAGTCTTTGTCTTCGATTGGCTTCTTCCGTTTATGGAATATCTATTGTCGAAAACTAAAATAAAATAATCGAAAGCGAAAAATTATTACGAGAGCATAAGAGACTGCTGTAAATGTCAAGAGACGGCATCAATGATTTTGTTAAAAAAAGGGCTTAATTAATTTCTCTACTTATTTGCGCGTTCATCTGTTCATATCTATCTATCTATCTATCTATCTATCTATCTATCTATGTATTTGACATTGTAAAAAGTTAAAAGAATAAGAACATATTTGCCTAAGTTTAACTGGATTGCAAGATTATATATATGTATGTATCAGAACAAGGGAGATTTATCAGCTTTGAAATTTTCACTGTATAATGTTCTATCCATGGGATTAATATTTAAGGAAAATTTGCAATGAAGAGACTTTCATGGAAAATAAAGAGTATTTGCGTCAAATAAACGCTTTTTATTATTAGCTGAATGAATATATGGGTATAGACACACACACTCACTGACACACACACACACTTACACACACACACACACACGCACACACACACACACACGCACACACACACACACACGCACACACACACATATGTCCAGGTAAAAAGAGAACAAATGGAGTATAACTCCACTGTACGTAACATTTAATTTAAAAGAGAGCTCAAAAAGAGTACAGCAAAATATGATTTATTTTAGGATATTAAAACAAAAACAAGTTAAAAAATTGCTGCATGATTACAATCATGTTTCAACATCATAAATGTGTCTCCTCTGTCCAGGTAAAAAGAGAACAAATGGAGTATAACTCCACTGTACGTAACATTTAATTTAAAAGAGAGCTCAAAAAGAGTACAGCAAAATATGATTTATTTTAGGATATTAAAACAAAAACAAGTTAAAAAATTGCTGCATGATTACAATCATGTTTCAACATCATAAATGTGTCTCCTCTGGCGAGTGAACGATTAATTTAATTTCAAACGCAGAATGCTTTTAAAAATAGGCTTGTAGCTTTGCCGTGATTAACCAATCAAATGTGACCTACACTAAATTCACACACACGAGAATGTTTTTTTTTTTATTATTATAGGTCATGACACGAAATTGTCTGAATATAAATCCTAGACAATTTCCTTATGGATGCAAACAATTTATTACACTATTTCATAAAATGTATCGAAGTCTAACGTTTAACTTTCCGAATAAGTAAATGCTAAAAAGAGTAGGGAGGTAATCTGCTACAGTGCTAATCAGTTGTATGTTCGTTCAACTTCTTATATAAAAACTTATAGTTGATAAATAAAAGGTCCCTTTAAGAAACTGAACCATTTGAAAAAAAAAATCAAAATTCAAAACTTCTTTGGCAAATAAAATATGCAAGCGTTAAATAAAGAGTATCCATATAAGATGCTAACAATACCAGCTAACCAATGTAAAATGATAATAATAATCAAACATCTATACATCCCGATAAGATGTTAATAATATTAACCAAGCATCAATACAAAGCAATATTAAATAAAAATGAATCTGGTAAATAGAATATTAAGGCATGTAAGGTACACCGCAGGTTATCAATTGATTATTACTATAAGAAAAAGTATTATCGAATTCAGATTTTAAATCTATTGTAAATAAAAGATAGTCTATGCCTACAATTTACAGTCAAAAATTCCTTATTAAACCAAAGACACTTCTTTGGTTTAATAAGGAATTTATTTTTATCAGAAAATCTAATAATTTATAATTTTTATGTGAACATAGAAAACAGGGTTCATTTAAAGATCTACATGTTCTAGATTTTTTTTAAATTGTCCATTTTGCGTTAGGAGATTCATTAGCTTCATTTAAATTCAAAAAAAATATTTAGAAAGAGATGTACTACTTTTATAAGTACTATTGTTGAAGTGTAAGATAATGCTGATACTACCTAGTCTTAAAAGTACTACCAATATAAACATTTTCAACTGTGGGATTCTCTATTGTAGAAATACTTAGATAAACAAAAGAGGTGGTTAAACATTAGTTTCGTAATCGGCATTCGTTAGAATTCATTAGGTTACTTTTAGAGAATTGTTTATCAATCAAATGGGGGAACTTCTGGGCTACTTTAATACTAACTCATTGGTTAAATAGGTGTGTGTTCCAAATGATTTTCCTATTCCTACTTCATGTTTTCATCGTATTTGTAACCACTATATATATATATATATAGGATGATTGAAAAGTAAGTACCTATTTTATATATGAGGGATTCTACGGTCCTGTAAAAATTATAGTTAGACGGGAGAGTCCATCATACATAATATAGGGAGTTACTTTTAACCATATATATATATATATATATATATATATATATATATATATATATATATATATATATATAGAGAGAGAGAGAGAGAGAGAGAGAAAATATCTCTTTTATAATTTGATGACGGCACATTTGTGTGTATGTATATGTGAAAAAAGGTCCATATCTATCTATCTATCTATCTATCTATCTATCTATCTATCTATGCTGTTGCTTCTCCGAAAGAAGATTAAATTTCCATGCCAATTTTACTGCAGCTTATCAACCTTATCTTTTTCTAGCCTTGACATTCTTCAAAGGTTATTTTCAACAACGTGAAAAGATAATTTTTTCTGTAACACAGCCGGTGTAAACCGAAATCATGTCGGGAATGATAATGGGAAACTCGGGACCATTCATCATAACGTAATTGAGCCGTTATTGATGCCTACACACACACACACACACACACACACACACACACACACACACACACACACACACACACACACACACATATACACACACGCATACATACACACACACACACATATATATATGGTAAAATTTATAGTTTATATGTACACACGCACACCCACATATATATATGTATGTGTCGCATATACATATATATATATATTTAATGCCACACATACACACACACCTATATATTTATATAGATGTCCTTAGCAACTGGAAGTTTAGAGAACGCTATTAATAAAAAAACGCATTTACGAGCACAAAAGAGATCTCACAAAAAACAACTGAGCTAATGCACTAATCATATATAGAAATAAATTCAACAACCATTTTTATTTTAAAAATGCTACACTCATAAAAATAGAAAATAACTCACTCAGAAGGAAAATCCTCGAGAGTGCAGCCATTGAATATTACCCAAATATTAATCTACACTCAGGCTTTTTCCCTATTTCACCTTTCTTAACAGAATTCTCTCCCAAACACACGTACAGAACAGTATCAAGAAATCAAAAGAAAATGGTTGAATCCGTGAATAGAGCAATAAAAACAACATCACTACACGTGACAGTAAATGACGTAATTTCAGTTAGCAGTTTGAAAATAGCGTTCTCTAAATTCTTCCAGTTGCTAAGGACATTTTGTTTTGTTATTATTAGTTACTTTGTTTAATAAATTCATTTCGTTTTGCCACATCGGACGAAACGCGTCGGCAACTATTACAGTTTTCCTATTGTCTTTTACACATACACACACACACACACACACACACACGCGCACACACACACACATATATATATATATATATATATATATATATATATATAACAAATATATGGATATAGATCCGACAGTATGAAGAAAATATATACGGAAAAAACAGACAAAATCCTTATATACAATTATGCTGTTTTAATGTTATATATGTCAACGTCGGACGTTTCGGTCTAATAAACCATCTTCAGGACATATTCATAAATTATAACATTATCAATACAACATGACAAAGACGATGTACATAAGAACAAGACTGATATTTATTCGTACAAAAAGTACAAATTGTGACACAGGGCCAATAAAGGGGAGGGTAGAGGCTGGTCAACACTAACTATCTTATACCTAGCTAATCAGATTCGCGACCCATTCGTACATTACATTTTACTCATTCACCAAAGAACTCGTCCATCACCAAACAAGCCTTCAACCACCATAATACCACGTGCTCTCAAGGAGACCTACCAAAATCGCGCCCCATGCCATAAAAATTTTAATGATGATATATATATATATACAATTCTAATAATGATAAAATGAGAGGGGAGGGAAATGAACCCAATTATAAACTTAAAATATACACAAATAAAAACTAAACATAATTGATGTTAGTAGGGACCGTCCAACCCATAAAACAGAGAGACCGCTGTATTCTGCCCAGGGGAAAAAAATCAAAGACGCTCTCGCTCAAAGGGAGTGGGAAAAAGTATAAAATATTAGGCTGGGATGGGAAAATATAAAACTGACCCAGTCGAGGTGAAAGGGGTGGGGGTCAAAACAAACTGGGGAGGTTGGGAATCTCGACTTGGATCATAACCAAAGAACGGCGGGATGCAGGCCAGGAACAACACTTACTCACATTAACTAGGTAAACTGAAGCTTGTCTAACCTAACCAAGGGGAGGGTTTCACAGGGAAGCCCCCCCGATGTGCAATAGGTTGACCTAGAAGAAAATCAAGGCTATCCCCGTTCACACGAAGCAAGCTCGCTTCTTTTACCCACCTTTCGCTAAAGACTGTCGAATGCAATCGTTTTCTATCCGATCTAATCTTCATCTTGAGCTGATGCTCAAAGAATCGAATTAGATCCGAATGAGAAAGACGATTGCCTCGCAAGACTTCCTCCTTTCGCGTCGTCCAAATCACCATTCGAGCCGTGGCCATCAGCGTCAGAAACACCATCCGTTTCATCCCGGAATACGGGGGCGACACATTGTTACACGCGTATGCGCGATCAATGGACACAAGCTGTTCGGGAGCGAGACGAGCCGTCAGCTCGCCGACATGGTCCCATAAGGGGCGGACCTGGGGGCAATGGTAGAAGGCGTGCGCAGGCGTTTCTTCTAAGCCAAGGCCACACCATTCACAGTCTGGCAAATCCGCCAAGCCCCATATGAAAGTCATGTCGTTGAGAGGCAGCCGATTCCGAGCCAATCGCCAGCTAAGCGAAAACTCAGGGTTACTGAGGTAATCCGCCGCTGGCGCTCAAGACCAGTAGGAGCGAAACTCCTCCTCCGACATGCCGAGTATATCTCGTAGGCGATCCTTCACGGGCCTCTCCACTAATTCACGATAGAAGACCTTCCTAGGCCGAAAAAGGTCACTGGACCGGGGAACGGCCCTCAAGGCCGACCGACACTCGCGAAGGAAAACCGATTGATCCCGGGGTTTACGAGCGCGCTCAACCCGCTAGATGGGGGGCACTGATGGTAAAGCCAGGGAACGCGTCCCTAACAATCCCCTCCATAATCGGATCTACTCCAGTCAATGCGCGGCGTAGGAAAGCCAACCTAGAGGCACGGATGTGACTCGGCAGATGCGGCATTCCCAGCCCCCCATGACACGGACGTTTAGTGCAGACTCGTCTGTCGACCCGATTCCTGCGTCCCCTCCATAAAATGGAGGATAGCGAGCGTTCGAGCGCCTTCTTGTGGGTCTTACAGAGAGGAAGTACGGATAAGCGACCCCCTTCCAGGCACCTAACCGCAAGCCGGACGACTTGTCGCGGTTTATTTTGGCCCCTGTCACCTTCTCGTACCGATCAAGCGCCTTCTGTACCGCCTCAATGTCGTTGCGGGACGACACGAAAGCAGATACAAGACTTATCCAAACAAATAACTGAAAGTTTTATAAGATCAGCGCTCAGTTTAAAACATGTCACGTTGTCGTCACGTGGGCGACGCTGTGAAAACGTATTCCTAAAATTTGAGTATTTTGAATGAAAAATGAAAAGAATTCTATTTTGATCTAAAATTTAATCTCGCTAGAAATTAAGAAATCTTAATCAATTAAATGACAAAACTCCTATAGTGCCTAAAGACTAGAGTTTGGACCCGGCTCTATAGATTAGAAAGGTGGAAACATAATACACAAATAATAATATTAATTATAATAATGACAATAATAATATTAACAATACGAACCCAGACATTATCATCAAAGCCATTTAAGAAAAAGTTTGCACAGTGATTGACATTAGCGTACCAAATTACAAAATCATCTCTGCGAATATATTAAAGAAAGACAAATGTAATAACACTCCCCGTCTTGAATAAAAGATAGTGGTGTATTTTCTAGATTGTTTGAACCCAAATAAACTTTTAAATGCTAAGTTTCAAGGGAGACAGGTTTTTTGGCAAAGATATTGTTGTAGCATACCTTCGGGCGATAATGGGTATGCCTCCATTCACATAAATACAGTAGTATCTAATGTATGTTGGCCTGCAGATCGAGGTTCGTCTCCAGTTGTGCTGGTCAAACTCTCTGCCTCTGGACAGAAAGGATCCCCAGACGGGTCTACGGGGAATTTTTGGTCGAGCCTACGGGCTTGCATACCCCACATTAATTTCGGCCTTGTGCTACATCTGACCTCGTGGGGCGGCTGCTAGATATCCTGCAGTTGTAGATTTATTGTGGAATTCAGTTGACTCAGTTCTAGCAGTTGACTACTACTACGCGCCGTTGGCGAATCTTATATGTGTTGTTCTTTTCCTAAGTATTATCGTTCATTCCAATCTTCGTTTGATTATTCTATTCAGTAACCTTTCCGAGGTTACAGCACATATGGAATACACATTTTCCTCCATAATTTTCATCCTTAATTGATCTGGTGCTCACCTAAGCTATGCTGATGTATAATTTTCATTGTGGTCCATCTCATAGCTAAAAGAGTTGGAGCATTCTTACTCGCTATGTTCGAAATCCAAGTTTGACTGGTTAGCGCAATACAATCGCCCCTCTCTTATTTTCCTTATTTAACTATAAAAAACAGGCTTAACAAATGCGAACATTTTTCAGTTGTGTAAGCATCTGCGATTAGTATTCTCGTCCAGTTCAGTGTCAAGCAGGCGGAATCGATGTGTTTATCAGTATAAAGTTTTGAAAATCGAAATAAAAATGAGCCAAAAGAAATCCATTAAAACGACTAAGTTTTAAAATGAACAAGATCGGAATAAAATTACGATAGCACCGTTATCTTTGGAATGTTATCCCAACTATGGTTTTTCCTGGGTCGAAGCGAATCTCACGAGGATGGATCCATTCGATTGTTCAGATAAGGACCAATATTGTTCGGTTAAGAGCAGTAAAAGGAGATTGCGATATTCGTTAAGTGAAGGGCTTGTTAAAAAAAATAAAATAGAGATAAATATCTAAGCAATGGCGTTTTATTCTATCAAAACGCTCTCCTAGTTTCTCTCCCTTTATTTTATTTTCATTATGGCTTCTCAGTATGATTTCTTGATGCTGATGTATGCATCCACTCGGCGCGCGCACACGCACAAACATGCACATAGACACACGAATATATGAACCCACTGCCGACATACATGTCAATGTCCATAAATATATCCTGACGTACCAAAAGTCATGAGACTCTACTTTGCAGGAACTCCCCTAGATTAATGAAGTGCAATAACAAGAATTAGCATCGATTACACAAGTGTTTAGAAGAGTTGGAATATTGTAGAGCCATGTCGTCTCGATAGCTATTTTTCAGCTCACTGATATTTGTATGTGTAGGATATTCGTGCGAATAGTCGTCTGCATCATTTCCTATAAGTGCATGACATGTCTCATATCCGGCGAACATTGTGCCCACACCGTTTGTTGAAAGTTTTCAGAATGCCTCTCAAACCAATTCTCGACATTTCAGACATGATAATACAGCTGCTGGAATAATCCATTGTTGTTGGGCCCTCTGACGTCTACGGATGGATGCGAATTATCTTAAAGCCGTGCAACGTAGCTGCCATCCGCCAATTACGTGTTTAAGCGGACCAGCGAAACCAACGTATTTCAGGCGAACATACAGCACACTATTAAGAAACTACCATCGGTCTTCACGGCGTCTTTTTGACAACTGGGGACCATGGACTGATGGTATCTGTTCCCAGATCGAAAGAACCGGGTCCGTAGCTTATCGAAGAACGCCACACATTTGACAGTCTTCCAGAGTTTACTTACCTATGTTACGGGCGGTGGTGACGCACTCTCGCCGGCTTGGTAGCGTTAACAGTTTATAAAGAATACTGAACTGACTTTTTGGATATACCCCCAATAAATCCTGTGCTTTCTAAATTCTCCAAGTCCTCTTTCCTCATTATGTAACCGAAAAATTTCCACAGTATGTTTCTGTATACTTTTTGTTTCCATTCTTGCGCACGAAGAAACCTTGTCTTATAAATTCTCGATTCAAGGCGAACGTAGTAAACACACTATTTGTCAGAAGTTCCTACAATGCTTCTAAATCAAGTCTAGGTAACTTGATACCGATGACACAATGATACTAATGGAATAACACATCTTTGTTGGGGTAATCGAATTCCGGGAGTAAATTGACCCAACAAATGCAATGTGAACCGGAAACAGATAGTCTTAAAAACCGGAACCGGATGTTGCCTTAAAAACCGAATGCTGTTTTAAAAACTGTCCTTGTTCTTGATTCTCCACATCCAACAAATGCTTGATTAGGATCATGTTATGTAACAGTGGGTCACATCGTTTGTCAGAAGTCGACAGAAGTATTCCCAAACCAATTCTAGGAAACTTGTCAATCTAAGAAACAGTGTAGCATTTATCTGGAATAGAAGATTAGTTGTTAGTTTATATGGGATTCTTGAATAGGTCCCAATGTTCAAGAGACAAAAGTTTGTTCCCACCGATAAATAACATGCTTTGCCGTTCCAGCTGACACAACCCATATCATGTGGACACCAAAATTTCGTTAGAAATAAAGAAAAAAGTGCTGAATTGTTAACTAACATCTGTTCTCATCTATGGCAGTGAATGACGGACAATCTCATCAAAAATGCAGAAGAGACTTGAAACAACAGACACGTGTTTCTACAGAAAGATGCTGAGGATACCACTGACCGAACAATAAATTTTAAATAAAATGGAAACAAAAAGGAGAGTTATAATTTGTATCAGAACGAGATTATTGAGCTTTCTAGGCCACATAATGAGAAAAAGAGGGCACGGAAAAATTGACACTCACAGGGTATATTTAAAGCATGAGGGATAGAAAAATCGTGCATAACCTATTTATGGAAATGGCTGAAAGAACAGGGATTAGAAAATAGAGCAAACATACAAACTTAATTAAGGGCTACAATAGGAAGTTGTGGAGAGCCATGATCGCTTACGTCTTGAAAGGACACAGTACATAGAAAAAGAAGATTCATGTTTTATAAACTTTCAGCTTGTTTTTATTTCGCTTGCATTCTGAATTGTCTTGTTAAAAACATATCGGGTGGTACTGATACCTCCTCGCGAGATAAAAACATCACTTCCTGTGCAGTTTATAGCTGGGGATGTTCGGATCAGCTCAGATGTCTAGCCAATCAATTTATATTTCATCAGTAAATGAAGTAAAAGAAATGTCTTCATTCTTGTGTTCAAACGTTCCTACAACAGATTTATACAAATTAAAAACCTGGGAATTCGAAAATTCGTACTTTGGTATGTTTTATCACCAAACCGGTATCATCAAAGAAAACATTTATTTCACAAGCGTAACATCTACATTATTGAGACAAAATGTGATTTATATTAAGCCTCTCTATGTCTGATTTTTAACCTCACAGGTGAAGAAGAAACACGAGACAACAGAAATATAGTTTGACGAAAAGATTCTGAGAGAAATATGCTCTGAACATAACGAGGAAGTTTTATCGAAAATATCAATTTTCTTGTCCTTTTGTCTACTTTTCCTTTCATATTTTCCCAATGAAACATGACCCAGTGCACATGTTAGTACTTCGTATGTCCATTCTATGAAGTCGTTCCTTGCAGATTGACCACCGATTTTCGATTGTATTTAAACCAGGAGAGTTTCCCGGCCAGTCTATAGTACTTTGATTTGCTCACTGTCAATTTGTTCTTGCAGTGTTAGAATTTTCGAATGCTTCCTTAGAGTAACGTCCATCGCAGACAATGGCCGTAGGACAACTAATCAACAGTCGAGGAAATAGTGTCTAGGCCTGATAAAAATCTGATGCAATTACGAATGACGAAATATTTTTCAAGGCTAAACAAATTTCATCATACTCCCTGAAAATAGATTCATATTATTTCACACCACTGCAAATGACCTAATCTGAGGAAAAATGTAAATCGATTACAACATGTGGGTCTAAAACTGACAGTATGGAGAAAGAAGTTGTTTCAGTTAAATTGCGCATGGGTGTAATATGTCAACTGAGATAACAGAGACTTTTTGATTAGCATGCATGGTTGTCCATAACGTTTATATATAGCGCTGAATAATTCTGGTAACAGTAATTATACATCAGTCGCGTAGTTACATTTGGTAGCAAAAGACAAAGAGTTTAAATTCGGAATTTTCAACTTGACAATCTTTCTCTTCGTGCTTCAATTTAGTCAAAAGGCTAATCTATAATAAATATCGCCAATCTTATTAGCAATATTGTTACCATTTTGCTGTCTTTTTATTCTTCAAATTTCATTAGTCGGTCTATTAAATCTACATATTATAAGAAGCACACGTGGACCATCTTTCACTTTAATATATATATATATATATAATTTTTCTTCTGGGCAGTTGATTGTATTGTCTGACAAGGCAGCTGTTGTATTTATTCTTAATAACACCTATCTGCGCAGTTACCACGAGAGCTGGTTCGTTCTACGCAGGTGGAAAGACTCGGCATCCATTTTCTGATATATCTTGACTCCTGAAGTCTCAAATAAATTGCTATATTGCGACCGTGGAATTTTAAAATGGGTCGAAAGTCTGCTTTGATAAATAAAGGAAGTTGTTTAGTAAAGTCGTAAAATGTTTAATAGTGTCGTAAATTGGTTAATAATGTTGTGAAATGTATATATAAAAAACTTCCAGTCAATGTAAAAAAAAAAAAACCCTGCTCGGCAGATAATATCGGCTGTGAAATTCTTTAAAGATCATGGACGAGAATAGGGCGAAAGTGATGACACAGCAGGGGGAGTTGAAGGAATAGATTTTACATTGTACTATCAGTATTAAATTGTAGATCCCTTCAAAGTTAAATTTGGAAAAAGTTTAATATTGAGAATTATTTTTCTGAATTTTGAATTCTGCAGACTTTGCGAATTAATAATTGCTAATAATATCCGATTTGGCTCCACAATATCCTGGTATTCTTGGTTTAGAAGAAATTAAATCTTTTAAAGCAATGTGGAACATTTATGTAGTGTGGGATATTGTATTGGTAAACACTACGTGTTATATATGTCGATATATTTATATACCACAATCTGATATTTCAAAATAAAAAGAAACATATTTGAAATATCTATCTATCTATCTATCTATCTATCTATATATATATATATATATATATATATATATATATATATATATATATATATATTTATTTATGTGTGTGTGTGTGTGTGTATTCGCATTTTATACCCACCATATGAGTCAACTTTTAGATTTGGAGACTGTTTACATAAATTCTTTAAGTAGGGATCATGACTCTCCACAACTTACTATCGTATGCTCCTATCTATCTATCTATCTATCTATCTATCTATCTATCTATCTATTTATCTAAATAGATAGATAGATAGATAGATAGATAGATAGATAGATAGATAGGAGCATACTGAGTTAGATAACTTTGAAAAACGTAGATAGGAAAAGGATTAGATAGATAGATAGATAGATAGATAGATAGATAGATAGATATTAATAGCCTGAGATAGATAGATAGATAGATAGATAGATAGATAGATAGATAGATAGATAGATAGATAGATATGAATAGTCTGAGGTAGCTAGATAGATAGATATGAATAGTCTGAGATAGATAGATAGATAGATAAATAGATAGGAATACACCGAGATAGATAGATAGATAGATAGATAGGAATACACCGAAATAGATTGATGGGTAGATAGATACACTGCAATCAATCAAGATATATATATATGGCTATATGTCAAGTTACTTTTTATGTATAGATTCTATAAAATAATTAGGTGAAAATAAATAAGGGGAGACTACTCTGTAATTAGAAAATCTCTAACATTAAAGTTAGCTTTAATAATATGTATCTAACATCAAATGATTAAAACGTAGAAGAATTGTATTTTTAGGCGTGAAAACTTGACTTGTATGCCGCAGTTTACGGTAATGTTTCCAACGAGGCTTGTTTGTTACGAGCTGAAACTCACACATTGTATGGCCTGTATACATTTAAGCGTTTCCTGAAGATTTTAGAAAATCGATTGGTTAATATGAGTTTAATTCTGAAAAATAACACAGACTTTCATAATAAAATCTGACAGAGGGCAATTTCTCCCTTTGTCCATTAACGTTCTTCTTTCATTCCTATCTTTATCTAAGCCTATCTAATCTCATCATTATCTTCGTGTTAATAAGCGTCAGTAATTCAAGTGCATTCAAAAATCCTCGCGAGCCTTATTAACCTTCACATAATACCCGCATTCGCTATCGTCAACAAATCGCTGACATTATCAAATCGATAGCAATTACATAGATTACCTTTTGAAACAACCCTATCAACTTCTCTAAGCGAGTGAGGCTCTAATGGGGGTAATTTGTGCCCCTCCTGAATTTCGCTGACGAGTAACTCTCTGCTTTTATGCACTAAATAAGAGAATTTTGAATGAGAAAATTGTGAAGACGACGACAGGGATGATTCGTTTAACTTAGGCGGGTTGTAAGTGCCACGATTATTGCAATAATTTATAGAACTTGGCAAATAAAATTTCACGTTCAACTTTTAAGAAATCCGTTAACTTTTATATCGAACTACATTTTAATGCATTTTCAGTTACTTAAATATTTCATTCATGAGTCGGGCTGTTGAATTTTAAAACAACTCAAAGCGTCTTTCTACATGTGGAAATTGCTGTGTTTATAATTAAAAATGTATCTGTTGGTAGATATAAGACAAGTTTATGCCTAAACGTTGGTTCGAGTCCGGTAAACCCAGAGGGTCGTAGCGGCACTCCAGACTAATTTGAATTCAGAGTTTCATTTTTCTAGACTAGTTTCCAAACCAAGCTGGGGTCGAGTTTGTCCTCCTATTTAACCCATAGCTGGGGTGAAGGGTATTTGCAAGTAATCGAATGTAACGAAGTCGGTTGGAATTCGAACTCGGCTTTCTGATTTCTGATTCCATTATACAAACATTACTCAAACATATGCTGAGTCTAAAAGAAAACATTGACTGGTTTCATAGTTGAGTCTCTAGCTACACATTGTTTGGGTTTATACTTGAATCTTTAAGTAAACATTGCTTAAGCATATACTTGAGTCTAGACGTAAACAATTTCCGTGTTTATTCTCACGTATACGTGGACTAATTTTATTCTTGAGTTATTAGGTGAACAATGGTCGGATCTTAACTTGAGCCTGTAATTAAACATTGTTCGAATTTATACCTGAGTCTGTATATAAACATTGGTTACGTTTACACTTGATTCAGTATGTAAGCGTTGGCCATGATCATATTTGAGTCTATAGGTAAACATTAGTCGGCTTTATAGTTGAGTCTATAGGTAAATGTTTATATTTGATACTCTAGCTAAACAAACATTGGTTGGTTATATTCGCGTATATATGTAAACACTGGTCAGGCTTATACTTGAGTTTATAGTGACACATTGGCCAGGTTTTAGTTGAGTCTATAGGTAAACATTGGTTTGTATTAAACTTCAACTGACAAGCATCAAAACGGAAATTGGCCCAATTTGCAAGAGACAAACCTCTCCACTTGGATGGTGTAGTGTATATCCTGAGGAGAGCGCAGTTTCTTTATGAAATGCATAAAATATTTAATCATCTGAATGACCAATTCGAAAGATTATATGTTTGAGAATAGATTTTCAGTCTATCTACCACTTATATATCTATCAATCTATCTTCAAGTGTCGTATTGATAAGTTTTTGTCTGTTCCTGTTAAGCGTTTTTTGAGACATGTTACTATTAAAGCAGCAGAGTTGGCAGGCTATCTTCTTCGTCTGTTATTAATGTAGTGATATTAATATATACTTAATTAATATGGGAAATATTCAGATGAAAACTCGTCTTCACTTTTGAAGAAAAAACTGAAGAATATACATCGAGTTTGCTATATTAAAACAAGCTAATGGTTTCTGTATATATATATATATATATATATATATATATATATATATATATATATATATATATATATTAAATATATCTATTAAATTCTGGTGTTTGTAGGACCGAGTATTCTCCACATTTCTTTTCGGTATTGCATAGGGCTAGGGAAAATACTCCACCTCGACATTTTGGAGTCTGTTATTATCAAAATACGTAGGCCGGCCCTCTGCGTACAACGGGAGATGAAGTTTAAGTTGGCCTTATTTGGGGGAACGGTTACATGATTTGAGGTAAAATAATTTTTTTTCCCCACTTACCATCTTGTTTTATTACGGTATTAATAAAAAAAAATTTCTTGTTAGTACTCCGTTTTAGATTACCGACGATTGTGTTTGAAAATGTGTCGGTCGAAAGGTACCTTACATTTTATGTTTTAAACGCAGACATTGTTGTATCTTATGTTTAATATGATCGCATATTTTTTATTCTTCAAATGTCTGATTAGATTTGTCAGTACGAGAAATCTGTTATATATATATATATATATATATATATATATATATATATATTTCGACGTATGAGGATCTGGCAGCTTATTGATTCAGTTATGGAATTTTGTGAGATAATCTTAAGTGGCATTTAAGACCCGCTAGTGATTTACAAAGGAGGCCACATATGGAGCAAGTGTAAGGATTGTGAGATGAGATCACTGTTAGATTGGCTGACCATTTAGATCTTGCTCTCGGTTCGTGAAGATGATTCAGACAGATTGAAAATTGCCGAGTCCACTAAAACCCGTTGATCTCCATTCTACCCGCTCCAAGGCTAAGCGCTCAAGGGTGTTATGTGGTATATTGACTGCTGACAAATTGCTTTTTAACTTGTCTTTATATCTTAGCCATGGGTGTCCTACATATACATATGGTTTCTGTATATATATATATATATATATATATATATATGATTGAATAAATTACATACATTATATCTGCTAATTTTTAAAAAATCCGTTCATACTCACGAATAACCATCCGTGTTTTTATGTTAAACGATGAGAGAAATGTGCTATAGCTGTTTAAATTTCTTTTATTTTCATTTCCCAAGTACTTTCGATCTTTTTCGGAGATCATCTTCAAGGGTGGTAGTAACACAAAACTATATGTTGTTCATTAATATAAGTATTTATACAAAGTTGTGCGGTGTTATCAATTACCGTAATTTTTTCATTATTCTTTTAAATGCAAAACGGTTGACAATGTGCTGAGCGTTCATTAGAAGGTGAAAAAGTAATCCATTATGGATAATTTGTTATTAGACCTTGAAGATTGGGAGATGCAGATTTTTAGAGGTCTCATGAAATAAAAAAAATTATTAAAGAAATAAAAATTATTACCTATGAGATAAAATCTGTGATATTCTTTAATTAAAGATAATTTTGCTCTGTCTTTTGACATAGAGCTCGTCCTGGATCGATATCCTCCTGGAAATTCCATACGAAATATCATATTGTATCATTACCATATATATATATATATATATATATATATATATATATATATATATATATATATATATATATAGGATTGGTGTATACGGAATAAATTCCAATAACCTACAAATACTATTCTTAAAAGAGTGCTCAATACTGTCGGAGAAAAAAACAAAAACTTTCGACACAGTAAAAGTGGGGAAAACCCAGAAGATAGCAGCGACAGCCTGGTAAGGGTTGCAAAAGGAGTCCTCCTCTTGCGACCCGCTCCAGCTAGGTCTAGTAACAGAGAAGAAAAAGTAGTAATAATCCTTCAGCACGACAAATAACCAGTCACGCGTCCGCTGATAGAGAAAAATAGGTCTCGTCAGAATACAGAGGATGATTTTTATAAGGAGGCTAACCGCTTCCCACAATCCTCCTCCGAACAAGACCATAAATATCAGTTGGTCATTTGGTTCCAGATTAGCTGGACACAATTCCCCCGAGGCTGAAGCAACCCGTCCGTAAGTAACCCCTTCTCTCTTCCTCTTTCCTTTTCTTCACAATACAGAGTAGAGGAAATATAACAATTTATTTGAAAATTATAACATAAAAATGTTATAAAATCACTACAAAAATAGCCATTTTGTTTCAACACTTCTGGTGTCATATATATATATATATATATATATATATATAAAGAGAGAGAGAGAGAGAGAGAGAGAGAGAGAGATGGAAAAACAGACAAATTGATTAGTTGATTGATTGATAAGAATATGCAAAATATATTTCATTCGATATTCCAAGAAGCTTACAACAGACACCTTCGCAAATCCGAATGGTGCAGCTGTCAAAAAATGTTTCTAAATATTAATGCTACTCAGAAACATAACACATTTGGCAAAACAACGGAGTTTAGTACGAATCATTCAACCATAAAATAACTACCAACGTGTATTTATTTATATATTTCCTGCCGCATATATAGTTGGGGGGGATGGTAAATCAAATGAATTTAGTCAATTTATGCCATTTCTACTTGCTTGCTTCCCGCCATGTCGTGCCAAACAATTTTTGTCTACAGAATTTGTCTTACACATTTATGAATCTATCCTTGATCCATACATTGAATATTGCTCTCAAATCTGTGCTTCGGTTATATATTTACAGATTATTGATAAAAGCCAAAGAATACTCCGCAATGTTATCGGTCTTAATCTGACATATCGGCTTCGTTCCCTTTCTCACCGCTATATGATAGTTTTTCTGTAACTCTTCTATAGATATTTTGATGGTAATTGTTCTAATGACATTTCTTCTTTGGTGCCTAGAATTTACGAATTTAAGCGCAGTACTAGATTGGCAGTTAGGTCACATACTTTTGCAGTTGTAATCGGTAGATATAACCGTAGTTTCCATGCTAACAGTTTTTTTCTCTCGCATTTCATATCGACGGACATCTCTTCCGGCTTCTTTATTCATAGTGAACTTGGATTTTGAAAAATGTAAATGCAATGTCAATCGCCATCTTTTGTCTTCTGGAATCCTGTTCTTTTATCACCCTCTCGAGTCAGTCTGGGTCTTTCTCAATTTCTTTCGCTCTCAGTAACCACTTGGTGGAATGTGTAACAATAAATGCTGGCTATACTTTCTTTATTTTGCCAAGTTTTCAAGGCATACTTTCTGCTATTGATACCACAAAACCGAATACAGATATATTCACTGTCATTTAAAATGAAGATGTGTATTATTATGGTCTCGATTCGTGGATTCGATTATATATAATTTTTTTTCTTACATTATTTACATCTACTCTAATGCCTTTATCTTTGTTTGTTTTTGTTTTTTTTGTTTTTTTAATAATTTCACCCCCAGCAAGGAGATGCATCCACTAAGGAGAAAGAAGCCAAGAAAACATTATTTAGGTAAAAGGATATTAAAAGGTTCATGTGCATCTTCGACTTTCTTTGATATCACGTGTAACTATAATGCATCTTGGCTTCATTCATATTCCCACCACTGTAACAACTTTGCTTCCCTCTACTTTTTCTATAGACATTTTTATCCTAAATGTTCTGCAGTATTAATCGTCATCTTCGGTCGTCGTGAAACCTGTTCTTTTATTGTCCTCTCGTGTCAATAATGTTTTTTTTTCTAAAATTCTTTCACTAACTGCGTCTTAGTGGCTTTTACACCTTACTTAAGGTGAATGATTAAAAAAGATGCTGGCCGATGTCAATACGATTTCATTTAAAACCGCTTGGAAGACATTTTTCCACACTTTCTTTATTTTGCCAGGATTTCAATACATACTTCCTGCTACTGATACCACATAACCTAATACAAATATTTCATGTTGCTTACAAAGGAGATGGGTATTGTCATGGTTTGAGTGAGTGGATTTGATGATATATCATCTCTTTTTTCCGTAATTCACTTTCAAGCTAATTCCCTTATCTTTGTTTTTTAATCATTTCACTCCAAGCAAGGCGATAAATCCACTAAAATGCAAGACTTTACTAAGAGTAACCGAAAGTGAGTAAACATTATTTAGGAGAAGGGATATTAAAAGACCAGGATTGAAATTCGACCTTCAAGAAGTGCGAGAGAAGAGATATTTAGCAGAAACCTTACGCATCAACTTAGCAATTACAACAGTAAAAAGATGAAACCTAACTGCCAATCTAGTCTAACAATCGTGAAGTCGAAATAGCAGGAGTTTATCATCACTAGTGTATTTATAGAAAACATCAGTTAACTATGTTACAGCGGCGGGGAAATGAATTAAGCCGTGATGCCAGGCCAGGGACATTATTATTGCGTTATGTGCATTATAATCTTTCTTCTTTTTGTGACGTACAGTAGCTATAAATAATGAAGTATAACTTACGACTTTAATGTTAAGATAAAACTGTATTTAATTACAAGCGCAAATAAATACTTAACAAGAATATAGAAGTAAAAGTCAACCAAGGATAATTAATCATTTCAATGAATACCTTGTTAATAGCGCAGCTTGGCTTAACGCCCTTTAATCCTAAATCAAAACCAAATACTTGACGCACACTAATTCGACTGGATAGTTCCAATGAAAAATCATTCAATAGTTATTCAATAATCACTCCAGTCAGTAGCCTGACATCGGTATTTATACACCTCGCGGAAAACATAAGACAAGAGTGGGAGGTTCGAACTTCGGTGTCGGTAGTTACTCATTTTCTTCCTATATGACACTTCTAAATTTCAGTTGTCTATCATACAGGACGTAGGCGATTATGACTCTCCACAACTTCGTTGTTCTTAATATTTTTTGTGTATTATTTCAGTTATTTCTCCTAAACTCTGTTTTGCCATTCATTTACTCACGCTTACAAAGTATGATATGCGTTATTTTCCTCCGTCTCAGTTGCCTTCAATCTGTCCTGGGAGCATCAGATTCGCCAAACCCTCCTTCCTCATCATTTTCTTCGAATACCTCAACTGTCTCTTTCTGATGTTATTTATAAGTTTCCTTTTTGTTTCTATTTTCTTTAAAACTTCGTCGTTGTTCCCATGTTCGGTTTATGGTATCCCCAGCGTCCGATCCTGGAACTATATTTCTCTTGCTTCAAGTTTTTCTTCGTCTTTGAGGAGATTGTCTAGCACGTACTGTCGTACAAGAGGAAAGATACCACGTAGCAGTTCAGTTCTGTTTTCCGTGTTTCTATCGAGATTTTTTTTTTCTATTTTTAGATCTTCGGATCTCGGTGCCACACTTTCTGTCCTCCGTTAACCAGGCTTTTGGAAACCTAGGTTTTGCACTTTGAAACTTAACAAAGCGCTAACTACGGGAGTAATCGTTGAGTCATATGCAAAATAAAAGTGAACATAGAAGCTCTTCCTGTACTGTTTACTATTTATTTCTGCTAAATCTCCTACAGTTAATAGGGATTGCAACAGAACCGTTGGATTACCAACCGACTTGACTGTGTTCACATCCATTGTTTGAACTCCGGGAAAAATTCAACTGGAATGAAGGCAAAGGAGAGTATTTTTTCGCCCTGTATGAAGGAAATCAAAGACATATCCGTTACATTTATACTTTCATGACAAGTATATTTAGAGAGTGAGATTGCTTTTTGAAAGATTGTTGGTAGGTTGTTTTATTTTATAGCATATCAACCTCAGTGGGTCATTTAATGCCAAATTTTTTTTTAAATAGATTCATAGCGATAGTATGGTAAAAAAAGGTGTGTATGTATACATATATATATTTGAACCATTTTTCAATTACTCATATTTTTGAATACAATCCAATTTCTTTTACGAAATTTACAATCTTGGATGGTTTTATTTTCGTAAAAAGTTTTTTTTCTTTAAATTACCCATTTCGTAATATTTTGTTCGCACTAGATCAAAATCTACACATTCTAACAGTATATGTTTCACTGTAAATTTCTCTTGGCATGTAGTGCATATTGGGGATTCTGTGCCCTCAAGTAAATAATGGTGGGTGATGTAGGTGTGGCCTATGTGAAGGCGAGTCAGCACGACCTGTTCTCTTCTATTTTCATATTCTGAGTTCCATTCTCCAATAGCTGGTTTAATGTTTTGGAGTTTGTTATTAATGAATGTATTCCAATGATGTTGCCATTTTTAATGATAATTTTCTTTACATATAATCGAAGTATGGTCCCTTTGTGTTTGTTATTGCATCCTTCATGGCTTTTTTTGCCTCCGAATCCGTCCTGACGTTTCCCCGTATCCCAAGGTGGCTTGGGATCCAACAAAAGATTATTTCTTTATTTATAGACAAGTGGTGCATTCTGTTTAGGACTTCTGTGGTTAAAGGGTCAGTAACATTTTTATTTTTTAAAGCAGTAAGTGCAGATAAAGCACCTTTGAAAACTATGAGGTATTTTAAGAAGGCTCAACTTCTGCTCCCATGCTGCAGACAAACACATCAGATGTCGTAGGCCAGAATAAAATAGGAAGTATTATTTTCAGAGGAAGTTACGAACAAAAGGATCCTAAACAATGCTGACACTGCAATACGACACACTCCACAGTGATTATATTTGCCAACAGATACACAATCACCAGAGACTATAAGAGAAATTTGGTAAGGCAGTACAAGACCTTCTTGAGCTCCCTAGGCAGGAAAAGATTTTTTTTTTTCAAAATTTAATGATTTGATGCCCAGTAAATATACATGTAAACTCTCATAAATGCTTTATTTCAATGCTTAGATATAACATAATGCAACAAACATATTCAGTTAATGAAGAATCATAAATGAATATTTAGGGTTGCTTTCACCAATCGCCATTTAGCTTTTGTCATAGGGAAATCCTTTTTAAACGTTCATAATTTCTTTTAAAGGAAAATCCTTTTTTGATTTTTTTGTTTGCAAAATTTCTAATATCACTATGAAAATCAGTTATTGTTTGGCAATACCAAATTCAATACTCACTCTTGCTAGATCAGCAAGTCCGGTTTGAGATATAGTAGACCTCAAATAGTTTTTGATAAGTTTAAATTTAGTAAACTTGTTCTCGAAGGGAGGTGAGCATTTTATGATTGCTTTAGGGCGTTTTTTAGTTCTTGGTCCCCGGAACAAAGTACTGGCTGGACTTTCTTCTCACAGGCCCTGAGATTTAGTGTTAAGAACGAATATCAAACTGTGGAAGAGACCAGGGACTCAGAGAGGATCACATGGCGGCAAACACTTGTGACAACAGCAAAATAAAAGAAAATAATACTGCAAGTAGAACTGAAAAAAGTTGATAAAAAGTGGAATGTGTAGATAGCAAAATGATTATGGCCTGTACAACACTATCAAAAATAAATACCATTTTGAAGTCAAACATTAAAAAGAGATTGAAAATGCAGCATTTAGTTCAACAGTGGAAACAGTACTCTTTTACAGATCAAGCTGTTGAACATCATCAAAATCTCTGGCAAAAATCAAGACGGTACGTATACTCGACTATGAAATCACTGAAAGTGAAATCGGTGATCCGAGTTCAAACACGTTGATTGTTTTCCTTTTCGCTCAGTTGAACTTAAGAAAGGTACCAATCCGTCTCTTTCTCCGCAGGTATGGGTTATTCAGGCTCACTTGCCTTGGAGTAGCTACCTGTTTAGGAGAAGTATGACTCTGAAATCATAACCTGTCTGAAGTGTGATGGTATCCGTCAGGTTACCTTGCCTTCGTCCAACCCACTGTTGCTGCGGCTACAGTATGATGAACAGTATGGTATCCTAACAGCTCACGTAACACTGGCATGTGTCCGGACTTACTTTGCTACACGACATCACGTGTCAGTTAAGAATTTTCAATCGGTTCTTGTTCGGTTTAGGACCTTGTATTTAAGACTTTCTCTGATTGAACAAGGGACTTAACTTATGACACAGACAGGTAACATGCTTAGTTTTACAAATGGATAATGTAAACTGAACATCTTAAAACCAATTCTTTTCTTTCTTTTTTTCATGAAAATTAAGCATTTACCTTCCGGCGCCATTTTTTTATAATATGTGCACGATGTTGTACCATGAACAAGTTCCCAACGGAATAAAAAATAAATAGATAAATAAAAAAAAAGAAGAAATGCAGATCAGTAACCAGTTTTTATCGTCGATAACGTTTTAAGGATGATTTGCACAGAATATTTAAAGAAGAATTCAATTAAAAATATGACGCCTTTGAATTTGAGAACGGTTTGATCATCAGTCAGTCAGTGTTTACAGAGTGCTATATCCTTATCACTCATAATCGAAAGATTCATTTTGTTTTTTATCGTGAGATATCCTTATAAGGCATTTAGTTGTAAATAAGTTCAAGATCGCTTTTTATTGAATTCTTAATATTGTCATATGATAATATTATTAAAATTATGGCATTTTTTGTTTTTGGTTCTAACATTAATGGTAATGAAAATATTAGTCGTTTACTTACATGGAATTATTCGGTAGCCATTCACCGAACAGCCAGTGCTATTCTAGTTTGGAATTTTAAAAATCTATGTAATCAGAAATCTCTTGTCGCTCTTCCTAGCATTGATGGGAGCTTCCTTGCTAATGCTTTGTTTGAAATAGTGTGGAGAGTCAAAATCTTGATTGTCATTACTTTCTCTTCGAGTTAAATATGATATCTATTTTACTGTTAAAAGTTTTCAAGTGACGTAGTTTCTATGATTTGCTATATTGCTTTGTTTGTTATGTGCCAGTCCAAGAGGTTCGAAGAAGTATGGTCCACTCTAAAACCTAGAACGCTTATTCACTTGAAGCCGTTTATACAATGATCTGGGAAATAACGAGTTTGACGCCACGCAAAATATCCATACGAGAGTCAGGATTTGGCCTGGCTTTATTTAAAAACTTAAGCAACATTCCCTGGTATACTTTGTCCAACTTCGTGAAAATGTGGTCCAGCAGACGACTCCGCGTTTCCGCCCGTGTGCGTCGAAGCGAGTACCCGAGTTCACTCGGTCTGATCGAATTCGTGACTTGCGGTCTGCCCGCCCGCGGGGATCACAGGTCGTAGTTCGCGCTCGACCGTTCACGCGCAAGTGAAGAACAGCCGAGTGCACTTAGTTTGTCCAAATTTGCGAAAATCTATTTCATCGTCGTCACGTACGCAGACAAATGCGCGTTGCGCAGCATCGCCACGTGGGATGCCTGGTCGTGATGCGCGCTCAACCGGACGACTACGCTGAGTCGTCGGCTGACTGCACGTAAGCGAGGAACAATCAAGTTCACTTGTATTTTTATAAGGATACACTAGGACTTGAACGAAGAGTATGGGGAAGGTTGCGTGAACAATTGTATATCGGCACGACAAGCTGAGTTCAAATTCCAGCCTAGTTTGTTGCATTCAATTTCGTACGAAATGCCTTTCAGAAAGACATGAACACATCTACATACATATATAAGTAAAATGGCCGCGTAGATTGGCGTTACTAATTTTGTGTAGTACTCAATCTCTCTCTCTCTCTCTCTATATATATATATATATATTTATTCATATATATATATTATAGGAAAAAATAATGTTTTATTAACTTTTAGAAAGAATCTCTATGTATAAAAGTACAAATTTAACGAATAAAATGCCAGAAAACTTTTGCCGTAAAAACAGACGACATGCGTTGAACGGATGTCAAAAATTCGTGGGCACCTCTACCCTACCTAGACTTAACCTTTTTCGAATGTAACTCATAATTGATACAATAATAGTTAATAAAAAAGAACACGCTACCGCCCCTGTCTAAATTACTCTGTATCCATGGAAACAAAAAATCATGAATGTATATGCTATCAAAACACAGTAAATTTCAAAATAAGTTATTCCAAAATTCGCTTGAAGATGAAACCGAACTAATATTTTGATTTAATTATATAATTGAATTTGAAGTTTTAGTTTCTGCTTTTGAAACATTGTAATTCCTATGGAGCCATGAAACCATTTTTTGAAATCAGTTAATATATATATATATATATATATATATATATATATATATATATGTGTGTGTGTGTGTGTGTATGCTCATATGCGTCCTCCTCAAAAAAAGCGAATATTTATACATTTCTATGCCAGGAGATAAGTATTTACCTTGAGTCGTAAAATAGTTATCGTCAAAGGACCCAATTCCGAAAATAAAACCAAATGTGTCAACAGAATTCATTAGAATCCTTCTTGGCTGAGACTAGAGAAGACATCATATAAGTATAGATAAATATACAGCCATGCCGCTTTTCTTTAGCAATATGCAAATGCACCCCCCACATATATATATATATATATATATATATATATATATATATATATATATATATATATATACATACACCGCAGGAAAGTTGGCTCCCTGTGCCGCGCCAGGAAATTTTTCTCCAGAGTCGATCCTCTAGATCTACAAATCCACAATTCGCCCTTGCATGGAGTATTGCTGCCATATATGGTCTGGAGAACCTTCTGTTTGCCTCGTGGTTCTTGATAAGATCCAGAGGCGGATATGCAATATAATTGGCCCTGTTCTGACATCTCGTCTACAGTCACTTTCTCACAGACGCGCCGTCGCCTCTCTCTGTCTGTTTTACAAATACTTCCTTGGCAATTACTCCCAGGAGCTGCAATCGCTGGTTCCCAGACTTCATGAATTCAAGCGCCCTACGAGGCTGGCATCCCGCTCTCACCCTTTCACTGCCGAAACTACTAAATGTAGCCGTCTCTTCTACTCCAGTAGATTCATGTCTCGCACCTCTCACCTGTGGAACTCCCTTCCCTATTCCAGTTTCCCTGAGAGCTATAATCCCCAAATATTCAAATGTAATGTCAATCGACATCTCCAGTTGCCTTGATCTATCCACTATCCTTCTCTTCATCTTTTTCTCTATCACTCCTATCTGATCTTGCTCCAAATCTTCTGTAATCCCCTTTACGTCTTAGTGGCTTCCCGCCTTGCTTGGGTGAAACGTTTAATATATATATATATATATATATATATATATATATATATATATATATATATATATGTATATAAAAAAAAAAAGAACAGTAAGATATATAATCCGGTGTTCTTATAGGTATTCGCTTGAGGATGAAATGGAACTAATGTCTTTAATTTAACTGCAAAATTAAATTCGTGGCTTTTAGCTTCCATTTTTGAAACATGGTTAGAACTGTAGCGGAAAAAGCATATTTTAAAACCATATTTTAAAATCAATATAATTTTATATATATATATATATATATATATATATATATTACTCCAGATGTTTAATTAAATTAATTATCTATTACAATAAATTTAAAATCATTTTCATACAGGGTGTTCCAAAAGTCACGTGACACTCGGCAGAAAACATACACTTGTACAATAACAAAAACATTGCATGATATCATCTTTCATAATTCGATTAATATAATTTCTTAATATATTGTCACATACAGAAACATGATTCCATTTGATAAATGCGTATAAAATTTACAAGGTTATAAATAGTAATTTTTGGAACACCCTGTGCTTTGAAGTAAACACCGGGGAGAAGTCTTTGGGAAAATGCCCCTTTCTCTTCCCAAAGGATATCTTTTCACAATTCTCAGATAATAAAGACATTAGCACAAAACAATGATATCCTACATCCTGAAGGGTTATCGAATTAAAAACATATCTGAATTATCGTACATGTCATAAGAGATTAGAGAATTATCGTTGTGGAGATTTCTCTTGGAATGTTATTGTGGTGTAGAATGAGATTATTGTGCAAACAGAATGATTGATTTGAATATACATATATATATATATATATATATATATATATATATATATATATATATATGTAACATGCCTGGCCGCATACACAATTCCGGAAAATCCTTTGGGAAAACAAAACTAAAAACTTAAACATGAAAACAATAAACAAAAACTGAAAATTCTTGAAGCTATATACATAAAACAGTTGAAACCAAACCTGAACAAAATAAACTAAGAAAACACCACAAATATACTCAAATACCTGTAATTGATAACAGAAACCATTGGTTTATACCATCAGCTTCCCATATTCAACATTTCTCGTTTTAATTCTCGCGTGATCATGTGTGATGTCATGAGCCGCGGTGCGATTTTTGCTTCCAGAGTCTCGTATGCACGAGTTTGTCGTTGCTTGGAAATCTTCCATGCAAATAAACGCAGACTATCATTATTGACATGTTCGTGTATTGTTTAATATATTGTAATGTTATTGTCATCTTTGATGATGGCTTATGTAAGCCGAAAGCTTAGATAGGATTTAAAAACATGTATCAATATGGTGATTTTCTTTCGTCTTTCAATGATAATGTTCTTAAGCTTATCAGACGATATGAAAGCAATTTGCATAAAAATAAATCGACAAAACTTGTCTATATTATATAATGAAACATGCATCAATGTATATATATATATATATATATATATATATATATCAGACTCTATCTCTCTCTCATTCTTCTCTGTCTGTGTGCAATCGTCATTCAGATAGTGAACGATAAATGTTCTTTACAGTTTTCTGAAATTTGTTGCTTTCATCAGTACTTGCTTTTCATAAAACTTATTCTTGTATAACTTTGTCCTGGTTAAATGTCTTTTTTTCGGCCATGTTCATGGCCTCTTCGGATGTGTGGATGTTATACAGAATAACGGCTCCGTAAAAGAAATCAGTGAACAGGGAAAAATCCATTTCAGTTACTTACAAATAAATTACAATGGAAAATGTATGGATCCATCCCCTCATCTATGGTTTAAACAGTAGGACGCAAATTTGAAAAAAAAAAAAGAAAAGACAAATCATCGACTTTCTCGAAGAGAATAAAAAGATTATTCTTACAAACCAAAATATGTTTCGATTTTAAATAAGACAAAGGTTTGATAAGCCGTAAAAATAGAAATCAAAAACACCCCTTGACTACTTAGTTACTCTTCATTTCACTTTGTTTTTTCTTTCATTTCTTATTTTATGATTCAGTATTTCTGCCTGTTGTAACCTAGGGATGGTTGCTGAATAGAATAATCACACGAAGGTTGGTAATGAACCATAATACTTAGGACATGAACAACACATATAAGATTCGCCAGCGGCGCGTAGTAGTCGTCAACTGCTAGAAGTGAGTCAAGTGAATTCCACAATGAATCTTCAACTGCATAATATCTACCAATCGCCCCACGCAGTCAGATGTGGCACAAGGATGAATTTAATGTGGGATATCCGAGCCCGTAGGATCGACTGAAAATTCCTCGTAGACCCCGTATAAAACAGGGTCGAGTTTGACCAGCACAGATGGAGAGGAATCTCCAACTGCAGACCAACATACAGTATTTACGACTATATTTATGTGAACGGGGGCATACCTAGTTATGCTACAATATTGACTGTGTTGTAGTATTTTTATGAATATAAATCATTGATCCCTACTTATTTACATGCTTACTCGATCTTCCACTTCATAGTCGAGTTTATAATATCCGAAAAATTATGTTTTTCATTCATCTTAATTCCATGTAGGTTTATCACTCTTATTTCCGTGGTTTATGACTTGAAGCATCTTTATTAACTTTCTAATTCTCTTATCTGAATCTATACCGCGGCTCCCCAAACGTTTTTAATTGGCACCACGTCGACTAGAAGGCCCAATCTGTACCACCCCATCCTGCATTGATTTATGACTATTATACAAACTAAAAATTTCAAACAAGCAATCCAACATTTTAAACTAACGTGTACGTTTTACTTTTTCATAAATTCCATTAGATAAGTTGTCGCCAGACGCACATCCATAACTATATCGTTACAGCTATAAACCTAGAGCAATGCTCCATGCAGACACCGGCAGTCTGATCTCGCTGATGTGTGGCGCATTATGTCCAGATAATGTCTGCGTGATACAAAACAACATGCGTGTTGTGCAGAAGTAAGTGAACCACTAAGACATCCTGGGTATGACAATAATCTATATCCGCATCCTGGGTAAGACGATAAACAACGTCCGAGAGCAATGCCCCTGAGAAGGAGGATTTGAGGAACGTGGAACCACCTCTTAATTGCTGGTGTTCCTAGATCCACCCTGGCACCTTGGTAGTAGGACCTGTTAAGGTCCCAGGTATCGACGAATAGTTAACCCCTAAACTGGTGTCAAAACATAACGAAAGTGTAAAAATAAGTTTTAGTATCAGAAATACTATTTTGTAAAAAATATTACCAGAAATACATTATTACCAGCAATACATGCTTGAAAACATATTACCAGCAATACATTTTTGAAAAAAATATTACCAGCAATACTTTTTTGAAAAAATATTACCAGCAATACTTTTTTGAAAAAAATATTACCAGCAATACTTTTTTGAAAAAATATTACCAGCAATACTTTTTTGAAAAAATATTACCAGCAATACTTTTTGAAAAAATATTACCTGCAATACTTTTTTGAAAAAAAAATATTACCAACAATTCCTTTAGTTTTTTAAAAAAATATTACCAGCAATACATTTTTCAAAAAAATATTATCAGCAATAGCTTTTTGAAAAAAAAAACTATTACCAGCAATACATTTTTGAAAAAAATATTACCAGCAATATATTTTTGAAAAAAAAATATTATCATCAATACATTTTTGGAAAAATAAAATATTACCATCAATAAAAGTTTTGTCGGCATTAAATAATTTATTGAGGTTGATATGTCGTAAACCAAATCAAACTAAGCCAAACCAAACTTTTAAAAAATTGAGGCTTTTTTCCAGATGATCAACGAATCTTAATTAAACTATATATTCATTAAAATATAGTTATTTATTAAATGAATTACCCTTTCAAAAATTCTTATTAAAAAACCGAAAAGGATACTTCTACTTAGAATCAGAATACAGTTAAAATTTCTGCGACACATAATGAGGAAAGAAGGCTTGTTGAAATTAACATCCATGCGATATACTGAAGGCAAAACGACAGATGAATGGCAAAGAAGAGAGCAGGCAGTAATATGAGGGAAACACTATTTCTTAGAGTTCCAAAGGATAGGAAGTTGTGGAGACTCAAGATCATACGCCTATTGAAGTGACAGAGCGTATAAAAGGAGAACCAAATATACGAGAGAGAGGGAGAGAGAGATACAGAGAGACGTTTGAGGAAGAAGGACAATACAATTAGAGTGAAGAGAGTATAAAAAGCATCACATCCGCCCCCCCCAACTCCATCCAAAAAGAAAGAAAAAAAAAGAGAAACCGGAGATAAGGAAGAGTGTGCAGCGAAGGAACTGAATTTAGAATGGTGCTTGTTTTGCAATGGTTGTGTGAGCACAGAGGTGATGTGGAAAAAAATGGGCCTTCGGGACTACAGCTGCGAGAATTATCTGCTGTGTTAGGGGAATGCACATGCGCAGTGGGTGTGAGTTGGGAGGAACAGGGGAAGGGCTGTGGCACCAAAGTGATGAAAACGATGATGATGATCATGCTGATGTCTTGAAGGCCCCTAGCTGACGAGTGAAAAGATGCCGCTAATGAGATCTTCTATCGGTTCTATTGACACGTGATTGTTTACGTTAATCTCGCAATTAACGTTAACTGCCTCATTTCTTTTCCGTCACCCTGTCTGCACAATAATCATTCACGTGTGCGTACATACGCATGCGTATCTCTGACGGTATAATTTTAAAAATTAGTGTTTATCTCTGTGTGTAGTTAATTGTAGGTCTCTATATGTTGTGTCATTCAACTTTCTCTCTCTCGTTCTTTCTCTTTCTTTATTATATATATATATATATATATATATATATATATATATATATATATATAACTGTTGTGGATTCCGTGAATGGAATCCTGCACAAATAAATAAACAACGCCAGTAATTGAGATAGAAAAAATAAGTGTATTAAACGTAAGAATACAGACTTGAAGTGAAGATTAGTAGTTCAGGAATGCGGATTAGTAGAAAGTATATGTAAATGTCTCTCTAAGTAAAGCTGTAATCATCTATCTCTCTGGACTCTTGTATAACTCTCTGAGAACACCCTGTGTCTGTCTCCGTATCTCTCAACCTGTCTCAACGTATCTCAACGTATCTCTGTATTTAATATCCCACCCACGAATAATATTTGTGGCACAAGGCCGAGTTTAAAGTGGGTTTCTCCGAGCTCGTAGGCTCGGCCAAAAATATACCATTTGAACCCGCCTAGACGGGTTTAGGGTCTGTCTACCTCCCCGGACGAAACCTTGCCCTTCGGCAAAGCTTCGTCCGAGTTCCTCTCTGGCAAAGCAGAGAGTTCGACACACGTCGAGACTGTATCTCCACGTATCTTAAC
This sequence comes from Acanthosepion pharaonis, assembly GCA_903632075.3. NCBI lineage: Eukaryota > Metazoa > Mollusca > Cephalopoda > Sepiida > Sepiidae > Acanthosepion > Acanthosepion pharaonis. The sequence goes on from CAHIKZ030002512.1 coordinate 511,737, forward strand.
GTATCTCAGTATTTAATATCTCACCCACGAGGAATATATGTGACATAAGGCCGGGTTTAAAATGGGTTTCTCTGAACTCGTAGGCTCGGCCAAAAATATACCCTTTGAACACGCCTAGACGGGTTCAGGGACTGTCCACCTCCCCGGACGAAACACCGCCCCCAGGCAAAGCCCCGTCCGGGCCCCTCCATGGCAAAGCAGAATGCTTGACAGACGTCGCAAACAGTCAGATACTGCATCGAGACGTATCTCGGTATTTAATATCCCACTCACGAGGAATATATGTGGCACAAGGCTGAGTTTAAAGTGGGTTTCTTCGATCCCGTAGGCCCGGCCAAAAATATCCCCTTTGAACCTGTCTAGACAGGTTCAGAGCCTGTCTACCTCCCCGGACGAAACCTTGTCCTTCGGCAAAGCTTCGTCCGGGTTCCTCTCTGGCAAAGCAGAGAGTTCGACAGACGTCGCTGACAGTCAAGGACTGTATCGAGACGTATCTCAACAGCAGGTATTCCCCTGTCAGTATAAGTATACTTTGGACGAGTCCATCTCATGTAAAAAGGGGAGAGCCCCACAACAATAACCAAAAAAAACAAACCAATCGGCAAAACCTACATGAAAAACCCTACCAAAGACGAAAGGATGAAAAAACCAAAGGAAATAAAAAAGGCAAAAATGAAAAGTATAAAAAGAACAAAAACAGACACGAACCAACGTGGTCAATACCTCTACAGATTGAATTTAGGCAGAGAGGTACCCCGAAGAATCACGAAACAATGCTTAGGGACTCAGAATCAGGTCGTAACTCCGAGTTTCACCCTATTATGATCTTCAGACAATACAGTCTTTCTTTCATGACGTAATAATTTGTTGAGGAGAAAATCGACCCTGAGCTGCAAGTGACCTTTTGAAATTAAAATATTGATATTTCAAAACTCTTCGCGAATTTGTAACAGGTTCAGGAAACCCATAATTGTTAAAACAGCACCGTATTTGACGGCATGTAAGACGCACGGGTGTATAAGACGCACCCCAATTTCAGCAGGGCAAATCAAGGAAAAAATTAGTAATTAGTAAAATTAATAAAATTATTAGTAAATGGTACAGCCTAGGCTATATTTATAAGGTATTATTTTGGTTAAACAAGCCATGATTACTATTAAACGAAATATAATAGGAAAAAATAACACGAGCTTATAAAACTTTATTATAATCTTTATATGATCTGTAAAAGCTGCGTCTTGTCTTATAGGAATAATTAGGATATAAAAATTCTGATTGTATTTCTACCAATTCAATCGGAAATTATCGCAAGAAAAATATTAATGAAAATAGATATATTTTACAAATATATAATTTGAATTTATTGCAAATAATTTTAGTGAAACAATGAACTAATATTAAACGTGATGAAATTAATATAATGAATATTATTAATGATAACACTTTTAATCTACATAATAGCCTTTTAAATAATGACAATAGGTATATGAAAGGTACTCTAAAGTCTAAGCTAATAGGAGTTGCCAGGTAGCTAATTTCGGCCGACTATCGCGAGTTTTAAACCTACATATGGCATATAAGACGCAGAGGAATTTTAAAAGATATTTTTAGTTAAAAAAAGAAAGAAAGTGTGCCTTATACGCCGTCAAATACAGTAAATATTGTTGAAGTTGAAGGTAGAAAAGCGGTGTCATGGGAAAACCGTTCATTTGAAATTCCGTCTTATTGCGGGTACGATTATTCATGTTTGCCAAAAAAAAAAAAATGAGTGAGAATGAAAAGTATCAAGAAGACAGATGAAGGAAAGAAAGAGCGTGAGATAGAGAGAGAGAGAGAGAGAGAGAGAGAGAGAGAGAGGGAAAACTGAGGGTAGAAATGAGAGCTTGGACGAAGGAGAGATGAGGATATAGGAGAAAAAAAAAGATGGTAAAAGAGAGAACGAAAAAGACAACTCAAAAGGGGAAAAAAGAGAAAGAAAGAACAATGCCAGTCAAAATGAAATGGGTAAACAGGGTATAATTTTTTCTGTTTCTGCTTTTCCTGTCATTTTTCAAAATTACATCATTCCCTTTCTTCGTCGCTATAAAATCTTCCCTCTTCCATTAGCCAGATTTTCTTCCGCCATATGCATTTCTCAATATATTGTGTTTGTTATTGATTGTTTTAAAAGTTTTGTTAATCGATGTTTGTTCTTGTGCCTTTTTCTTTTATGTATGATAATATTTCTGCTTTATTTGACCTCGTCAAACAACCCACAGCTGCTCTCTTTCTTCTCGCGAGATTACATATTTGGTAAAATTATGACACATATAACCCTCAACCGAACGCTGCAGTGATTTTTCCCCTTGAAAAATCCAATGCGCTTGACATGTTGCCCAGGGTTGAAGCATCCATTCTCAAATCCTGTCACGAGCAGGTCTAGTATATTGTACCAGTGTCAAAAATGGGTGTGCGTGGTTAGACACTGCCGCACATGAACAGTAAAGTTTCTGTACGTTTTCTCTCTTTCTCGCACACGTGTGTGTGTGTATTACATAAAAAAGCAGAAAGAAAAAACGTGGATACTTAATGAGGCTGCCAAAGAGGATGATGCAGCGAGAGATGTTTCTTGGTGATCGTGTCAGTCAAATCCTCCTTCCTGTACAGTGAAGGAAGACGGAAGGACAAAAAAGACGGTTGGGGGGGAAGAGAGAGAGAGAGAGTTAAACGGATGTACAATAACAAGGAACGGTCGATACTTAATTCCGGTGACAACATCTGCTGCGTGAACGCTGACCCCACACCAATGACCAGCATATTGTTGTTTTTAACGGCAAAAGCCCTGACAATAAAGATATTGAAAAAACAAATAATAATAAAAATAATAATAATAATGATAATAAAGCATTTAATATCGAACTCTCTAACCGACCAATGTCTGGATTTATTAATGTTCATTTGTTTGTGTGCTCTGTTTAAATTTCAGATAAGTGCCCCTTTCGATTCGCGATCTGAAAGTTAATTTTCTTTCTATTTTTTTTATTTTGGTTGTTAAATCCACTTAACTTGACGCTCCAAGTTTTATATTCTGACTAGTATCTTCATCTTGGTTGTTATACTCACAACATTTTGTCTATTTCAAACACTGTCTTTCTTCAGTTTTAAGGTAGCTAACGGCACTAAGCCAAACGTAAAGAATTTTAAAATGTGTCCCAAGAAAAGAGTATATTGAAAATCAGTAGGGAAAATCTTTGCATTCATCTGGGTTCGAAAATCGACCACTTACTCCGATGAGGAACAAATCAATATTGTTTGTTTTTTTTTTATAATAATTTGTATTTTATTAAACCTTTGTGGGTTATGTAAAGCCGAAACATATGTCGGCTTCTAGGCGGTCTCGTAAATTTCATCAATATTGCACTCACAAGCCAAAATCATCTATCAGACATAGTAAGGATAAAACTTGCTATGGTATCATCAGGATCTGTGAGAAAAGAATACTGAACACTGATGGTGAGGCGCACTGATATTAATCAAGGCTTAGATTACTCTCTCATAAGACCAGAAAACAGCTCTCTGTGACGACTGAATTAATTTCAGTATAAATCATTTGCCATACAAGTTTGCTGAACACTTATAAACAAAACAACTACATATGAGGGTACCCAATATTCACTAGTAACAGACAATAATTATATCATATCGAGGCGCTCTCATCATCTGAAATACGAAGTCCCTAAAAGTGAAGCACTCAAGCTCTACTTCCCAGCTCCAAGATATTGCTCTCGTCTGTTAAAATGTTCCTCAAGTCTCGTAGCTGTCATCGCTCTTTCCATTAATGATGGGAGTTTTCTTCCTAACCTTTTATTTGAAGCAGGTGGTAAGTCAATATCTTCGAATTATATGTGACATCACTTTAATGTTGAAAACAAGATGTTTAGTTAAAGCTATAGTGAAAGAAGGTGTGAGGGGAAAAGTGTAAGATTGATATGAACGGACTTACACGAAGTTTATTTTTTAAGGTTTATTTCATTTGTAATTTTCATATTAGGTTGAGTCATAAATAATTTCCATGTTGGGAAACAAATTACAATGATTGATGTATGACACTAACTAACCGTTACTTAAATATATAAGTGATGATGGTCACATCGGCGTGGTGTAATGGTGAACAAGCTTGGCTCGCTAAAACAGTTACGACTGAAAAGTGAGTTTGATCCTCACTGGGTGCCCCATACTTTCGGCTTTGTGTCACATCTAAGCAACGCTTAGAAATCACTATAATAAGTGATGAAAAGTGGGTCTCATACAGCAATATGCAACGAAAAATGCAGTTGATTAAAAAAGGTAAAATCCACACAACAGATACTAAGAGCCGAGTTCTATGGAAGGAAATTAGTTTTCTGCGTGCGGTTGGGATCATCGGAGCATTTAGAGTTCTTAAAAAGCAATGAAGCATTAAATGCACATTTATACCTACAACAGCTGCAATGTGTCTATAAAAGTTTAATTGAAAACCACCTTAGATAGTCAACAGGAAAAATGTTCTCCTCCATTACAACACTGCATATCTTAAAAATAACACAGGCGAACTATTCTGCCTGTTCTACCCGACAGAACATATTCATCTGCCTTTGCATTACGCCATTATCACCTTTTCGATGGCTGCACAAGTCTTTGATGGTGAAAGACTTTTCTAATGAAAACCAAATTCAAGAATTCTCCGAACAATTTTTCACATCAAAATCTTTGGAAGTCTACTGAAGTTATCAAGATGGTCCCTGATAAGTAACACGAAGTCATTGTAAATAACAGTGAATATATAATTAAACCAAAATGTAATTATATTTTACTAGAAAGACCCGTGAAAATTTCACCGTGTTCCTATTTGTAATTTTCTTAATTTTTAAGTTAATGATTGAATAAGCTCATGGCGAGTTCTACGACGATAAATTATCCGTAACGATTCTTCTATCAGATCGTTAAATATATGAGCTTAGCAGCGTTAACAAAATATTGCAAGTAGAGTCAAAATATGAATGTTGGCAGTTATTTTAAGAAGTGAGTACAAATGAAAAAAAGAAGCTTTTTCTGAATATGTCAGACGGTATCAATGGCCTCTGTATAAAGGTCTAGATCTTATAAGGTTATTATAAGTTGCCTTTTAAAATCAAAGAGAAAAAATGTTGGTGATCAAGAATTAATGCTAGTGTAACAAAGAGAATAGAATTAATGCATTTTAAATTATTTTATTAAAAAGGGCTTCGAAAAGCAATGATAAAAACCATGGTGAAGAAACGAATAAAGGAATATTATAGCATTTCATTGAGCAGTAAGTTATTGCCTGATTAACATAGCTAGGGGATAAAAACTATATAAGTGTCTAAGCAGTAAGGAGAAAATACTATACCCGAGTATTGTATTCTAGCCGGTAGATATCTGCCAATAATATTTGCAAAAGCCTCAGGAGGGCACCCCAAAGTATTCATATAATGCAAATTTCAGATTTTGAAACTTTTAAATTGTTTTAATATTGTAGATTATTCAAGTGGAATATTCTAGAATGTTCCAATAATTTTGTCATTAGTTATTTTCAGACTTAAAATACAAACAGAACATTATGTAATTGATACTCGTGCAAGGTTATTATCATGGCAAGAGGTAACAAAAATTGACAAATTCGCAAAAAGAACTGATTGTTAAGCTCTGGAAAGAAGGTAAACGTTACTGGAAAATCTCAGACAATGTGAATATTCCATTTACAGCCATTACTTCATTCCTTGCAAGGTACAAAAAAAATCAAAATTGTTGAAAACTAAAGAAGAACAGGCGCTCCCCGGAAGACTTCTCTAAGATCTTCGAAGATATTAATGCGTCACTTTAAACAAAATCCAATGGTTACCCGTCAAGAGTTGCAGGATGATTTGCATTCATCAGGAATCTGTGTCACTAAACAGAAAATAAGCAATGAAATTCATAGGACAATCGTAAATCATACTCCCCTAGAAAAACTCTACTGCTATTGAAAAGACGCAGAGATGCCAGTCGAAAATTCGTTCATGAACATAAGGATAAGGAAAAATCGTCTTGGGAAAGAGTATTATGGGAAGACGAAACTAAAATTGAGTTGTTTTAACATAATTCTAGAAATCATATATGGAGGAAAGATGTCGATGACTTCAAACATAGTTTCAACAGTAGAATTTGGTGGTTGCATTGTCATGGTTTGGGGACGTTTTCTGCAAGATACCCGACAACATATAAATAATAGATGGTAGAATGAATGCCGCAACATATCAAAATATTTTGGAAGGAAATGTAATGATTTTTGTTGAAAATCTTGAACCTTCTCCAGATTGTATTTTCCAACAAGATAATGATCCTAAACACACCACAAATTCTATGAAGAAATGAGTTGCTGAAAATAATGTCAATATCTTGAAATGGCCAAGTCAGTCCCCAAATTAAAACCCAAACGAGAATCTGTGGCGTTATACAAAAATTCAAATCCAATCGAGAGCTCCAACATCCCGGATCTGAAGACCATATGCGAAGAAGAATGGCGCAAAATACCAACAAAAATTTTCAAATCATTAATTGAGAACTACAAGAAGATTTTGGTTGCAATGGCTATTCTATAAAGTATTAGATGAAGATATTCTTTTTTTGCATTGCACGAATACTTTTTCACCCATCAAAAAAGATAAATGGGATTTATTTCTATTAAATCAATTTTTTTCCCATTTTCTATACATATTTAATTGTTATGCATCTGTGCAGAGTTAATCATATGAAAAGTATGATTATTCATTAGTTGGAAATACAATGAATTAAAAAAATTATGTGTACGAATATTTGTCACCCTCCCCCCACTGTATGTATAGGATTATTGAAAAGTAACACCTCATTTAAAATACTTATAATTTATTTATTAATTTTAATTTTTACAAGAAATGGCAATGAGGCGAAAACACTTAGCATGAGGTTTTATTTAAAATTCGATATTGGCACCAGATGACGTTATCAGATTCTCGAGTCGCCCAGGAATCGCGTCATTTGATTTCACCAGGAACTCTTGTAGTATGGAAAACATAACTTCTTGTATTCGCTCTTCAAGTTGTTCCAAAGTCTTGCTTTGGTATCGTAGAGTTGCTCCTTTAATCAACCCAAAATCAAAAAAAAAGTCACAGTGTGTGTTTCTGTGTGTGCGTGCATGTGTGTGTGCGTGTGTGTGTTAAAAATATAGTTTAAATTTATGTGTATATAAGGGCTGTATCTAATCCTAATATAATGTGACTCACCGGGAAATCCGAATGATGCATTGTTGGTAATGCGTAGAGTATTGGTGTCTTCGGGTGATGTTTGATGAGTTTTAACCAAGAATTTTTCTCGAAAAATCTAATGAAACTTCACTTCCCCGCAGATATATGAAAGCCCGGAAAGAAATATGAAATAACAAAAACATTCATATATTCTTTCCGACAACGGCGGTGGAATTATAATTATGGACAAACATTTATCAACAAAAAAAAATGAGTCTCCTTCCCGAAGATGATAATATTTAGGAAAAAAAAATGAACATAATAAAGATAAAAACTTAAAAAACAAAACCAAGAGATTATTGAAACATGAAGACAGTTCCTGATTAAAATTCATGAAACATCACCCGAAAACACCATACTCTGCGGATTATCAAAAATACGTAAATCAGGCATCCTGATGAGAACCATTATAAATTAACTCGGACATTAGCCAAAATTTTAACCCCACTTCTTGATACAATTGTCGCTTGATGTATTAAAACATCTGGTGATATTTTAAATAAATTAAAAAACATAGACATTAAAAACAGATATATAGCTAGTTTAGATGTAAAATATTTATATACAAATTTTCACATAAAAATTACCTAAATTGAATAAAAAAACACGCTAAATCAAAACAAAAATAAAATTACCTATTCCTACATGAGAATGTGCCATCTAATCACTAAATATCAACTTCGATAACATTTTTTTCAGAGACAAATTTTGGCTTACCGATGGGGTTTTATGGTGTCTTAGCATGTCCTTTCAAAAATATTTTACCAGAAAATTATTCTTATTTTAGATATATAGATGATTCTTGACTAATCTATCCAGAAAACCGTTTAACCAACTCTTGTCAACACACGTAAGAACACCGAACCCACAATAGCCTTTCCCTTTAAAGCTGTGTCTAACAAGAGACTACGATAAGCGTGTATTGTATTCTGACCGGCAGATGTCTGTCAATAATATTTGCTCAAGCCATAGAGTGGGTGAGGCATCGCCACCAAGCAGTACACCCAATTTCAGGAGGGAGCTAGGTCTATTGGCCGGCGCTTCAGGTTTTCCCAAAATAGGGAAATGCCGAGGAGTCTTCGAGAATTTTTCCACGGTCTTCTTCTTTTATATGCTGTGTCCATTCAAGACATGGGCGATCATTGCTCTCCACTTTCTCCTATCCGTTGCAGCTCTCAGTAAGTTGTGTCTGGTCTGCTAACAACGCGTTGCTTTCCCTTGTCCCTATTTCCTTCTATCCGCCCTGTGAGTGTCAGATTTTCCAAGCCTTGCTTTCTCATTACGTGTTCCAGAAATTTCAGCTGCCTCTTTCTCATGTTTCTTTTTATATTCCATGTCCTTTCAGGACGTAGGCGATCATGGCTCTCCACCTCCCTCTATCCCTTGCGACTCTCAACAAGTTCCTTCCCTCTGCTTCTTACCCCAGACAACGTTCTGTCATCCACCTGCTTAAGCCCGCCAGGTATGTCACACGTTGTTTTCCTTTGTCTTTCTTTCCCTCTATTCTACCCGTGAGTATCAGATTCTCCAGGCCGTTCTTCCTCATTGTGTCCCAGAAGCTTCAGCTGCCTCTTCTTGATGTTAATTATAAGCCTCCTCCTTGTTTACATCCTCTCCAAAACCTCATCGTTGTTGACATGTTCGGTCGATGGTATCCTTAGAATCCTCTGTTTCCTAGAGTCTCTTTTTCGTCTTTGAGGAGACCGTCCAACATTCATTGCCATAAAAGAGAGCAGATATCTATTACATAGCAGTTCACCCCCTTCTCGTCATACTCTGTCTAGTTTTTGGAATGCGTCTTTGGCCATCTCAATATGTCTTCAGATCTCAGCGTCGCACTTACTCTCCTCTGTCGGAACACTTCCGAAATATTTAAATTTTTTACCTCCTTTATTTTAGTGTCCTCGGCCTGTAAATCGCATTATAGCTTCTTGTATTTTATGCTTAGTCCCTTCATCTCGCTCTCTTTAGCTGTCTTCTGTAGGTTTTGTAGTTTCCTTTCCGTGCCTCCTATCAGCCCAGTGTCATCTGCATATCTTATGTCGTTAAGATTGTGGCTACCAATAATGAATCCTTGTAGGATTTCTATTTCTGCCGAAAAACCCACATTAAGCACGGCCTTGTGTCCCATTGCGTTTCGTCGTCGGCGTGCGTCTAAATATCAAATAAGTATCCGAGATTAACGAATATCGCTGGGCTGAGAAAATACAAAGTAAATTACATTTAATAAAACATTGTAAATTATAAATAAAAGGCTCCCTATATCAGGGATAAAAAAGTATTGTTTATATAAATGTTAGCGTTACAGGTCGAAAAAAGTTACTATATGTATAATATAAAGAAATGCGTTTTTTTTAAATAAGAAGAAAATAAAATTGACTTCTATTTTTATGTTACTAGAATTTACACTGAATTGAATAATTGACGTTGCCACACTTCTTTCTTACTATGCGTTCTTTTTTTTACTGTTCTTTCTCTCGTTTTCTTTTTCGTTCTTTCTTTCTTTATTCGTTTTTCTTTTTTCTTCTTCATTCTGTGTTTGTCGTCATTATCCCTTATTTTTCTTTCTCATCTTTTTCCGTCAACATCCTTTGTTGAGCTGAGAAGGCACCTTTATCATCGACTGAACTCCTGTCCATCTCTCAATCAACGAGACATTCCATTCATTGACTGGACAAGGAAATTCAATTATCTACTCTTGTAAGATCGTGTGCACGCCAGCACGCATGCGCATACCTACAAAGATTTAATTATTAACTATGAGTGGATGCGTGGAAGAGTCGACGTGCAACAAAGTGTGATTTTCTAAGCGTGTCTACATTGGCATATTTGATAAAGACAGAGTCCTATGTGTTCATTTACTACGCTGGAACTAAGTCACCGGGCAAAATTTATTTTATGTCTGCGTATTGTCCCCATTTCAGCAAAGAATTTGATTTCTCTTCACCTTTGGGCATCTGTTTTAATGGAATCATTGCAACTCTAAAAAGGAATATTTTTTTATAAGCAGTTTTCTGTTTTAAACCAAAATGCTAAACATTCTTTTTTGCAACGCCTTAGCGAGAAACAACACTGATTCAATTCGACATTTACTAAATTTTCATTCAGAAATTCTTATACAGTGTAACCCGGATATAAGAGAGTTGTCGGGACCGGAGAAGTCTCTTATATCCGGGTTTGGTCTATTTTATATACATTAACACAGGCTCTAATTTGGGACCAGAGAAAATTTCTCTTATATCCGGGTTTCTCTTATATCCGGGCCTCTTATATCCGGGTTACACTGTACTTTGAAAGTAGATCGTACTGCGTAGGGATATTTCTGAAGGTCAGTCTAGTAAGACATAAGAATATTTTCTCTATAAGCTTTTTTACATATCAATAAGTCTACCATTCGTTCATGCTTAGAATATTGTTGCCACATATTATCATACGCCTCTGCTATTTAGTTTGAGCTCCTTGATAAAATCCAAAGAAGAATCGGCAATATTATCGTTCCTCATCTGTCAACTCGGCTTCAGTCACTTTCCCACCGCCGTAACTGTAAATTCTATGCTAACAGCTTTTCACCCCTCTCTGCCTTCCATCTGTATGGCTGATGCCAACCTCCAGAAAATTCACGCGTTGTAACTTCTCAGGCTAACGTTCTCAGCTGATATTAAGTGGAAATATTACATTGAATCTATTGCTAGGTCAGCTGCTAAGAAAGTTGATTCACTGTGTCGTGCGGACAATTTTTATCTCCAGAATCTATCCTACATATCTATAAGTCTACCATGCTTAGAATATTGATGTCACATATGGCCCGGTATTCCTGCTATTTACCTTGAGCTCCTTGATAAAATCCAAAGAAGAATCGGCAATATTATCGGTCCTCATCTGTCAACTCGGCTTCAGTCACTTTCGCACCGTCGTAAGGTTGCCTTTCTGTGTCTTTTATATAAATAATTTATGGTAATTGTTCGGATGAGCTCTTTGCTATGGTACCGAGACTTTTTTGAATTTAAACTCAGTATTAGACTGGCGTCGATAGTTGAGCTGGCTTGATGTAACTGTAAATTCTCTGCAAACAGCTTCTTTTCTTGCATTTCTCGCTTGTAGAATTCCCTTCTGGTTCCATGCTTTCCAGCTAACTTTAATCTCGAAAAATTCAAATGCATTGTCAATCGCTATCTTCTGTCCTCCTTTCCCTTTCCGCTCATTATTAATGTTTCTGTCCCTAATTCTTCCATACACAGTAAACCCTTGTGTCTTAGTGGTTTTATCGTCTTGCTTGGCGTGAAATCAATGAAAAATAAATAAATAACAAAATAAAAATTTTGTGAAGTTATTCCGTTTAATATGTCGCTTGTTTTCGATGCGGTAAATTTTAAGAGCATCTGACAAGACAGAAGTCAAATAAGAAATATTTAAAACGGTGTGTTCGGGTGCAAAAAAAAAAAAAGAAAAAAGCGCGGGATGAAAATTTCAGACAACAATTGACAAGAAGTTCATTGGAACATTTCCATGGACGTGTGGCTAGCGTAACAAATTTCGAAAAAGAAATAGAATCGTTGAATCGAGTAAAAATCCTGGCTTCACTTCGCATTCACTTTCGCACAAATATCTTATGGAAAGGAATCCACGTCTTCTCTCAGCCTATAGTTTAAAATAACAGCGCAGACTAAGTTGTCTAGCCTTGAAAGGCAATCAGACAAAGGGAAAGAAAAGTGAATTTCAAACTATGGAGAATGTCACTGGAAACAATTTCATTATATTTTCCAAGAATACATAGCAATTCTCAGAATAAAAAAAAGCAAAAACGGAATTAGTGGAGAGCCATGATCGCTAATGTTTGAAAGAATATGATGTCTTGATAAAATGCGATGAATGAAATGTGTTGCTTATACGCAGTATATTCTCTATTAATGCACATATCCACGTACACTGCTATGCATTTTGGCTTTCAATATTTGTCCTACCACCTTTTTAAGTGTATTTTCTACCTGTTTAGCTTTTTGTGTTCAAGTACAAGATGAGACACAGCTTTTTACACCCAGCTGAACCACTGAACAACATAGCTAATTCTTATATAGGAATAAAGTGCTGCTGGCGACACTTGGGTTTGAACATAGATCGCCAACGCATAAATAGAAAGCGCATGACGTCTAATCGATCGCATTTCTATTCTACCCTCTATTACTATTCGGATCCTCATTTCTAGTCTATCCTCTATTACTATACGGAACACTATTCTCTACTCTATTCACTATACTATTTCTCTATTCGAATCTCTACACGGGTTACTATTCGAGTGAGTATTATCGAGCAAGTACTATTAGTGCGAGTGATATTCTAAGGCGTCTGCCACCAGATCAACGGCGTTTCTATAGTTGTATCTGCGATTACAAAGGCTCTACTACAACGAGCATTACGAAAGTGACAACGAGTGTTCGTTGACATTACAAAAGTGGCAACGAGTGTTCAATGACATCACAAAACTAATAGTCAGCGTCTGTCCATATGGTGCAGCCACCTTGACAACATGGAACACGGGTTCTTTCTCACACATACAGAATCCCTCTCCCTGGCATCAATGATGCTTGACCTAAACAGCTGTTGGTTGCTGTAGAGCCAACCTTCACAAATGTGGATATGCCATCGATGTTGATCTCAACTGCCAATGCGGGAAATCACAAACTATGGAACATCTAGTTTGACCCAATCTTGAAGATCTATTTACATTTAACGATCTTGAAACCTTAACACCCTAGCCAAGGCACTGTGTATAATACTGTATTGATGTGGTGTCGTGTAGCAACTCATCTCTAACTTCCGACTGGTTTAGATGAGTATTTTTCTGGGACAAGTTTTGAGCGTAAGTAGAGCTATAGGTTAAATAGCTAAGTAGACTGAACACTCTAGACTTGAACGGGAATGACAGAGAGATAAAGAGAATGGTAGAATCAATGTCAAATCTCTTCACTGTCTTACCCCCAAAAGCACTGACATTTTACAGAAAATAATAAAGAATTTTAATCTATACAGAAACATGTTTGCCTGCGTCCTAAATGAACAATGGTATTTTTAAAAATACATACACTGATATGCAGAAGTAGTATAGCATCACTCGAGGTAAGAGAAAACAATTGTTAAAAGCTTAGAAACAAAGAGTGTTTTTGTCTATTGCTTGGAGAAATAGTATCCAAAAGACAATTATTCATGTTTCTACCAATTTTTATAAAAACCGTTGCTGATCAGAAAGAATGCCTTTAGCTAGAATGGCAAAGCAATGTACTGTATAGCAAACCTATACCCAAGAGTACATAGAATTATAGACAAATTATTTCACATCAGAAATCTGCAGGTTGAAATTAAATTCAATAACCATTTGTAGAAAATTCGATGGTGTAATTTTTACACAGAGCGGAAAGTTCAAGCGCGTAGCTTTATATAGGATGTTCCAATAATTGAGAGGGATTTTAAATGTGAATTAAGTTTAAGCGTCTAATGATTTTTGTCTTTTTATTTCAGACTTAACAACTTACGTTCTTGGCAATTTCAGCCATGATAAGACTAACAATCAAACAACGCGTTAAAGTTATCGACGCCTATTACGAAAATGGACGTTCAAATTTATATGATAAGCAATGATTCCGTTGGCCAAAAATGAACACCAAAGAATGACCTTTTGTGGATGCAGTGGCTTTCCAACAATCTTCCTTGAATTTTCATCAGCTCAAATGCAACAATTCTGCTTATTAACGAATCCACCAAGATGAAAATAAGTTTCATCACTAAAGACGATCGGCTTTTTCTTTGCTTATGCACGCAATTGACGAATGTACGGCGCTCCAAATGCTCAGCAGGTTTCAGTTCTTGTTTCAATTGAATTTTGTAAGAGTGTAGAGACAAATCTTTTTTTTTCAAAATTAGATGTGACGTTGTTGCGAAGACGTTCAATTCCAGCACGTGATGACAAATAGAGGTGTCTGGATTTTCGACCACATTCTCGTGCACTGAAGCAATGTTTTCAACTGAACGGTGGAAACGAGCACGCAATGGCCTATTCACATCTGCCACCAACCCATTTTGCTTGAATTTACGAACAATTTTTCCAATTGCACTCTTGATTGGTCGATTATGTTGACTAAAAAGTTCACAGAATGCATTTCTGAACGTCCATTTTCGTAATATGTTACGATAACTTTAATACGTTGGTTGATTGTTAATCTTTCCATGGTTGAAATTGCCAAATATTTAAGTTGTTAAATCTGAAAGTAAAAAGAAAAAAAATCATTAGTCGCTTAAACTTAATTCACATTTAAAATGACTCCATGTTATTGGAACACCCTATATTTTGATCTTAAACTGTAGTTGCCTGCCGGTTGCCCGTGTGCCTGAGCGTGTATAGTCTAAACATTCGAGTAGGGATACGTGAAAATAAATAATTTCCATGATAATTATAGTGACTTATAATATCCAACACTGTTTTTGTATAAATATACAGAAGCAAAAAGTGGAAAAAGTCGATGATACTGATCTACCCTATCATATTGCCTTTGTTTATTTAGCCATTGCACATTATTGTCTTCGGCATAAAAAAAAAATTGTTATAAATTTCAATAACTAAAAAAATATGGAAAGTGTATATTCAGATATTCAATTTTTTTTATTTCTTTTTCTAAAAAAACAGACTGCCAGAATTTTATTAGTGGAAACTGAAACAAAATGTCTGAAAATGAGATTATTGTAATTTCTAATGATGATGGATTTAAAAGTTTGCTAGAAAGCCAGTATAATCGTGGAATCAAATCATCACAATAGGTAACGAGGCGTATATGCGATAAGCAACAATAAACTACAGTAGAACAAAAAACTGATCGCTGCATTTAACTATTGCGGTAAGCTTACTTTTTAAAAGTTCAACGATAATTCTTCTGTGGACACTTAATTTAAACTTTGGATCAAATTGTCTTAAATTGTCTTTTAAATTTAATTCTCTTTAAATTTTAAAGACAATTTGATGCATATAGCTCCTTACTTTCCGTACAAATAATTATTGTTATTTCATAGGTAACTTTCGTTCTATTTCGCGATTAATTTCCATTTTTTCCCAAATTTATTTGCAAGTTATCAAAATTGCTATCATACGAAAAAATAAAAAATAAAAAAATAAATTCGTCACAAAAGTCATGTAAAAAAAATGGCCGGCAAAAATTGCAGTAATGAAAACTTGGGAATACAAAATTTCAGGATTGCTGGATCCGCCCTGGAATATTTTTAATTTGCTCACTGAGTCGGCATGATTCCCAAATTGTATGATATTTTGGGCTACGGCTTCTAGGAGTAAAGTTGAACAAGTGTGATACAGTGACACACAGGCATTCGCATTTATTATATAGATGTAAGATTATTTTTTTAATACTATGCCTATTTAGAACGTCAGATAACATGACTCTGTACAGACGACATTTCTTTATT
>CAHIKZ030002512.1:532500-790000 GCA_903632075.3 Acanthosepion pharaonis
TTGTTTTATATATTGATTTTATTATGCTCCCTTTTCTCACCCACTTGCCATCTTTCCATTCTTTCTGTGCTAACACCCGTCAACAAACCATTCAAAGACACCCACGTGTACAAGATTAAGAATTTTTTTTAGTTCCTAATAGGTGTCAGCGCAAAGGTCAAATGACGTCCGTTTGCTTCATGGTGTCGCTCAGTCGATTCGCTGTCATCGCTACAAAAGACCCCGCCTCCTTCAAAAAAAAAGGAAATAAATAAATAATATTACTCAGAAGATTTAAGTAAAGTTCACTTTCGAGGGAAGTCTGCGTTAGATGAAAAGAAAAAAAAAACGCGAAAATATATAACGTTGGAAGATATAACAATTCGTAACAGATCGAAGAAAGAGAAGAAAATAAAATGGAAAAATAGTTTTGCTGCAGTCATCAGGGTGTGCGCTATACACTGTCTTTTAGTCTGATGGATAGATGCAGTCTGGAGTATGTATATTGCATATTCACGATCACAATATATGAATCTATGTCCATTTTGATGCATACAGGCCCCCAAATATACTCACAGTCCTTCCCCTCGAGTGTTGACAGTATGATGTCTTTTGTGAGATTGCTTTTCCAAGATAGAATAATAAAAAAATAATAAATTTAAATACTCATCTTAACCCCATATGGCCTAAGTACCTACACGTTTTCGCTAAAAAACAGCATGATGGAAAAAGACCCAAACTTAAAAGCAAAGTTTTTAAAAAATATTTATATTATTAAATATTTATGTTATTATTAAAAGGAAATACTAAATTATTTTTTATTATTTTATTAAATTTCTAATCATTTTTAGCACGTTCGAAATTTTGGTTAAACATCTTGCTTTTTTTGATGCGAGCGCCATTTTTATATATTTTTACGCTCGACGTAATGTTTAGATTAATATTTTAGCGTCTTTTTTCCGGTGAAGAACACATTGATTTGGAATTCCTTGCAAAGATCAAATTGTCGGATTTTAATGAAACTTATCAGGACGTATTCACAAATAAAATTATTTTAGACATTTTTTTTAGAAAATATTGGAAAAAACCACACACCACTTACTTAATTTCATGAAATTTTCGGAAATTAAATTTTAATCCGAACATTTTTTCATTAGTCAAAAGCAGGACTGTTTTGAAAATGTAAATCACAATTTTTTTTTAAACTAGTACTCATTTCCCGAAAATCTACCCTGAGTCGATAAAATAAAAAAAAAAATCAATAGAACTACGCCATTATTTAATTAGAAAAATCTTTTTAATTGCTTTTATAAATAAGATTTATTAAAGACTCTCTTGTCTTAAGAAAAAGAAAATTCGATGAATAATGAATGTTGGCAAGATTTTTTTTGATTTTTTTAAAATTTAATTATAATAACTATATAAACCTTTTAAAATTCTGCATTACCTTCATCCTGTTATTAGGTGATATCATTATTAAGTGAAAAATATAGTTACTAATCAAAAATTGAAAAGCTGAATAAAAATCATTTTGTACCAGGATTTTTAAAATAATTTTTTTATGTATATAAAAATTATGTAACAGGACCACTTTTAAAAGTATGGTCGACCATACACGATATTATCAGAAAATAAGAGCGATGACAATATTAAATTTAAAGTCAACATGCCTAAAATTAGATTATGGAAAATATTTTCCAACATTTTTAAGATTACTGACTACTTAAAACTTATATAAAAAAGGCACTCACGTTATTTTCTTAAATTATGTTTTACAGATAAAGTCTCCCTAGAACAAGAATCATTATGGCATCAACTGTCAACAGCTCGTCAATTACGCAAAACGTGGTGGCGTCAACACAGGAACTGCTTTTGTTTTAAAACTACATTTCTGCGTTGCTTTAAACTTAAAGGAAATAATATCATTTTCAAATCAGATTAATTATACTTTAAAACAGCTAATATTCCTCAAATAAAATTTTATTTATTTTTGGGAGATTTTTAGTACAGAAAATAACATTTCGATGAAAGACGACTAAACAAGCACACTAATTAGCTATTTTAGAAAAAGAAAATCGATTCGAATCAATATAATTTCTTTTTTGAAATACAGCAGAATATTTTGCTAAACGGAAATAGTAAATTTAATCCTGTAACTTTCAATTAATGAAAGATTCAAGAAAGCTTTTTTATTCATAAAAAATCGTTTTAAACCTTAGGTATTGAAAATTAGTGCAGGTACCTCCGTGATATCTATAATAACACTATTTTATTTACCGTGATTATTCCTGTGAGGTACACATTTCTGTATAATACGCAATCCTAACTTTGTACTTCAAAAATCTGAAAAAAATATATCTCCTGTATAATGCGTATTTTTTTATGAATTTTCAAAGACTAAATTTAATATTTTTCAAATATTTGTATGATACGGATCGACTAAGAATTCTACTGACATCGTTTTCACTATATTTTAATTAAATTCAATAATAAATTAGCATTCAAAGTAATATTGAAAATCAGCAAATAAGAACAACGATATAGTTTTACTCACATCAGGACAATTAAACTAAAAAGCATATAATAATAGTTATTTTTTTATTATCCCAGAGCATTTATAATTTGTAGCCCCCACTATTTAAGCGAAGAACTTAAATACACTGACAACTCATTCAGCTTACTACAATAGATTATATCAATCAGTTATGTGCCATGCGTGATACACGCTTAGGCGATCATATATCTTTCGATACATGACTGACGGGGCAGATTTTTTTCCCGCAGTAGGTTGCTACTTATTTCTGCGGTAGACTAGTTACCATAACGGACTGTCCTGCTATTTACCCATATCTTTTGATAAAAACGAAAACCTTGGAATTTAGCCATAGATGGTGGAAAGAAAAAGAAGATTCAAACCTTTCCCAAGGATATTAGCACGTAAGTGAATGCAATGGATTCGACTGGAATTCGAACTCTGCTCTCCGATTCCTCAATTCGAGCCGCTATCCATTACGCCACCGTACCAATATAAGCGGATTAGTTAGATACATATCAAGCATATAAGTTGAGAAATAATTCTTGAATAGTGTAGATATCTAACTTTACACACTGCTTTCCAAATACATCGACTCAAATAGTCTTTGATAAAATCGAAGACCTTGGGAATTAAAACAACATTAATGCTGTGTTCTAGCATAAAATACATAGATAAAAGTAAAAAAAAACCAAAATAATTTATATGATTCAATATTCAAGTTCATATATATATATATATATATATATATATATATATATATATATATATATATATATATATATATATATATATAAAACCGTACTTAGATTTTGTTATTAGTTGTTATTCAGTCATTATTAGTTCTATGTAGCATGATATTTTGGAAGGGTAAGGTGTTGTTAGACTCAGATTCATTTGTAAAATCTATAGTGGGTTCAATGTTGTCATGTTTCTTGTCAGGATCGGGTAAAATTATGTTTTATGGATATATTAATAGAGAATCATCTATGTATCTAAAACAAAACAAAAAAATGGTGGTATAAATATTTTGGTAAAGACAGTTTTCCATAAATTCCAAGTATAAAAACTCCGAAATGCAGCTGAGAAGACACCTCATTGGTAAACCAAATTTGTGTCTATAAAAATTGTTATCGAATGTGAAAAACATTGATTACTGATTAGATGGCACGTTTTCATGATCTTATATCTAAGAACAGTTAATTTTATTTTTGTTTTTGTTAAGTGTGCTTTAGTCAATTTAGAGATTTCTTTACGTGAATATTTGTGTATAAAGATTTCATATTTAAACTAGTAATATATTTATTTTTAATATCTATTTTCTTTTTAAATTTATTTAAAAGATTACCAAAGATGTTTATATGTGAGTAGCTAATTGTGCGAGCAAGTTTATCTAGGACGCTATCTATTCCTGATGCAATGGGCCCCATCTGGGCTATCTCGTATATATATTTTTGCTAATCCGGAGAGTATGGGTATTTTCGGGTGATTTCATATGCCACTTATGACCCTACCCATCTGACAAGCCACAAAACGAAATACTGTTAATTATCGTTTCCTAAAATGCCTAACCAATGTTTTTTGTATTCTGAAAACTTGCTTTATCTTGTAGCATTATAGTTCTCTGTTTATCTGTTTTATTTTTTTTATGGAAACCAATGACATATATTACGTTCCCGGCATCATTCGTATGATTATGCTGTAAGAAATCTGAAAAAGGCGGCTGGTTATTTGATGAAAATGTAGGTGTATCCTGTTTGTATTTGAAGCGATGACAAATAGTGAATACATTTCTGTACAAAGCTCATTTATCAGAATTCAAACATTTCAGTAACTAAAGATATAGAACTAGATCCGAAAAAATATAAAAAATAAAAGACATTAAAAATAAATTAGAACATTTCTAATCCTTGTTTGAACAAGAGGATGTTGTCTTTATTCAGTTGTTGGGTTTCTTGCCACTACGTTTTCGTTCTATTCATTCTACAGACATTTCCAAGTGCTTAATCCGTAGAGACAGAGGTCGATGTCTGTTTATTTTTACGATACAAGATGGAGCCAAGAAACGTTCGCTAATACAGTGCTGTTCGATAAAAGTGACTCACCAGATATTTTTTACTAAATGTTCTCTTCTTCGATGAAACAAAAGTTGGACTAAATCTGCTGAAAGGATGCAAGTCGACTTATGGAGCATGTTGCTCAACCGCTTTCTCGAGAACCTGTACTTTATAATGCTTCATAAGTTTTCTATGGGGTTGAGGTCAGGAGATTGGGGCGGCCGTGTCATAACACTCACCTGCTTCTCATCAAAGTATTCCTTCATCAATTTTGATTTGTGACAGGGAACATTATCCTGCATAAAAATGAGCTTGTTGGGGTCGATTTGCACCCTTTCAGCAGAAGGGAGCAGACAAGACTCTAAAATTCTCTTGTACTGCTCGCTCCTGAGGATCTTTTCAATAGGTTTTAAGAAACCACTTCCATGAAAAGAAAAGCATCCCCAGAACATTATATTGAACGGATGCTTGATTACTTACTACTAAATTCAAAGAGCTTTCAAAGCTTCTTCTTCGGATTTCAGATCGCTTGTCCTTTGAATTTAGATCAACTTTCGTTTCATCGGAGAAGAGAACATTTAGTAAAAAAAAAATCAGGTGAGTCACTTTTATCGAACAGCACTGTATATGAATTGTATCAACTCTCCATCTTATTTTACTAGAATGAGCCAATCCGGTTCACAATCCGGTTCACATATTTTACTAGAATGAGCCAATCCGGTTCACATTTTAACAACTATTTTTTTGTTTTAGAAAGCACATTCCCTTTTACTTATTGATTATACCCCTGAAGAATTCTGTAGAATGAATTGACCAAAACGTTTTTAATAGTATTTACCCATTAATGCCTAACGTCCCAAAAATGGTACAGTGGGTACTGGAATTATAGCTGGAAACCTATAATCAGATTCGGATTTTTTTTTTTTTTAAATTTGAGTTACGTCCGCCAGCTCAGATTATGGACTCAAGTGATTTATTTATTGATTTATTTTTTAAGAATTACTCATTCTGCGTTTATTTCAAGCCAAATGATCCGCGCTTGTATCCAGGTTACTGAGGGATTGTGGTTTTAATCGACTCATCAACTCTAGTTAGCTCACCAACCAAACTCAAAGAGCACATTAGTGAATGCGTAATAGCATTTATCATTGTTGATCCTCTCACAGGTATATTTACCCAGTTTTATATACAAGGTTCGAATGAAGCGGCAATATGGTTTTTCTTCCAGCTACAGTGCCACACGCTGGGATCACCTAATCAGGACGATTTTTATCAGAAAGTTACCTAATTTAAGTTAATCTAAGTTAACCAATCAGCAATGGGAAAATTCGAAGCGGAAATTCACGGTTGTGAACAAACGTACAACCACGCGCCCATGTGGTTTTTCATCTTTATTTTTTTATAAAACTATAATTAATACAGGTTTTTTAAAAACCTATAAATAGTACTGGATTCTAGAAAATTATAGTTAATACCGGATTCTAATTTTATATTTAATAACGCTTATTAGCGTTATACAGTGAGACGATTTTGAGAGAATTAGAAGTCCTACCAGGATTCATTATTAGCAACCACGATCTTAACTACATAAAATATGCAGATGACAAAGTAGGGATAGAAAAATACAGGAAGGAAACTACACGAACCCCCAGAGAAGGTAGTGAAGGAAAGCATGATAAATGATTGAACATCATTTGCAAAAAAAAACAGAATTAATTGCAAAAGAAAGAGTCCGACATGCAAATGACAAATTGGATATGACAAAAACAAAACAAAGCAACAATTTAAATACCTTGAAAGAGTTTTAACAGAGGGCATATTAACACTGCAATATGAAGGGGCATTTAGATAGCGAAATATGCCTTCCAAAAGCTAAGCAACGTATTAAGAAACAGGCAGATTTCGTTAGAAACAAAGAAAAGTGTACTGGACTATTATGTCAGTCCTCCTATATGGTGGTGAACAATCTCCTCATAGATCAAGAAAAACCTTGAAGCAAGAGAAATATGGTTCTATAGAAGGATGGACTAAACATCTGACAACGTTTTAGAGACAATGGCAACAAAATGGACATCAGAAAGAGACAGATGAAATTTCAAGGGCGCATCTTGTCGAAAGAAGGCTTGGAAAATTTGACACTCACAGGACAGATTGAAGTCAAGAGGGACAGAGGAAAACAGCGCATAATTTACCTAAGGAGCTTGTGTAAATGATTGACAGAGCAGGGATTCGGAGAGATATCAAAAAACAAGTCTTACTAAAGTTACAAAAGACAGGTGTTGAGAGCCATGATCGACGGCGACTTGAAGGGACATGGTCTATCTCCTCGTAGGTGAAAAGGAATCTTGATGCAACAGAAATGTTGTTCTACAAAAGGATGCTGAGAATACCATAGACCGAACATGTAAGCAACGACGAAGTTTTAGAGAAAATGGAAACAAAAAGGACACTTACACTTAACATCGGAAAAGACAATTGAAATTTCGAAGGAAAAATGATGAGGAAAGAAGGCTTGGAAAATTTGATACTCGTATGACGGACTGAAGGTAAGTGGAACACAAGAAAACAACGCATAAACTATCTAGCGAGCACGAGGGAAACGAATACCAGAAAACGGTTTACGAGAGATAACAAAATGACAAAGAGAGAGCTACGAAAAACCGGAAATTGTGGTGGGCCATGATCGGTACATAGAAGAAAACTAAATTTTTATTTTTGTACATAATACCGGATTTTACGGTGGCCATTACAAGCGAAAGAACGATGTCAATTAACTGAGGAAATATTAAAAATGATGAACTGAGACGATATTTACATTATTCGGATGTCAGTTATCTTGTATTAAATCACCTCTCCAAGTTCTCCACTGCTCTAATCAGGAATTGAACTCACATCTTCGATTCCTGTAAGCTGGATCTCACCAACGACTTTATCCCCTGTGCTATGTGTCCTTAAGGAGTTCTATGTAAAATTTCTGGGACTTTTTAGCTTAATGTCTTCAGCAATCATTTTTACCAGTGCTCATATTGCAATTTTTACTGTTATCAAACCATAATTTTTTTCCAATTTGCAATTTTGGTTGTTGTTATTGCTTTTCTTTGGCTGTCCTTATTATTGGTTCCCATATTTGATTCATTTCTATGCTTGGTCGGCTCAGGAGATTTTTGTAGCCTAGTATATGTGCTGATTCCTTAAGTTTAGGAATTTCCCAATGATGCTCTTTGTCTATGGTTTCAATCTGATCCCAGACATGGCACAGGAACAGTCTACACTAGCGAGCGAAATAAAGGGTTCAGTTTAACATTCCAACCACCTAAAGAAGGCCGGAGCGTACAACGGCCGAAACTTTGTGATAATTATGGCAACAAAGATGAGGACAATAGCCTGAATAATGTAAATAGTGTACATAATACCTCATCTCAGAAATATAGACAGATACTCAGAGATGAACATTGAAAATAGAAGAGAAGCATAACAAGGTTTGTTTTAAATTTTGTCTGGGCCTGCGACCAAGCATATAAAATAAGCTTTAATTAGCTGTGAGAAAGCGATAACAGCGGTATTACGTAATTGCACTGATGAGAACTTATACAGATTTAGTCTGTCAGAGTGAATTGCGAGCAAACTCTTTCTTTTTTTTTGTTTCTCACCAGCTGGCGTTCTTTAGCCACATCCAAATATTCACCCGTTCGTTTTACATTTTATATAAAAAATGTATTTCAGTGAGTTGATGAATGCTAACAAATAAATGGAAGTGTTAAAGGATGGGTGGGTTATTCACGTCGTCGTCTGCTTCTACTTCATTTCTCCCCCTCTTCCCTTTCCTCTTCTTTATTCTTCCTTCTTCTTCCTTGTCTTCTCCTTACTCTTCTTTTTCTTCTTCAACAATATCTTTCTCTTCTTCTTGCTTTTCTTCTCCCTTCTCTATTATTATCATATTTTTCTCTTCTGCCGTTTTTTTTTTCTTTTCTTTTCCTCCTTCTTCTTCCATTTCTTCTCCTTCCTCTTTTTTCTTCTTTATCAACATCGTCTTTTTTTTCTCTTCTTCTTGCTCTTTTTCTTCTTCTTCCTATTCCTCTTCCTCCACCTTTTCGTTTTCATCATCCTCATATTCTTCCTCTTCTTCCTCTTCTTTTTCTTTTTTCATCCTTCTTCCTTTTCTTCTCTTTCCTCTTCTTTTATTTCTTGAGCAACTTCTTACACTTCTTCTCTTTCTTTCACCCTTATTCTTTCTCTTCTCCATCCTCCTTTTCTTTATCATTATCATCATTTTTCACTTCTTCCTCCTCTTTTTCCTCCTCCTATTTCTGCTTTCTTTTCTTCTCCTTTCTCGTCTTTTTCTTAGTTTTCCTTCGTTCTCCTTCTTTAAAAATGTACAGTTTACTTTGCTTTTTTCTTTTCCGCCAATTCGTTTTTCTTCATTTTTCTTCTCTGTATATTTCAGATTTCTTCTTTTTTTTTCGACTATTTTTCTTGTTAGAAACTTTTCCTTTCCCTTTTTTCAGTTTCATTCTTTCTTTAGTTTTTATTTTCGGTTTTCTTGTTTTATGTTCCAAATAATTTTCTTCTGTAACTTTTCTTCATTTTCGTACTTTTGTCTTTTTTTTTTTGTTATTTGAATCTTCTTCTTGCAAGTCTTTTCTAAAATAACTTTTTTTTTCATTTTTCTTTCAATCCTTCTTATCGTTTGCCTTTTCATACAAATACTTTTTATCTTCGTAATTGCCTTGTCTATATTTCTCAAATGCTGTTCTTTTTCTCTTTTTTCTTTTTATATTTTTAGTTTCCTTCGAAGTTTCCTTCGAAGTAAACTTCTTCTTCTTCAATGTTACCTGCTAAATTATTTTGTTTTTTTTCTCTTTTCTTCATTTTCGTTCTTTCTTTCTTTTTTATATTTACTGTTCTCTACTTTAATGGTTTCAGTAATTTTCTTCTCTCTCTTTTCTTCATTTACACTTTATTTGTTTTTTTTTAAATAATTTCATTCTTCTTCTTCTTCTTCTTCTTCTTCTTCTTCTACTACTACTACTACTACTACTACTACTATTACTACTACTTTTCCCTCTTCTTCTATATGTCCTACCAGGAATATTCTTCTTTCACTTTTTCTTCATTTTCGTTTTTTCTTTCGATTCATATTTTCAGTCTTCTTCTTCTTCTTCTTCTTCTTCTTCTTCTTCTTCTTCTTCTTCTTCTTCTTCCATATTATCTGCTAAGTCATTTTCTTTTTCCTATTTCTTTTACTTTCTTCTTTCTTTTTTCAATTCTCTTTTTATGTTTTCTTTGAAGTATATTTGTTCTATGGCTCTTGTCAATTTTGTAAGTGTTCTTCTTCTTCTTCTTCTTCTTCTTCTTCCATATTTCCTACCAGGAATATTCTTCTTTCTATTTTTCTTCGTTTTCGTTCTTTCTATCGCTTAATATTTTCATTTTCTTCTTCTTCTTCTTCTTCTTCTTCTTCTTCTTCTTCTTCTTCTTCTTCTTCTTCCATGTTATCTGCTAAGTCATTCTTTCCTCTTTCTTTTTTTTCTTTCTTTCTTTCTTTTCTTTCTTTCTTTCTTTCTTTCTTTCTTTCTTTCTTTCGTCAATTCTCTTCTCCTTTTATGCTTTCTGTGAAATATAATTCTTCCATCGCTCTTCTCAATTTTCGTTCTTTTTCTTTTTTATTTCTTCAGCAGTTTTCTCTTCTTCTTCTTGCAAGACTTTTCCCAAATAACTTTTCTCTTTCTTATATTAACACTTTTGCGTTTTTTATTTATTTATTTATTCATTTGAACGCTTTTATCTTCTTAATTGCGTTGTATTTCTTCCCCTGTTACTGTTTTTTTGGCAGTTATATTTAGTCAGAGAATTTTGCGCAAATCATTTTTTTCTTTTCTATTTTTCACCTTCAAGCTCTCTCCTCCATCTTCTTTTTCATCACAATCTCCGTTACAATCTTTTTCTTTCTCGTGAGCTAATGAAGTTTTATACCTGACTGAAGTCTGTAATTTATTACGTATTTCGTGGAAACCGGTCTCATTTTTCGACCGCCTGTTAGAAGTTTGACCTTTTTGATTATTCCAAAAAGTTTGCGTTGTTTTGCAATCAATTTTGGAAGCGTCGTGGCGCAATTAGCTACAGAAATAGCCTCGCACACAGACTAAGGTCAGAACTGGACGTGTTCTTCCATCTATGCATATAGGCAGCCGGTAAATGAGACACACCGATAATCAGGCACAAGAAAAGCTAAAATAAAATGAATCCTCGTAAGATAGAGTTATAGGCAAATAGACAATTGGATGTGCCAATAAGTAAAAATAAGTAAAAAAGAATTCAGAAAAAATGGGGAAGAGGTGAAAATGCATTCAAATGCTCAAATAGATATAGCGAAACAGTAATCTAATACAGTGTTACTCAGTGTTTGGTACGTGTACCTTTGCTTGGACGCGAACACTAGACTGCCGGTACCACAGCTGCTGATAAGCGGCGGCCGACGACGGATGGAAAATAATTTCCAACACCCCAATCTTGTTTATTCTCTAAATACATACCACAGCAAACTGTCTGTCCGTTCGTATGCCTGAATCCCCTGTAACTCGGGATTGATAAACTGCTCTTTATCTGGTGCTTGAACATCCAGTATTGGGATTTGTTTCGGGTGAGAAAAGAACAGCTAAAAATTCAAATTTTAAAATAACTGAAAAAAAAATAGTGATTTTAAAAGCTTTAATTTTATATTGAATTTAATGTAACACAAAAACTTTGTGAATTTATTTTTTTTTAAATTTAAATTCAGTTTAAAATATCTCCAAAACTTTATGAATTAGGAAATCGATTTTATTTCTTCAAAATTCCAACGATCAGAATTAAAGGGAGAGGTTTCGTGACGTGATGTTTTGAAGTTCCGCAAAGTTTGTGATTTAAAGAACTCAATTGAATTTCCACGGAGTTTGTGCTTTGAAGAACTCAGTTTTCGGCCTGAATTAGAATTTCGGCCAAAATTTAAGTATCGGCCCGAATCACACTTTCGGTCAAAATCTGAGTACCGGCCCAAATCGGAGTTTCGGCCCAAATCGCACTTTTAGTCCAAATCGCACTTTTGGCCCAAATCGCACTTTTGGTTCAAATCAGAATATCGGCTCAAATCTCACTTTTGGCCCAAATCGCACCTTTGGTCCAAATCAGAATATCGGCCCAAATCGCACTTTTGGTCCAAATCAGAATATCGTCCCAAATCGCACTTTTGGTCCAAATCAGAATATCGGCCCAAATCGCACTTTCGGTCAAAATATTTGCCCGGAATTGAACTTATAGCCCGAATCAGAGTTAAAGTGAGGTTTTAAAGTTCCATGGAGTAGATTGAGAATTTCAAAGTTTCTTTAAAATAATTGAGGAATTCAAAATTTCTTCAAAATTATCATTACTCTTTTCTAAGCTGAGCCACATGTACCTTTAGTTTTGGACCGGAGGTTCACTTAGCCCTACGTAGGCGCTAGCTTAAAAGTTCGCACAGTGTGGTTTTTAATCTAGTCTTGAATAAAAGTAAAGTAGAATATTCTTTTTATAAGTGCTATGTTCCGTCCGGAAATAAGCTATAAACTCGTTCAACGACTTCCTTTTTTATTATGCGTAAATTAAGATGACTTCTTCGGAAAGAGAGTGTAGAACTTTCAGTTTGCCTTCTCCACTGTTTTTGAATTGGAAGCAGCGGACCCGACCTAACTGCCCAGCTTGTGTGGATGCATTGAGCAAAATCGTGTAGGGCGTACAAAGGATAGGAAGTTGTAGAGAGGTACAATGGATACTATGTTGTGGAGAATCTTGATCGTCCACGCCCTGAAGGAAGACAGCACATAGAAGACGTCCTGCTGGTGGGCTGGCTCTGCTCCTTGGCTAGAGAACACAGTCTACCCTGATACATAATAGAAAGCTGCTGTAAGAAAATCTCCTTCACCATGGGACTTAATACGAAAATGCAGACAACAAACTAGGCTAGTATTTGAACTTGACTAGCCGATTCCACTTTTTCACGCCAATAGCCATTACACTATCTGATCATTCCTCAAGTCCGCAGAGATTGGAATCCATTCTAACTTTTCATTCACGGCAGTAATGAAAGACTGGCGTCTTAGTCAGGAACGTCATTAAGAGGAAATACAGAAACACGTACAATTGATATGCGCTCTATATTGCATATGTCATTGTCTTCTATTGAAATAAGATTAATTGAAAATAAAGAAGTAGTCTCGTCTTTCACATAAGAAATATGTCTATGGTTAGTATCGTTTTGAATTTACTGTGGAGTTGTAGAACAGATATTGTAGAGTTATAGATGAGGCACTTTGGCGTTGTACAAGAGGCAATATGGAGTTGTACAAGAGGCAATATGGAGTTGTACAAGAGGCAATGTATTGTTGTACAATTCGCACTGCGAGCAGAAATAATCATGTGTTCGATTTTTTTTCATATGACTATATATTAAGGACTCCGGATCACGGATATAAAAACACACTTAAATTTTATAATGTCAGGAGCCAAGTTTGCTATGTGAATTCATTGAAATTTGATCTTACGAAATCTAAAACAATAGGCTCATAAACCCTTGATTAATTAAAATGTAAAAAAAAAAAACGAAGGAAATTCTTAAGCTGAAGTTGTGTTTTTTCATATATTATATTCGATTAAGCTCTTCAGCTTACGAATTACAAAAGAATGTATATTTTTTAAACAGTATAGTAATTGCGAATAGGTTATAAATGTTATTGAGTGTTTTCACTATTGAAACGAAACCTGGATAAGTTTACGCTTAAGAGATCAACAATGTTCTAAATGATGTAATTTTTTCTTTTACTTTAGTTCATCCAATACAAGGCACAGAGTCCACCAAAATGGTATTGTTGTATGGGGATGTGAAGTAGGAAACAGTAATGCATATTATGAGGATATGTAGGATAGACAACGGTTGACCTTAGACTTGAATATGTTACGATTGCAATTGCTAGGGAAGCATCCACTCGGTTTCTGTTCTACAAAATAAGAGTTCCAGAGATAGAAGCATTTATGTCTTTTTCTGTTGTCAAATGTGACAGGACTTTCCTTCCAACTTAATAAATGGATGTTTTGACGAATTTCTGTGAGAAATTCTAAAGGTGATATCACGAACAGCGCTATCTAATTGAAACAATGGCGGATTGCAAAAAATAAAAAAATCAGAATCTAAAACAGAATGATTTGCTTGTTCGAAACAACATTATGCGATTAATTTGTAATCATTGCGGGAGTTATTCTCATTACTTTTAAATCCGCTCATGCCTCGAATACATTGATATAATTATATCATTACAACCTTTACGCTTATTTTGTTCAGGAAGGAGTAGGCGATTTGAATCCTATTGGCGGTTTCTGGTGTAGTTGCAGATGACGCGGGACTATGTTCTGTGTAAAAGTCGAATTAACCAAAGGAAGTATATGGTTGGAAAGATAGAAAAACTAAAAGTTGATTTGTTTTTTTTGGGTTTTTTTTTAATATCATTTCTTTTGTGTTTTTCTTTTTTCTCGTTACATTCTTGCCTTAGAAACAGTTGTAAATTTTTATCTGGTGCTCAGTTTGAAGAATGATTTACTTAAAAAAAAAATGCATAACCATCTCTCCATTAGACTGACAAACACAGTCACGCGTACTTGTCTATTGGATTAAGGAATAATATAGCTTAAATATCCCAACCTAATATGTCACTGTCACACACACACACACACACGTGTGATAAATAGTAAAAATCTCAGGACGTTTATTACACCGTACTGGGTATGACGATAAATTGTATCGGGCAGCAAGATCGGGAAGTTTTGAGGAGTTATATGCAATTTAATATGTTGTTTCTATATTCATAAAAAAAAGGTTCCTTCGGTGTTGGTTTGGGTGATATTGATACAGAGGACCTCGAGAATACCATAACTTCAACGGAAAAAAAATAAATTCCAAAACAAACATAACAGAACACGCATTCGCGTGTTTTTAAAATCAACATCAAAATGGAATGCAGATTTTATCGTAGTTACAATAAAATTGTTTTTGTAATTTACACTTAATTGGATTAAAAAAAAACAAAAAAAAACAAAAACTACGCCGCCTTCCTTGATGAATTTCATCTTATCTTCAAGAAACTCATTAGAAAACAGTAACGGATCAGTATAAAAATAATTTGGCACAATATGTCTATATTATTCTATGAAACATGCTTGAATGAAGATATGCTGTATATATATATATATATATATATATATATACTTGGTTGTACAGATGTGAGTTTGTGACCTAGGGTCAAAACCCCACATCAATACAAATAAGTTTGTTAGGTCTATAACCAATACTGAGCGCTTTCCAAAAACTAGCGCACATATATAATATATAAATAATATATATAGAATTTACGTTTCATATATACATGCATAATTTATATATATATATATATATATATATATATATATATATATATATATATATATATATATATATATATATATATATATATATATATAATGGTTTGGGATCAAATACAGAAACATAGGGATCGAAATCCTACATAATGATAGGAGGAAATAAAAATAGGAAACATTTATATATCTAACATGTTATGCTTTTATTAAATTTTCTTCAGAGAATGGGATATGAGGAAAAAGAAAAAAAGAAATTATTTTTGTGTCGTTTTAATTGGTTAAGCAAACTTCAGGTACATTTGACTTGTCAAGGAGCGTTTGTGTGCGTAACTTATGTGTGTAAGTGTCTCATAATTAGTTTGTCTATGCGGGTTTCGGATAATAATATGTGTGTGTGTGTCTGTGTGCATGTTTCGTGGGCATTATTTATGTTTGGAAATTGTTAACATATTGATTTGGGGACGGTTTTATTTAACATCGGTTGGGGTAATGGTAGATAGACATACGTTAGATACTTTAAGAATGTATTTAACAAAGGTTGGTGATTGAATATAGTGTTTTCGACGTTTGTTTATAGTGGGTAAAATATCAGGATTCCCTCGAAGTATTCAACAATTATATTCTTTTTTAATTAGGATGGAATTGTCAAATTAAAGTTCTGGCCAGTTTTGTTCCTGTGGACTACGAACGAGTTTAAAATGTTCCATTGTAGATCTCTCATGATTGTTGATGCGGTCTTTTAGATTTCGAGATGTCACACCACTGTCAGAGTTTCTACATTGTAAGCCTTTTTTTTTTATAAATCTCGGCATTTGGTAGTAGATCACATATCGGATTATCATGGCTGTAGTGGTAAAGACCCTGATATTGGGGATAACTCATTTATTTTTACATTTTATTAATAGGCATGTTAAAGGTTAGTATTATGAATATATTCTATTGCCAGTCTCTAGCACATCTAATATCAATAGAACAAAATTCATAATCCTGTTTTCTAAAACTCTATCAATAAAAAGTTGAAAATAAATTTGTTATCCCCAGCAGAATGGTCTTACCACGTCACACAGAAGAAAAAGCAACTTAGCTACTTAGTAATTAACACAACCGAGTATTCTTGCATGTATGCAAGCCTACGGATGGTGAATACCATCATACGATGTATTATACGATACCGTTTTATTTGACAACGAAATGTAACAGGCGTATCATCATGTTCCATACATGTTCAATGGAGTGAATTTTTGGCAATCAAGAGCCGTACAGCAAATTTGTCCAAAATATTTCAGGATATGTATAAGAAATTTAAGCTGCCTGAGTGTCTATCGTCTGCATTTCAGAGAAGAAATCAATCGGTACGCTGGAGTCCTGCTTAAATTGTGAATTTCGAAAATGTTTTTATACATTTCGATTTGTGGGAAAATAGCGAAGTTGCGTTGTTCATCCAAAATCAATAAAAAGATTTCCCTCCAGATTTCAAGAAGTGTATTTGGAGCCTACCAGTAGGTTATTTAAAGAGAGCGTTGGAACTGCTGGATCCCAGGTCACTTCTTCCCCAGAAAGAAATATGATAACGACCAAACGAGAATGGAAAATCGCTCCCACATCAAGGAAAAGACCTACTAGTTTAATTCTTCGCTGTTACCAAAAGCTTTGCTTCGAAAATTGTACCAATCTTTGAAAACTATTCAGGAGTATTTTCTCTTTTCTTAATTTTATGTGGTTTCCACTTCGGAGAACCTTATGTAGCATTATATTTTTATTGCAAAAAGGCATATTTCATTTTCATCGATAATTTACATAAATGTTATTGGGCATCATTTGGTACACAATGTACATAATTTGTGTAATTCATTCATTTTTGTGTGTTAACAATACATTTATCGTCTGTTTTTAAACTCGACTCGTATCGTCTGACTTTGTGCTCATATAGAAATTGAATGATACCACAAAAATAAAAAATCCTGTATATATTAAGTACCGTGTGTATCATGGCATGTACTTTATCCTGTTATAAAAAGTCTTTCTTTGACAGGAATTGTTGTAAAACCAATTGAACAAAGTTCTGGCTAAATATGCTGCTATTCAATGTTCCCACGACTTTCACCATAGGTGAGAGGAGATGTAACTTCACGTATTCAACAATTCGTTGTTTTCTCCTGTGTATCCTCAGTAAATAATCATTGAACGTCCTTCGCAAGGCCTGCGTCGTACAAAGGAATAACCATTATTTGCACGATGGCAGGACTTGATATCATAATTGAACACCATATAGCTTCATTCGATCCTTTAGTCTTACTGCTGCTCTTTCCCTGGTAAGTGTCTCTACAGCGTGGTTATGCAGAACCTAATAGAAATATTCATTTGATCAGTGTTGCTGATATCGAAGCACCATCAACGAGTCACGTTCAATATGCGAAGCAATTCTACGAAATGACATTCCAGCTACTCGAAGCCACATAATACAGCTACCATCAAACAGCTTTAATTGAATAAAAGGAGCAGGTGTGCGTCTCGATGTCATCACACCTGCTTGCACTGCAAAATTTCGCAACCCAAAACATTATCGAAACATACGGCACTGTCTAAAGTTCAGACACAGACGAGTGCCTTGTTTATCAATCAAAAGATGGCTGGAGATTTTTATCAGAATATGTACGACCTACCAGCATAGACTTAATATATCCCGATTAAAATCAGTATAATCCTTTGGGGTGTTACAAATGTTTTCCTATCAGTATAAGCACACACATAAACACACAAATATATATAAATCTAAACTTTAAGTAAGAAAGATTACCAATCTAAAAATAATTACAAATTACATTCATAAATTAGATTCAAACTGATAAAGATGTTACCGTAACTGTCTTTTACAATATTAAAAGAGTACTTTGGTCGGGTAAACAAACTCTTATAGTTCAAAATATTTAATATGTTCTCTATAAATGTGTTAATAAATACAGTATTTAACTTATATTAAATCCGTAAATTATTTTAAAAATTTAAATATTTAAATTGCTAGCAAGCATCAAATACATTTCTTTGGTTTTTTTTTTTAGATATCTAAATTACTATCAAGCAGTAAAATCTATTCTTTACATAAATTGCTAAAACTTACCACCCCTCTTCTTCCTATGTAAAACCCATTTACAGCCTCTTTCTCTTTACTTCCCCCTTCTTTCTTTTTCCTTTTTCTTTTCTCTCTTCTCCCCTCCCATTTCAATATATCACTTCTGTTAAGTTAACCATTTAAATAG
This sequence comes from Acanthosepion pharaonis, assembly GCA_903632075.3. Classification (NCBI taxonomy): domain Eukaryota; kingdom Metazoa; phylum Mollusca; class Cephalopoda; order Sepiida; family Sepiidae; genus Acanthosepion; species Acanthosepion pharaonis. The sequence goes on from CAHIKZ030002512.1 coordinate 550,746, forward strand.
GTCAAGGTCTGGTCACAGTCCTCCCCCAATACTAAGTATGATTGAGAGAGATATGGAATTAATCGCTTCTTAAACTCTACCATATCTCTTTAACTACTCATTTTACACTCTCTGTTAAATTACAAAAACTTACACTACCCATCAATTTTAATTTCATTTTTCGTTTCATTTTTGGAAGTACTATCTGATGATCCGGCGTCCTTTAAAAGGGCTCTGGTGAAATAAATTATAATAATGGTACCCTAAATTGGTCTGCTTTTTTTCTTAAATATATATATATATATATATATATATATATATATATATATATATATATATATATATAGTTCGGCGCACTCCAGCAAAAAAAAAAAAACTAATACAAAAATACGAAATTTATAATACTAAATTTATTCAGACGTTACAAGATTAATACAATTTACCTTTATCACAAGAAATGCTCAAAATGGTTGCATTTAGCTTCTAGATATTCATTACTAAGGAGAAATACTGCTTGGCCAATGGTGACCAAAGTATCCGGTGGGATTGCTGCATATGCATATTTTCAATTTCTTGGTCTAATGGCCGCCAATGTAGTCAATTTTCTGCGATATACTTTAGGGTCATCGACTGGTAAAAGTATAAAAACTAGGAAAGGCAAGTTTATCCTTTCCGGAAGTGTGCATATATTTTGGGGCAGGGTTTCTCTAACTCTCTCTGCCACACTAATAAGCTGTGAAACAGTCTGTCTGTGGATGACGATATATATATATATATATATATATATATATATATATATATATATATATATATATATATATATATATATATATATATATATTCTGTTTCTACATTATTTTTTTAATTAAGCCAATGATCTATTTATTTTTTAACTAAACAGTATTAATTTCATTTCCCAGCAGTAATTCGAGCATTGGCACATATATCTATTGAAATAAGGTATGAATAGAAATATATTAAATAATTGTCGTACTTTATCCATTTCATAACATGTTGTCATGTTTACATAAATGAAAGTTTTCTGAGCAGAAGATCGTCGAAGATTTGCTGTTTATAAACCGTAATTCGGACTTTGCTAACCAGACGCTTCTTTGTGGTTGAATGGTTATCAGTTCATAAAAATTAAATGAGGCTTCCGTTCGGGGTTACAGGTTCGATTCCTGTCGCAGAAGCATATTTTTTCTACGAAACTTCTCGAACATTCAGGCGGGTAAATATAATTAATATTGTTTATTTAAATGACAGATCATTTATTTAAATAAATTGTATCTGTTAAAATAAGGTATAAACAGAGAAAAAAAATATATATATATAAAAGTGAACATAGAAGTCAACACTTAGAGGCGACAGTCTGTTTCATGCTAGATGCAATCGTCAGGCCACAAGTTTTTCATGCTAGATGCAATTTGGCATGAAACAGACTGTCGCATCTAAGTGTTGACTTCTATGCTCACTTTTATTTTTACACACGCTCTATCTCTGATATTGAGCACTTTATCTCATAAATATAGCACATCTTAAGACTATATTTCTTCATTATATATATACATATACATATATATATATATATATATATATATATATATGCATATACACACACACACACACACACACACACACACACACACACATATATATATATATATATATATATATATATAATTATTTATTTAAAAATATGATTCCAACACGCTACATAAGAGTTTTCATGTTTCAAAATAAGAGCCGAAAACTTCAATATAATTATTTGAATTAAATTGAATTAAAGTAAGCTCTGCTCCATCTTCAAGCGAAATTTTTGGGGAATAACTCATTTCTGAAATTTACGTGTTTTAATAGCATATTCATTATTGAAATCAAAATTTCTATGGTAACGGCTAGAGAAATTGTTTAAATAAAAAAGGATGTAAGGTGTTAATAATTTGTATCAGTATAAAGTTACATTCAAAGAGGTGAAGTCAGGGTAAGGTTGGGGTGTCTAAATTTAAAACGGAAGATGATTTCGCCTAGTCTGGTTTACGTGTCTATGGAGATTTATTTTTTATTTTATTTTATTTTTTTTCTGAAAGGGTTTTGTGTATATAAAAACTGCCGTAACATTTGTTTTTTGACGACTTCATAAAGGGTTATCTTTTTTGTAGGGCATTTAAACTATTTATTAGGACTTTGGATTTTAAAAATTATTTTATTGTTTGTTTGATTTATGCTAATTATCCAATGCAAAAATTTGATGATGTCGGCAAAAAACCGTTAACTCATGTCTATTGTTTAATAGATGTTTATTATTTAGAAACTTAATAATATGTAGTTTTTCATGTAGGCATAAAGGGTATGGGTCATATATATATACATAATAATAATAATGATAGTATTCGAGGATACCCGTTTACTAGGGTGACTAGCCAATCCCTATTGCAGACCTTCGCTCAGGCACATTTGTGTTTGTTCAACTCCCACAACGCCAACCTGTGGTTTTATGCTTCAACTATGCTGAGCAGACCTTAGAGTTACGTGTTATCTAGAATGATTAACAAGCTGAACAACACCGACACACTAAAATCCTCGGTCACCATGACTTGTGGCTTCGTGCTAGCACTGCTATTGGCGGCCACATATGTCCTGTCTATCCAATTCCACACACAAGGACTGGGTCAACTGCGTTATGGTTTTCAGGCACTTTCCAAAGGTGCCACACGCTAGGATCGTGCCCACTCCAGATGTTACCGGAAGTCTCCTTGCTGACAAATCGACCATGTTGAGATTAGAACGCCTATATATATATATATATATATATATATATATATGAACTGAAATTATTTTGAAGCGTCGACATAAAAATAGATTTAAATTACCCTAATAATATTTACTTTCCGAGTAATGCACTTGAGAATTGTGTTTTTGATGGTATACATGGACAAGCATATATGCGTGCATGTGTTTGTATATATCTATGTAAGTATCTATGTGTACATATGTTTATATGCGCTTGTCGCACATGTATAGATAGGTCTGTAGATGTATTTGATTATTTATGTGATTATCATGCACAAGCCTACGTCATATATATCATTTATTATCTCTACCAGTATTTTTATTCTACTTATTACTTATTATTTATTTTAATTTTATATATATATATATATATATATATATATATATATATATATATATTAGAGATATTTTTATGTTGAATTTATTAATTTTATTATTATTATTGTTTTTATTTTTATTTATTATAATTATTATTTTTAATATTATCATTTTGTGTTATTATTAGTTTTTGTCATATATAGATGTGTGCATATATATATGTGTGTGTCTTTGTGTTTGTGTATGTGTAGATATATGTAGATGTGTATTCATGTATATATATGTGTATGTGTAAGTGTATGTTCTTGTGTTTTTATATATATATATATATATATATATATATATACATGCAAGTATATCTATATATATATATATATGTGTGTGTATTTTTATCTTTTATTTTTTATGTTTATAATAATACATTTTTCCTTATAAGTATATTATATTTTATTATTATCATTATTATTATGATGTTGATGCTGTTTAAACAGACACCATTTTAACCCCTTCATCTGTGAACTTATTGATTTACTGTGATTTATTATAGCTCTGATTTAATTTTAACTCTCCTATTTCAATATCTTCCCTTACCCTTCATATTAACACTTTTTTCTATTCTCTCTCTGTTCATAACATAAGCCCCCCCACCATTTTTATTTATTTTATTTATTTATTTATTTTTATTTGTTTATCTTTGTATATCTGTCTGTCCGTCTGGGATATATCGATTCCTTTTCATAATATGTAGTCAGTCTGATGTGATGGCAATGCTTATATTCATCGAAATAAATTTATTATTGACTATGTATTTTTAAAATACAAACGGAACATTCTGAAATTGATATTTGGGCAAGAAGGTTACCATCATGACAAGAGGTAAAGAATCGCCAAAACTGATTGTTAAGCTCTGGAAAGAAGGTAAAGTCACAAACAACCTAACTATTCCATGTACTATAATTAGTTCATTCATTGCAAGATATAAAACTCAAAACTGTTGAAAACCGAAGTACAGGTGCTTCACGGAAGATTTCAACGTAATCGAGGAAAATATACGCATTAAACAAAATCCATTGGTTGCAGGATGATTTGCTTTAATCAGGAATCTGTGTCATTTCATAGGAACAATCGTAAGTCACGCTCCCCTCGGAAAACTCCACTGCAATTAAAAAGACACAGAGACAGCAGAGATTCGTTCGTGTACATAAAGATAAGGAAAAATCGTATTGGGAAAGAGTATTACGTACAGACAAAACCAAAATTGTGTTGTTTAGACGTAATTCTAGAAATCATAAATGGCGAAAAAATGCTGATGCTCAGTGCCAACAGTGAAATTTGGTTATGACGGCGTCATGGTTTGGGAATGTTTTTTTCTCCAAAAGGTGCTGGCAACATATCAGTAATAGATGGTAGAATGAATGCGCATCATATCAAAATATTTTGGAAACAAATTTAATGATTTCATTTGACAAAACTGGAACTTTTTCTTGATTAGATCTTCCGACAAGATAATGATCCGAATCTAGGAAGAAATGAATTGCTGAAAATAATGTAAATATCCTGAAATGGCCAAGTTAGTCTCAAGATTTAAACCCAATCGAGAATCTGTGGCGTTATTTGAAAATTCAAATCCAATCGAGAGCTCCAACAAACATCCTGGACCTGAAGACTATATGCGAAGAAGAATGGAACAAAATATCAATAAAAAATTGCAAATGATTAGTTGAAAATTACAAGAAGAGTTTGGTTGGTAGAAGTGATTAATGGCTATTTGACAAAATATTAAATGAGGATTATGAATTCTTTTTGTATTGTACAAATACTTTTTAACCATTAAAATGAATAAATGGGATTTGTTTCAAATCAATTTTTTTTGTTCTCTATACATGCATCTGTGTAGAGTTAATTATGTGAAAAGCATGTTTATTCATTAGTAGGAAATAAATAAAAAAATTGTATGTGTACGAATATTTGTTAATATATATATATATATATATATATATATATATATATATATATATATATATGTGTGAAAATATATAGAAAATAGGAAGGAACTGGTTAGGTAAATAATCCAAAGTCCCTTAGTATTTTAGTTATTATTTTAAAAAATAGTGCTCGATACCAAAAGTAGAGCATAAATATAATTATTTATTTAAAAATATGATTCCAAATCGCTACATAAGAGGTCTCATGTTTCAAAACAAAGAGCCGAACTTTGAAACATGAGACCTCTTATGTAGCGATTTGGAATCATATTTTAAATAAATAAATATATATATATATATATATATATATATATATATATATATATATATTTGTATGTATATTTGTATTTATATATGTCTATTATACATGTATATATATGTATATTTATATGATATATTTATATATATGTACATATGTATATATATGTATATTTGTGTTTATATATATTTATATATATATATATATATATATGTGTGTACATATATATATATATATATATGTATACATATGTGCATATATATATATATATATATATATATATATATATATGTACGTATATTTATAAAAAGAGTGAGAGTTATAGGGATAGATAAATCAAAACCAGATATAAGCAAGCCTATACGCGCGCACACACACACACACACATATATATATATATATATATATATATATAACATTGTATTATCTAGGAAACACATCACGTGTAGAGATATTTCTGCTCTTATTTTTAGAAGCACAAACAAACTAAACACTTGTGTACATGCAGATATTAAAGGTGACATCTGCCGATACCCAAGTGCCATAAATCATCAAAGTTTTATGCTTCATGAAAAAGAAAATAAGTGATATAGCTTTGCTGAATTTTAAACGATAAATTTGCCGATTCCAGCACGTTTGTTCGGTGTGGCAAGAATAAAATGAAAAACGGAAAAACGAAACTCAAGGTATAAATCATGATTTATATACTAAATACATGAAACTGTTTTAGTAATTATATTAGTCTGAGAAAATTACTCATAAATGTTTTCATACACATATTATATATCATGTGCTGGTCCGATGACAGTAGTTTGTCTAATACCTTTGAAAAAAATCGACAGTCGCCAGTGGAGCTTGGAGATGAGAAAACGGAATCATCAGTTATTATCTTTATATACTACCAGAAGATTTCTATACCTGTAAAATCAGTCTAGTAGTATAAATTTCTTTCTATCTATAAATAACTGTGTGAAGCTATACTCTTTTAGAAAAGAACAGTTCCAAAACGAGGCTGAAGAATAAAAACACTAAGAGTAGTCAGGAAGGTAGTTGATGTTTATTTGTTCGCTGGATTTAATACATTGGGCAGTCATTTGTCCATTTTGATGTGTTCAGATGGTTGTAGGTAAAACTCACACTTGGAATCACGAGTCAAAGATAAAATTCATATCCATTTTCAAGATCGTACTATGTTATGATGTTAATTTGGGGTTAATAAAGACAAACGCCAAATAACATGTAACAATAAAATGAGGTTTATTCGGTTGGTAAGTTGGTACAGATATCGCCTGAGTAGTCTATAACTAACTCAGCTCAGAACTTCTTCGACACTGTCTTTTGACATGCCACTCTTTAACGTCCTTGTTTGTAGACGAGTTCATCTTCAAGAGGGGTGGTAGGTTCCTACACAACATACTAATATAAATATATTTATGTGTTTCATATGTGAATATCCAGTATAATTTTGCTATGGAAAAGTGGAGAGATGTAGTCCTGTTTTTAAAAATTAACGTTCCACATGAAAATTGACGATGTTGACAGCAGTTTATGGACCAGATCGCTCATTGAAAAATAAACTGCCTTTACGCCACATCAGATAGTTTGAGAAACACTGGATTAGAAGCCTTAGTTTTATTAAGTACTGCAATTGCATTTCAGTTGTATTCCCGGTCGTCATCAATCAGCTAATTTCGTAAATGGAGACTGGTATCTCAGGATATCGGCGAGTAAAAATTTGAGCGTTCTCGTACAGGCTCAGTGTTATGGTTAACGGTAATAATGGTACAGTTGATAATGGCACAGTTAATAATGACGCAATAGGTTTTAATACCAGAAATACTTTTTAAAAAAATATTATTACCAGTAATGCATTTTTGGAAAAAATATTACCAGCAATAAAAATCTTGTCGGCATTAAATAACCCATTGAGGTTGATATGCCGTAAAACAAAGCAAACCCAACCAAATTAATAAAGGCGCAAGTGAAAGAATAGGAAGAAATGGCGCAAATGAAAAAAAAATAGGAAAAGAATGGCGCAAATGAAAAACAGATTCTTTAAACAGCTTAAAATTAAAGACCAGTAGCTGTTTAATTTTAAGCTATTTATAGTTCAATTTCTAATCAGAAGAAAGTTGTCTGTCTATTTACTTCTGGTTCAGTTGTCAAGGAAGCATTAAGTACACGCCATTGATCTCAGTGGCTTCGTCACAACCTCACCATGGAAATCATATTAAGTAATAAAGGAAAAGAAAAGATTTGCTTCCAAGAATACACGGATACAAAACAGATTATATGATCAAATACTATCAGATGGAAATTTTTTCGACTTGTGCCATTTTTGCAGGTGCCATTCTACCGTACAATTATTATCTTAATTCCTGGATTAGTGACACTTTTCTTGAAGGAAGCCAGAATCAGTTGAACATCTGATTAGCCGCCCGATTAATTAGAAACTGAATGTTTGTCCATCTCTTTGGCCCAGGTATTAAATGATTTCTTAAATGAAGTACATTTCATGTCTCAGGGAGCCTATTAAAGCCCCATGATATAAAAATTTGGATATAAATACTTTTTTATTTTTATATATACAGGATGATTGAAAGTAACTCCCTATTTTATATATAGGGAAAATGTCTTCTTCTTCTTCTTCTTTGTAGTAGTAGTAGTAGTAGTAGTAGTAGTAGTATAGTGTTATTATTATTAGTTAAACCTGTTTTACAAACTGCTTCTAAATTTCAACCAGAAACATCCAATCTACAAGCCAATAGATTGTGTTTGTTGGTTGAATATGTAACTGACATTTCCAGTATAATTTTACTTAATTGTATAATGTTAGTGGAAAGTGAATGCTAGTTTAAACTTTCATTAAAATGTTTATGTGTATATCGAAAGCATTTATGTAGTTAAAATATGCAAACAGATAAAATGCAGAGTCTGAAAAACTAAAATTGTACGAAAAGGGAAATCTTAGGCCATTCAAAATATGAAAGAGAAATCATATTCTGTGCTTATACAAGAATATGCATGAAAATTCCCGCAGCATAGGGCCTTTAAATATCCCCCCCACTACCATAACCTGTCACATTAATAACATTTTCCTGGAGGAAAAACTCATGAGGATAATCTTTTGTATTTCAGCCAAAAACGGTTCACCAACGAATTGAGGTACAGAATTTTTACTTTTTTTTTTTTTATCCTAGTTCGCAAATAATCTGAGTTTTGAAAGGCCACATCCGATTTTTAATTTCTAGATGTTTGAAATTATTTTATTTGTTGAACAATTTGAGTGAAATATTTGCAAGATGAAGTTTTGTTACTCAATAAAGAAGCATGTTGATTCAACAAATATTTCATTATTATATCTGGCTTATTAGCTTTTACTCATCAGTCTGTTTGAAGTGGAAAATTCTTCTTCTTCTTCTTCTTCATATTATTATTATTATTATTATTATTATTATTATTATTATTATTTGCTTGGGTCTCTGTTGTATACACATTTCCTTCCGGCTCGCAACCAGAAACGTAAATTCAGAAATGGCTTCATAAAATCTTCCACTGATCAAACACATTTTAAGGAGATGGCGTTCTTTTTAACGTGTGATCTGTACTTGTGAGTACATTATTTTGTATTTCTTTAAGGCATGAACTACCAGGAATCCCTTCAATGAATCTATCAGAACTGTTTCCAATCAAACCGAGGGCTCCACATACAGCTGGATTTACTGTTGTCCTCATGGGCCACATTTTTGAGATTTCCATTTCAAGATTCGTATTTTGATAATTTTTTGAAGATCTTCATATATACATTACATCTGAAGGGACTCCCATGTCAATAAGAAAGCACATTCTGTTCTTGTGGTCTTTGATCATGATGTCTGGGGGAATAACTTTGTTTTGTTTGTGTGTATTGTAAAGTCCCATATTACTGTTACAAGTCCTATCCCTGTGAACGGGTTTAGATAATGTTCATACCAGTTTCTTGCAGTTTACTTCCGGTAAACGTTGCATATTTTTCAGTCCATATATTAACCCACTCTATCATGCCAAGTTTTATATTCAGTGGGTGCTGTCACCGTGCAACCGGAAACAAGAAGGTCAATTGTTTCCGGATATTTATCATAGAATCTGCATTTCGGTTTAACACATTTTTTCAGTATGTGTGCTTGGTAGCTTGGTAATTTCTAGTTAGCAAGCATTTATCCCGGGCAGGAAGAATGAAAACCTGCAGAATTTAAACCTGCACTACGTAACCAATGTTGGATATGGCCTTTGACTCCATCCAGCTTTCTGTAGTTTTCAGTTATCTTTGGAGACATACTGTTGTGGTTTCGGAACGCAGTTCTAGTTGAACTCATCCTCTGCTTACTTCAGATCTGGGCACATACGGATGCTACATTCGCTTAATGTCAGCTATGATACAATTAATGATGTTGAAACTGGGACAGCCAAAGTTTTCATGGCTGGTAATCATTTATTTTTTAAATTTAACTCGGTATTTAACACAAAACGCATACGCCTTTTATTAGTTACTCCATTTGTGTATGCTGCATTATATTTCCTACGTTGACTCCTAGGTATTCATAAGCTTCTTCTTCTTCTTCTTCTTCTTCTTATTATTATTATTATTATTATTATTATTATTATTATTATTATTATTATTGTTCTTATTGTTCTTATTTTTCTACTTATTCTTCTTCCTTTTCTTCTTCTTCCTATTATTATTCTCTTCTTCTTCTTCTTCTTCTTATTATTATTATTATTATTATTATTATTATTCAAGTGATAATAAAAACAAAAATTGTCTCAAATAAAAATTTCTTAGCGACTTATGTAAATCAATGGCTCAATATTTGGGCGAAAATATAAAAAAAAAAAAGGAAACGATGTCGTGAAGTTATAAAAAGTATCTCTTTGTGTACATGCCAAAACAACTCAAAGAAATATATTTTTTCAAAATACCCTATTAAAAAATAAATGAATCTTAATATGACGTGTAGTTCCTCCTGGTTAATGAAAAATATTTGAAATCAAAATAAGAAAATAATACGACCACATTAAAAAATACGATGACGTAAACGTATCCCTGGTCAAAAAACTATGCAGTAAATGCATTTCACTGCGAGGAAACTGTTTATGCACTGTAAAAATGTTGGTTAGGTTTCAGAGATAAAAAAAAATTAAAAAAAAAATAAAATAAAAAAGAAAAATAAGAAAAAAATAAATTATATCACGGTCAGCGACGCTGGGTTGAACCCCAGTAAAGGAAACCCGCGAATGAAATAAACAGGAAAACAAGTTTTGATGGCAATTAAAAACGTAATTATGGCCGACAGACATGCTTTTCCACAAATATATCTTAAAGACCGCAGTGCTATTTACGCTATTTACATTGTTTGGACTATTGTACTCATCTTTGTCGTCCTTTTCACGACGATTCGGTCGTTTTACACTCCGGCCTTCTTCAGGATCTGTCTACATTTCTGACATGAAATATTGTAATTATTTACACTATTTACATTGTTAGGATTGTTGTTCTTATATTTGTTGCCGTATTCACGACGATTCGGTCGTTTTACACTCCGGCCTTCTTCAGGATCTGTCTATATTTCTGAGATAAGGTAATGTAATTTCAAATGTTCCGACAGTTGTCCTCATCTTTGTTGTCATATTTACGACGATTCGGCCGTTGTACGCTCCGACTCTCTTCAGGATCTGTCTATATTTCGAGATGAGGTATTGTAATTATTTACACTCTTTACATTGCTCGAACTATTGTCGATATCTTTCTTGTCATTTTCACGACGTTTCAGCCGTTGTGTCCTTGGGGACAAATAGATCAGTGGATAAAAGGTTTGATTGAAGTAATCCAGTGTCTTGAAGAGTTGTGAGTTCAATACCTGGCCCCAGCAGAAACCTGTATCAAAGGAGAAATGAACAAAAAACTTGGAGTGTTGAGTTACTAAAGAGAAATAATTGATACTGAAATTGAGATATACGGAAGAGGCATGACACGTGGAACTAGAATAATCTAGCCCAGTGGACGAATTAAAAGGCTTGCTCCGAAATTCCATTCACCTGAAGAAAGCCGTAGCGTACAACTGCCGAAATGTCGTGAATCATACTTATTATAAAACCCAGTTTGTGTGTGTGTGTGTGTCTGTTCGCTTATATATTGGATCGGATTTCCTACATTTTTCAACCGATTTCAACAAAACTTCACAGGGCTACGTAAAATTACCTTGCGGTGGTTCTGACAGTGCCATTGGAAAAACACAATTGTTTTTGCACGAAATCAATTTGAAAACACGATTAAGAGGCATCGCTGTCGTGAGAATGAAAGGGGGACAACTCATATCGAGTTATACTTATTATAAAACCCAGGTTGTGTGTGTGTGTGTGTGTGTCTGTGTGTGTGTTCGTTTATATATGAGATCGGATTTCCTACATTTTTCAACCGATATCAACGAAACTTAACTTTTTTTTTGGCAGGTAGTGTTTCTTATTGTCTTGCACACTTTTTTCTTTATTTTTACATTCAGAATGCTTTAAAAATTCCATTTACAAGACAATTGTTTATAATAAAATTCTATTCAATCGATAGACTCATAACGATTGAAAACAATGTTTTTGTTTGAGTTTGGGTTTGACCAATTCGTAAAAAAGAACAAAACAAACAAACAAACAAACAAACAAAAAACTAATTAAGACATGCGTGTCCGTCAACCTTAAACAATAATCTTTGTCAATTTTATTTTTCAGTCTTTATGATGGTCGATACTTGATCTATCTCTTACTGTTACATCCCCGGGCAACGCCGGGCTCTACTGCTAGTATGACAATAAAAATGAGGACAACATTTCGAACAATGTAAATATTGTAAATAGTTAGAATACATCATCTCTGAAATACAGACAGACATCTAGATAATACATCGTCGATATAAGAGTAGTGGTTTGGAAGTTAGCCTAATAGTTGTAAAGCCGCTTTATGCCTGTCAAGGTTAAAGTACGTACAAAATTAATTTATTTGTAATGTGAGTTCAGCCTTTGTTACGAGTTGTACTGAATAGGTATTGGCCAGAATAAACTAAACAGTGTATAAGTTTATGCGATTTATACGTTAATCATCAATTTAGAAATCAAATCCAGTTAATTAAAAAGAATACAAGCAAAATCGAGAAACATAAGGCTTATATATAGAGTCCGACAATCGTTACAAATTATGAATCTCCCGTAAAGTGGTGTAATGGTTAGCAAGCTTGTCTTGCTAGATCATAACGGCTGAATAGGGAGTTCGATCCTCACTGGCTGACCGATAATTTCCCCTTGTGCCACATCCGACTTACGCTTAGAGAACCGCCATCTCCTGTGAAGAGACATCGACGTGGTGTAATGGTTAGCAGGCTTGTCTCGCTAGATCAATAACGGCTGAATAGGGAGTTCGATCTTCACTGGCTGTCCGATAATTTCAACCTTGTGTCACATCTGACCTACGCTTAGAGAACTGCTATCTACGGCATAGAGGACTTTGACGTGGTGTAATGGTTAGAAATCTTGCCTCACTAGATCCATTACGACTGAACAGTGAGTTCGATCCTCACTGGGTGGTCCCTACTTTCATCCGCATTTAAGCTATTCATTGTCCTTCAGGCGCAATTTACAACTTTTGCGGGTCTTTTGATACTGATTTCTCATTTTGTGAAAACAGTCGCATCGTTTTCTTTTGATATGCCAAATTCCATTTTTCATCACACGTAAAGAGGCGATAAATAAATAAATGTTGGCATTTCTCCCGGGTTTTTTGAACATGAGTAGATGTATTGTTTCCTGTTTAGGATTGGTTTTCCGTTTTCTTCTAAAGGCCCCCTTTTTTTATTCCGTTTCACTCCCAGTATCCCTGGAATATCATGACGAACTCGAATTTCCTCTTTTCATGCTTTCCCATTTAAATTCTGAAAAGACGAACGCATACACTGCCCGATAAAACAGAACCAAAGTTTAATGGTTGGTAACCGTCGATAGAATTAGTCTATCATCTCTTCAGTTTGAATGTTCAGAAAGTAAATACGCATTTCTCAGCTATTCATTAGTATCTAACCAACCAAGGTTAAACGGTAGGGGACTGCGTTCGGAATTATCCCATCGTCTCTTTTTATCGGGCAGTGTATACGTTCGTCATTTCAGAATTTAAATGGGAAAGCCTGTTAACCATTATACCACGTCGAAGTGCCCTCTGCCCTAGATGGTGCTTCTCTAAGCGTAGATCAGATGTGGCACAAGGCTGAAAGTATCGGACAGCCAGTGAGGATCGACCTCAATGTTCAGTCATAACTGATCTAGAGGGACAAGCCTGCTAACCATTACACCACGTCGAAGTGCCCTTTATAGGAGATGGTGGTTCTCTAAGCGTAGATCAGATGTGGCACAAGGCCGAAATTATAGGAGAGCCAGTGTGGATCGAACTCCCTATTCAATTGTAATTGATCCAGAGGAACAAGCTTGCTAGCATCGAAGGGACCTTTGTTGGAGATAGTGGTTCTCTAAGCGTAGGTCAGATGTGGCACAAGGCCGAAATTATAGGAGAGCCAGTGTCGATCGAACTCCCTATTCAATTGTAATTGATCTAGAGGAACAAGCTTGCTAACGTCGAAGTGACCTTTGTTGGAGATAGTGGTCCTCTAAGCGTAGATCAGATGTGGCACAAGGCCGAAATTATAGGAGAGCCAGTGTGGATCGAACTCCCTATTCAATTGTAATTGATCTAGAGGAACAAGCTTGCTAACGTCGAAGTGACCTTTGTTGGAGATATTGGTCCTCTAAGCGTAGATCAGATGTGGCACAAGGCCGAAATTATAGGAGAGCCACTGTCGATCGAATTCCCTATTCAATTGTAATTGATCTAGAGGAACAAGCTTGCTAACGTCGAAGTGACCTTTGTTGGAGATAGTGGTCCTCTAAGCGTAGATCAGATGTGGCACAAGGCCGAAATTATAGGAGAGCCAGTGTCGATCGAACTCCCTATTCAATTGTAATTGATCTAGAGGAACAAGCTTGCTAACGTCGAAGTGACCCTTGTTGGAGATAGTGGTTCTCTAAGCGTAGATCAGATGTGGCACAAGGCCGAAATTATAGGAGAGCCAGTGTGGATCGAACTACCTATTCAGTCGTAATTGATATAGAGGAAGGAGCTTGCTAACGTCGTAGTGACCTTTGTTGGAGATAGTGGATCTCTAAGCGTAGATCAGGTGTGGCACAAGGCTGAAATTATCGGACAGCCAGTGAGGATCGACTTACCTATTCATCCGTAATTCATCTAGAAGGACAAGCTTGCGAACGTCAAGGTGCCCTTTGTTGGTTTATAAAGAAATTTGGGCAAGTATACTAATAGATGTTCTAACGACATTTTTGGATATGAAATCGATATGTGATGCCTAATGTCACTTAAAATGGCACTCACTCCCATATTGAAATTCTTCCATCCGAGCCTCAGGGCAGGGAATGATGAACATGGAGAAAGGTCCCACCAAGATATTACTAAGATGGAAAGAAACAGACTCCAACATGATGGGGAAATTCTATTGGATGCTTCTGCGCGAGATACCGGATGGAAAGTAAACGAGATGGTAAAATAACCTCAAAAACTCACTCTTGTTTGCTGTAATATGACGTGCATGTATTTTTTTCTCAATTAATTTAGTTCTGTCAATGATCTTGCTCTATGTTGTTTTTTGTAGTGTCTTTGTAATAGTTGAAATAAACATTATATTTTGAATTTATATGCAGTATAATAAAAATGTAATTAATGAAAGCAATAAATGATCTACAGGTTTTAGAGCAAAACTATTCAGATATTTGAATTCAGCACATCAAAATTAGTAGAAAAAAAAGACAGACCTTTAAACTAAATTAAACTAAAATATAATTAGCATTCTGTGACATACTTTTAGCATTTATATAGAAGACATTTTTTACTATAGAAAGAGCAAAGATCAACATATTTTCTATAAGAAGGGTATCAGCTAAAGCTTTACACTGAAATTGTCACCCCCTAGTCTAAAGTGCTTCTAATATCATGCCGTTAACAAAAAGAAAATAAGAGAAAAGTTAAGGCAGACAAAACCATTAGATTTCACCGAACCCGAGGATAAAGTTTCTAAGATCGATTTTTTACGAGAGTTTAAAAGTTAGGTTTGTCATGGCTTTCGGAAAACAAAGAACTACAGTATCGATTAACCCTTTCAGGTAGAAAATAAATACGTAGAACTTGTCGTTTTTTTTTATAAAGCCAAGAAAAATAACAATTAACCAAAAAAAAAAAAAAAAGAAAAAAAGATAATAACAAGTTAAGACTTTCACAACTGTTAATTGTGAGTGATTTATTGTGTTTTAAATCTTTCTACAACTTCTGGCATGCTTGCAAATCAGTGACACATATAAGTGAGAAACTGTTAAAAATCAATGTAAGCCTTTCGACTAATGTTTGGTTAACAACAGCTACAAAAATAAATTACTTTAAGCAGAAACCTGTTTTGTTTTAATCTCAACATGTTTTTCACTTGTCGATAGTAAATCTATCGGTAAACATGTGATATTTGCTTGTATTTAAACGTGTGTATATCGGATGGGAAACATGCATTTTGAAGCCAAATAAAAACAAAAATAAAGAGTTTACAGTTGAAGAAAAAAACAACGCTTACTAATTTGAAAGGAAAATGGAAAACATTATAGCTGAGTTTTTCCTGTATGCAAATATTTTTCTAATGAGAAATACAAAGTTTTAAATTCAGATGAAAGTGTCGATTAACGAGAATTTTTATTGAACTTGCAAGAAGAAGAATTATCTCTTGAGTTTCGTTAAATGCTGCCTTGTCTGGTTTGGTGCTTTTGCTATATATCTACAGATTCTTGATAAAATCCAATGAATAATGTACAGAGTTATTGGTTTTAACCTGACAATCTCAACTTCAATCCCTTTCCCAGCACCGTAAAGTTCTGTTGTTGCATAAAAGAAAAGGTCGGGGGAGAAAGGTTGGAAGAAAGAGAAATGAAAAATAAAAATAATAAAAAATAAAAATAATAAAAAAAAAAACATCTAGGAAAAAAAATGAAAAAGAAAAACGAGATGAATCTTGATCTGGCATCTCGGCTTCAGTCACTTTCTCACTACCATAACCTAGCTTCATGTCTTTTCTATAAATATTCTCACGGTATCTGTTATGATGAGCTTTCCTCTTTGGCACCTAGACTTTACGAATTAAAACGCAGTACTAGATTGTCAGCTCGGTCTCATAATACCAAAATGGCAGGAGAGACAGAGGAAAACAACGCATAAACTACCTAGCGAGCTCAGGTAAATGAATATCAGAACAGTTTTTCTTTTGTTTCCAATAATTTTCAACTTGAAAAAAGGTCCAAGAGCCACTCAAGGCAGATGGCTACAGAGTAAGAGGCACCGCCCCAAGCAAAGTGATAAAGCCACCAATACGCAAGGGGTCATCGGAAGTAAAAAAGCAGGAGAAGACTTTAGAGGGAATCGGAGACCCAATCAGAAACAGGAAACAACGGATAAAACTCTACTCCAATTCAAAAGACAGGGGAAGAGTGTGAACCACACGATAGACAAACTTATCTACTCCTATTGAAGAAAAAAATCGTAAATAAATAGTAAATATATTAAATCTCTACTCCTGTTCAAAAGATTGGGAGGAGTGTTAACCGGATGAAAGACAACGAAAAGACAAACCTAATAAAGGAAATTGGGGAGAGCAATGATAACCTGGGTCCTGAAGAGACAAGGTGCACAGAAGAAGAAGAACTCAAATTTGATTATATTTGAAGCAACTCCACTACTGTCTTCAGTAATTCTTTAAAGAACTGAAAAAAGAGGGGTTATTAAATACGTTATTTTATACTGTATTCAAAAGATCTTCCTATTCTTCTTCAGGATATTTATTAATGAATATATCCATCAAATATGGCACGAGCTCGAAATTGTCAGAAAGAGGATGCTGATCTTTATCGATCCTACTGTACTACAACCGAAGTTAAGCAGCGTCGAACCTAGTCAGTACCGAGATGGGTGACCGCTTAGCTAGTCTCAATCTCTGTCCCACTCATCCGATAATGTTCTTTTCACTATAATCACTAGATTCTAGCATACCATTCTTTACTGTATACCGTTCCCGTACTATCACTGAAGTTAAGCAGCGTCGAACCTAATCAGTACCTAGATGGGTGACCACTTGAGATTAGCAGGTTCTAGAAACTTAGATATGCGTGTAGTGTAATGGATAAGAGCTTGGAATTGTTAATCGAAGAGCTGATTTTCAATGCCCATTGGGTTCGTTATATTCACTTACGCAGAAATACTCTTGGGAAACGTATGCATCCACCTTTTCTTCCCCCAGCTATGGGTTAATTAGTAAGACATGTATCACTAAACCATTATTATCTCTAAAATAAATTTGCCATCTAAATATATTTATTGGCTTCAAATAAACTGCAAATGGTGGATAAACCGTAGAAAACAAACCAATCAATCATTTTTTCTCGCTGATTTTAGCATTGCTCTCGATAGTCGAGTATTAGTAGCATCTAGATATTTTACCAGAGATTTGATTAATGAATTATTTCTGTACCCCAGCAAATTCGTATAATCTAAAAATATTTTCAGTTTTTAAATAACCTGTAAAGTGTTGATAAGCCGTAGAAAATTAATTAATTGATAAAATCGTCATATTCTCCCCCACCTATGGGTTAATTAATAAGATTTTTATCATTAAATCATTATTAGCTAAAAAAAAATCTTATGATCTAAAAATATTTTCTGGTTTTAAATAACCTGCAAAGTGGTAATAAGCCGTAGAAAATGAATTAATCATAAAATCAGCATATTCTCCCCCAACCTATGGGTTAATTAATAAGATTTGTATCATTAAATCATTATTACCTAAAAAAATTTCGTACAATCTAAAGATATTTTCTGTTTTTAAATAACCTGTAAGGGGTTGATAAGACGTAGAAAATGATTTAATCATAAGATCAGCATATTCTCCCCCCCCCAGCCTATGGTTTAATTAATTAGATTTTTATTATTAAATCATTATAATAAAAAAAAATCTTACAATCTAAAAATATTTTCTGATTTTAAATAACCTGCAAAGGGTTGATTAACAGTAAAAAAACAAAAAACAAAACAAAACAAAAAAAAAAACGAATCCGTCCATCATTGTTTACTATATCATCAAAATACCACCATTTTTATATGAAAACCTTATTAGTCGCTATATGTACCGTTTTTGTTTGTGGCGTGTGGGTCATGAATATACCAATCTCTATCTTCAATATGTATTTAAAATGGAAAAATATATTTACAAAAAGTGAAAAAAAAAAAAAAAACTATGTAAGTAAAATGTCCTCCAAACATAAATTGGTGGCAGGAATATCACTTGTTTAGTTGAAATGAAAAACGATGTGTTGCGCGTTGATTCAATCATATCTGTCTATATTTCTGGGATGAGGTATTATGTACATTATTTGGACTACTGTCCTCATCTTTGTCGCCATATTTATCACAACGTTTCGGCCGTTGTACGCTCCGGCCTTCTTCAGGTGGTTGGAATGTCGAACTGAACCCTTTATTTCGCTCACTGGGGTAGACTGTTCTAGTTCCATGTTCAATAGATGTCAGTTATCAGTTATCTCCTGTTAATTATCCCTCTGAAAGTTCTCCACTGCCTTAACCGGGTATTGAACTCACACGCTTTGGGCCCTGTCCCTGGATCTAACCAACGCCTTTATCCACTGTTTACTATATCATCAAAATACCAGCATTTTTATATGAAAACCTTATTAGTCGCTATATGTACCGTTTTTGTTTGTGGCGTGTGGGTCATGAATATACCAATCTCTATCTTCAATATGTATTTAAAATGGAAAAATATATTTACAAAAACTGGAAAAAAAAAACTATGTAAGTAAAATGTCCTCCAAACACAAATTGGTGGCAGGAATATCACTTGTTTAGTTGAAATGAAATGTCTTCTTATTCTGTTTATTAGAGCCAGACTTAGAAAAAAAATCATGCAAGTTAGTGACTGAAGCTAGTTGGGCTTAAAAATCAAACAACATGATCTATTAAATTGGTTTACTAAGTGTAGCAAAGATGCAGCTCAGGGAAGAAATTACAGAGCACCCAATGAGGATCGAAATCAATACTAATTGGTCGAGTGAGATAAGCTTCCTAACAATTACAACACGTCGAATTCCCCAAGAGACCGTTATTCGATGTGTTATTTTATACTCTATTAAAACCTCTATCTATTCTATTTGTTTAGTTTTCTTCTTTTTCGAATTATTATACCCAACCATTGAAAAAAATTAGGCAAGCATTTAAGAAACTTGATTCTTAATTCTTGCAGAAGAATCAAGCAACCCGAGTACATGATGAAAATCCTAAGCTGCTTATAAAAATGGTTTACGCAGAAATGCAAAGAAAGAGTGGTAAATTAGGATAGTCATAGTGAGGTAAGTAAAAAATGAAAAAGAAGGACAAGAAAGGATAATGAAAACAAAATGGCGAGTTCTAGAAAAAATTAAAAAAGAGTTTCAAAGAACAAAGTAATTCCTAGTGAGATATCAACCGTTGAAGCAAAATTCCTATTGAGCAAAAAGCATTTGAAACCCAACCCAATATCAGGTACAGTGCCGCAAAATAAAATATCGGGCAGCTAGATCAATATATATATATATATATATATATATATATATATATATATATATATATATATATATATATATATATATATATATTGTGTATTTAGGCAGCATATTTTCATTTATGCACGTTTCATTAAATAATATAGACAAGTGTTGTCTATTTATTTTATGTAAAATTTTTCGTATCTTCTGATAAGTTTGGTAACATTATCATTTACCGAAAAAGAAATTCACAATATTTATCCATTATTTTTAATAAAATCTAAGCTTTCGGCTTACTCAAGCCATTATCAAAGATGTAAATACAAACATATCAAACAATATATGGACACGACAGTGATGATATAGTCTGTCATTGTTATGTTTACATAGTGGATCACTAAGCAACGATGAACACGCGCATATAAGACGCTAGAAGCGAAAATCGCACCGCATCTCATGACGTCACACATGACTACACGAGAGTGAATTGGAGAATGAAATAATGAAATAAAATAAATAGACAACACTTGTCTATATTATTTAATGAAACGTGCATAAAATATATATATATATATATATATATATATATATATATATATATATATATATTAGCCTACTGTAAATACTTTTGATTTTAAATACATATATCTTTATTTTCTTTGTTACTTTCTACTCATTTTCTGGAACGTGACCTGTAGACTTTCTCTGTAAAGAAGCCTAATATAAAATTTCAGAGCTTAATAGCGTTTTGAAAAATGTAAAAGAATGAATTTTTATTATTTGATTTTGAAAATTAATGGTAGCAATGATTTTTCATTGATTGTAGCCAATTTTATTTAATTTTTCCTGCAAAACTTGAGAGGAACATGTGTTGATTCAATCATATCTGTCTATATTTCTGAGATGAGGTATTATGTACATTATTTACATTATTCGGACTATTGTCCTCATGTATGTCGCCATATTTATTCCAACGTTTCGGCCGTTGTACGCTCCGGTCTTCTTCAGCTGGTTGGAATGTCGAACTGAACCCTTTATTTCGCTCACCGGGATAGACTGTTCTAGTTCCACGTGCCATGTCTAATGGATGTCAGTTATCAGTTACCCCCTGTTACTTTCCCTCTGAAAATTCTCCACTGCCTCTCTGGGTCCTGTCACTGGATCTAGCCAACACCTTTATCCACTGTGCCATGTGTCTTTGAGGGCATCTGGGTATGAATTTCTGGGTATTATAAACCTAATGTCTTCAGCAACTATTTTTAACAGTGCTCATATTGCAATTTTTGCTGTTATCATGACATGTTTTTACCAGAGCTCATATTGCAACTGTTGTTATCATTGCTTTTCTCTGGCACTCCTTATTACTGGTTCTCGTATTGCATTTATTTCTATGCTTGGTCAGCATATCTGCTGATTCCTTAAATTTACGAATTTTCCAATGGTGTTCCTTGTCTATGATCTCAACATGATCCCACAGAGGGCGGGGATCTCCCTTCTCTCTTCATATCATCATATCATATTACTTTCCACTTCATGTCGTTCTCAGCTGACATGAAGTGGAAAAATCTATATTGAATCTACTGCTGGGTCAGCTGCTCAGAAAGTTGGTTCATTGTCCTTGCCAGTTTTTCTCTCCAGAATCTATCTTACATATCTATATGTCTACCGTTCGTCCATGCCTAGAATATTCCAGAAACATATGGCCAGTTGCTCCTGCTATTTATCTAGAGCTCCTTGATAAAATCCAAAGAAGAATCAGCAATATTATTGGCTCTGATCTGGCATTTCGGCTTCAGTCACTTTCCTATCGCCGTAAGGTTGCCTCTCTTTGCCTTTTCTATAGGGAATTTTCATGGTAGTTGTAAGGATGAGCTCATCGGTATGGTGCCTAGAGTCTTCGAATTTAAGCGTCGTACAAGACTGGTGACGAGGTCGTACCAGTTTGCAGTTGAGATGGCGAGATGTAACCGTAAGTTCTATGCTAGCGTTTTCTTTGCTCGCAATTATTGTGCTCCCATCCGGCTACATGCTTCCCCGTCATGTTTAATCTTCAAAAATTTATTTGCAATATTAATCGCTATCTTCTATCTTCCTGATTACTCTTCTTTTGTTCTTGGTCATAAGCAAAGTTTCTGTTTCGAACTTTCCCACATCCAGTAACGCCTTGTGTTTCGGTGACTTTACTGCTTGGCTTGGGCGCGAACTCGAATATATATATATATATATATATATGTGAAAATTTCTCCGATTTCTTACAAGCAAATATGCACAACAGATTCATAAAATCGAAAGAAAATGGCTGAATACATCAACACAGATATAATGACAATATTCTCCACACGTGACAATCTCTGACGTTATTTTTCAGTTAAAAAATATGAAAATGGCGTTTCTCTACATTCCAGTTGCTAGGTACATTCTGTTTTTGTTTTTATTGGTTACTTTGTTCATTTAATTTGATTTTCGTATTTTGCTTTGATAATGTCCACATTGGACGAAACGTGTCAGCAATTACCAGTTTTCCTATTGTCATTTTTATTCATAAAATATATATATATATATATATATATATATATTTGGTTGGATAGATGTGAGTTTGTGACCCTAGGTTTCACGCTTTAGCGATCGTCAGACAAACTGATTAATTTTTTAAAAAATTGGGGTTTCTGTAGATTGCGTGTATTGGTGTTATTGTGGAAGTGGTGGGGGAAACTTCGTTGCTTATGTCATCGTACTAAAGCAAACACAAACACACATCTATCCAACCAAATATGTTAGCTCTATCTCTGATATGGAGCGCTTTCTAATAAGTACCGCGCATATAAGATATAAATAATTATACATATATATATTTATTTATATTTTATACACTTTTCACACACACACACACACACACACACACACACACACACACACACACACACACACACACACACACATATATATATATATATATATATATATATATATATATATATATATATAAAGCCCCATACTTTGATCACGCACTTCATGACCTTCGGTAGTTATGCTATCATTTTGAAGCTCTGCAACTCTGCCGATTGCACTGAAACCTTACACTTCAAACAGCAACCGAATAATGGTTTGCGTAACAGCATTGTCTGACATCTACCTATTTCAACTGCAAAAATGACAAGGCCTTGCCACCAATCTAGTACTGCACTTAAATGCATAAAGCCTGGGTACCATAGTAGAATGTTCATCAGAAAAATTACCATGAAAGTATTTATAGAAAAGACACAGGGAGGATCCGTTGCGGCGGTGGGAAAAGAATAGAAGGAGAGATGCCAGGTCAGGACCAATAGCATTGCTTATTCTTCTTAGTGTTTTATGAAGAATTTTAAAATATATAGAGATTTACAAGCATAGATGTGAAGAGATAAGCATTTCATAGTACACCCCAAAAGAATAATAGAATACAACGATCTTGCTTTCCCTCCCGAGGCCAATGTACTGATGATGGGGCGAGGGTATGTTGACAAAATAGAGCCCATAAGGATATCAAATGCAATCATATGTACCTAACACTACTTACAAATATAAAATAAAATAAGAATTATCATAAAACTAAATTAGAATAATATTATTCTATGTTTAAAAACATTTTTGTGAAAAACTACATACAGATCAGATAGATTGCACATTTTATCGAACAAAAACTGGTTAATGAGTCTGCGCAGTAGGAACAATATAGGTATTTCCGTTTCCTTTTATAATCGTGAGGATCGGACATTTTGATAAATATCTTCAATTACAGCTTGAATACAAGTAGGTAAAACTGACCGTAATGAAATTGGAGAGGTAAAATTTATAGGGTTTGATTACCAAACAAGTGGTGCGTATTATGAGTAGAACCATTTCCCCACACTTTTAGCACAATTTTAGGGGTGGGCGTTATGGATGAAGGCGTATTATACATGGGGAATTACGATAAATGCTTACAGCTTCAAATATAAATGACCTATCTCTGAACTAAATGAATACGTATAAGTACAAATATAATATTAAAAAAATGACTTCGAAACTAAATAAATCAACAAAATTAGACATCTAAAATCAAGAGCAGTTATCGAGAGGCTACTGTCTCTTCTATGTTAACTGCGATCATTGTCTAAAAAAATACTGGTTTTATTAATACAACATATGTTTATATTGACTAAGGTAAAATCAACTGTATTCATGTCATGGGTATTTTAGTAGGATCCTTGTGAATATGCAGTATTATGGAATGTGTTGGATTAAATGTGTTCTTGTGGTGTATGAGTAAATTATAATGAATGAATGGGTCGTGAACCAGATTAACTAGGAGTAGGATAGTCAGTGACGACCAAACTTTCCCCTACTCCCATTTGGCCTTGTGCCACATGAAATCTAATATTTCAAAATAAAGACATTTGATGCCATGCGTAAGATGTGAGCTAATCAATCAACCTGACGTCATCATTAAGAAAGCTGGAAATTCGTAAAAGTTTCTTATGAGATAACGGGAAGAATGAAGAAATATTAAGAAAAGAAAGAGAAATCAGGAAATGAAAGAATACATCAATTTTAAAGCAAGAACGATTGGAATAATTAAATAAAGAAAGAAGAAATACGAAAAAATAAAAAATAAAGAAAGAATTAATAAATCAATGAATGGAATATCGAAAGCAGAAAATAATGAACGAGTGAAGAAAATAAAGAAATAATGAAAAAAAATGTTTCAGTTACAGAAAGATCGAAAGAAAGAATTAATGTAAAAAAGAACAAAGAAAATTGATTATTGAATGTAGGATAAAAAGGAAGAAATAATGAATGAATGAAGGAAATAAAGAAAGAACGAAAAAAGAAAGAAAGAATTAATAAATAAATATATGAATGATTGAATGAAATAATTAATAAAAGAATGAATTAACGAAGATCATTTAGGATTGAAGGAAGGAAAAGAAAATGAAGAATGAATGAACAAATGAAAGAAA
The DNA here is from genome assembly GCA_903632075.3 of Acanthosepion pharaonis. NCBI lineage: Eukaryota > Metazoa > Mollusca > Cephalopoda > Sepiida > Sepiidae > Acanthosepion > Acanthosepion pharaonis. Next base: position 575,758 of record CAHIKZ030002512.1, read on the forward strand.
TAAGGAATCGTACGACGCCCTCACCGTTCGTCCGAGACTTCCAGCACTGCGGCTGGTTGCTGAAGTGACCACTCCAGTCCAGAGCTAACCTTATCCCACGTTGTGACTTAAGTTTGATCAATCATAAATCGAATCATCTCAGGTATCTTTCGTGTTGGGCTGGTCCAAGTAGGAAGACGTACTCGAGTAAATTGAACAAAAGTAAATACTGTTTTTATATCAGTCCTTCGTACAATAAATAGTTATATCAGAGTTCGCATGCTATTAATTAAAAGCCCAGCGCACATGTAAATCGGAAGTGATACTATCGTCGACCAGGCAAAAATCAGGTTTGCTGTTGCTGGTAAAGTTTGGCACAAGGCTGAAGTCGGAACATTCTCTTCGGCAGGCAATCACGTGGGGTGTATCACGAGCGACGGCTGGGACAAATTCTTTGTCGTCATGTCTCTGTCTTCTCTGCTCCGAGTCGTCTCTCTTCTGGCGAATTCGCTTCGCGCATTCGTATTTATGGACATAATTTTGGGGAATACCCTTCTCCCAAACTCTCATATCATTACATCTCAGTAAGTCTTCTCAATGAGCGAGAATGGCTTATCCACCCCCGTACTGTCTCAAATCAACTTCCAACCAGGAGAATCAACTCCAAATTCGTTGTTTACGAAAATGCGGTTTTCGCTTTACAGCTTCCATTTGCAGCTGTGTGTCAATCAATATTGCCCCTTAGGTCAGGGTCACTTTTCCATTGTTCAAACTGCTCGACATAGATTTCAACTCGTTTATGTGTGAATTAAACCCTCAATTGTTCTCATGGATTTTTGGTATTAACCCTTCTTGTTTCAGTGTCTCTTAGCACATAACACTTTCTTATGTTTTAACAAAACTTTCTTCTGTTTTACCGCGGTAACGACAAATAATATCACAATGTAGAAAGAACGAAAAAAGAAAAAAAAACAAGGAATGATTTAATAAATCAGTGAATGAAAGATCGAAAGAAAGAATTAATGAAGGAATGGACCAAGAAAGAGAATTGATGACTGTATATAGGGGAAATAAAAGAAGAATCATTAAATGAAGGAACGGATGAAGGAAATAAAGAGATGCCGAAAAACGAATGCTGATATTCATGTATGTAAATTAATAGAAAATATAGTAAGGCAAAAAATTGATTAAATACTTAAAGAAAGAAATAAAAACCTTAAAATGAAAGAAAAAGCAAGAAAGTAAATGTTAATCATAAAGGAAAGAATGAAAACAAAGACGTTAAGATAGAAACAGAAGAATGCATTGATCGATTAACTGATTTGTTTTTTTTAGAGATTATCAACCCTTCGTGGTTTATTAAAAGTCAAAATATATTTTGGATTGTAAGAATACATTTTTTTCTTTGCGAGTGAATATTGCACTAACAGTTTGCGGGGATAACAATTATTTTTCTCGATGCAATTACTACTATGTAGCCCATAGGAATGGGAAAGAAGGGATGGAGTCATGCCTTTCCTAAGGGCATTTACACGTAAGTGAATTTAACAAACACGACTGGAAATCGAACACTGTTTTCCGATTAGAGAACAACGTAAGAAAAAAAAATCAAAAAATCAAAAATGATAAGAAAGAAATGAATATAAAGAAAAAAAAGATGATAAGAAAGAAAGAAATAAAGAAAGAAATAAAGAAAGAAAGAAGAAACGAAAGAAAGAAAGAAAGAAAGAAAGAAGAAAGTAAGTAACGAAAGAAAGAAAGAAAGAAAGAAAGAAAGAAGAAAGTAACGAAAGAAAGAAACGAACGAAAAGAAAGAAATGTTTTATGGGAAAATAAAGAAAAGCAAAAAAATGTATTTTGTTGCCTATATATGCATAGACACAATACCTTCCGTTTTTCTCATTACAACAGTATTTTACGATTTGTTAACATCATAAATAAGGGGGGAAAAAGCCGATAAAAAACAAGTAAAATGGAGACTGGCACCAGTCTTCTCGCTTGCCCGAAGTCGGAGCGCGAATTAACAAGGCAAAGATCGTGTTTTGCGCAAGGAGAGATTCGTACAGAAAAGAGTGGCAACGGTGGGATAAGGGTGAATATTTACCACGCATTCCGACAAGGCTGCTGACCAGAACTGATTGTTGTGGCTTAATGATTATGTTGCAGGCGCTTGTCAGGGCACTCGATGCATTGGCTTCACTTGTTGATTGGAAGTGGGAAAATAAATAAAAATATCGGAATGTACCTTGTGGCAGGTTTATTCGTTACACAGTCAGCTTCAGCTCCACCATATTAGAAAGACCCACTATCACACACACGTACCCGCACAAACACGGAAACACACACCCACACCCACAAACATATATATATATATATATATATATATATATATATATATATATATATATATATATATATAAAGACATATATACAGGGTCTATCAAAAATTCTTTTTAGATTTATTAAATTGAAAGAAAGTTTACGGCAGATAATTTTGTATTAAAAAATGTAGACTAGGTTACATTTGATATTCTTGTAGATTTGCGGTTAGTCTGTTTTCGACTTTTGACGTGGAGTGATACCTGGATCGTCTCCGACAGCCCCTAGAATGCGTTCCTCGTGGTTAGGAGTACGAGTGGATCTCGGTCTTTTTCGATCCATAGTTTGTGGCGCCATGGATTCAATCTCAGCAACGTGACGATAAACAGCAGAAAACCTTGGATGATTTGACTGCATTCGGTCTGGAAACGCAATCTGTTACACCCGTGCACCCTCGCGTCCTTTAACATTCGCGCGATCGAAAGTAATACTCAAATCTGCCTGCTCATTATATGAATATACTCCCTTTTCAGTTAAATCACTACAAGACATGTTAAACGTTGAAGACATACTAGCCCAAATGTACACGAATGACCAATGTAACTTAGTCAACCTGGCGAAACAGCATCATAAACTTTTTTTTTAAAACTTAATAAATCAAAAACGAATTATTTGGGGATATATATTTATACGGACTTTTAGTGTTTTAGTGTGAGGAAACCGTCCCCAAAGTCTGTAAAATTATGCATTAAAATTACACAGGTAAGTTATATATATATATATATATATATATATATATATATATATATATATATATATATATATATAATGAAAAACAGACCACGTTAAGGTACCATTACAATAATTTATTTCACCAAAATCCTTTTTAAAGTACTCAGGATCATCAGGTAACAATTCCAACAACGAAATGAAAGGAAAAATGGGATTAGAAATTGATGGGTTGTGTAATTTTTGTAATTTAACAGGGAGAGTGATAGTTGTAGTTAACGAGACAAGGTAGAGTATAGGGAGGGGTTAATTTCATATTTCTCTTAAGCATGCTTTATATTGGGGTAGGAGAGGTGACCGAACCGTGACCTATTTAGATGGTTAACTTAACGTAAATGATATATAGGAATGGGAGGGTAGTGGGGGGAAAAGAAAAGGAAAAATGGAAAGGAGAGAGGAGACAGACGTCAGTAATACGGATATATCTAAATGAGTGTTACGGCAAAGAGAGAGGGGGAGAGGGAAGTGAATCGAAAGAGGCTGTAATTTTGTTTTAACAAAATTATGTAAAAGATAGATTTCAATGCTTGATAGAAATTTTTTATATATATATATATATATATATATATATATATATATATATATATGTGTGTGTGTGTATGTTTACGTTATTTTTACTGGTTACTTTATTTGAGTAGGCGCTTCATTATTTATTAAACAATATCTTTATTTATTTTCGTCTAACAGCTTGAATATTCGAGAAATCTTCTTAAAGAAATAATTCCGATATCCGTCCCTATGTGAACTTGTGTCCCTCAATGATGTATAGGGTGCTAAAGTTAAACTCAGCAGACTCTAATTAACTTAGCGCAGTTTTTTTCATCTTTTTCTGAGGTGCGCTGTTTTTTTCCTGATATTATAGACCATATTGGGATGTCTAGTTTCCTCCCTTCTTTACACTTCATACATCTTGACGTGCTATACCATTTTAGCTACGAAGGAAGCGTCTGGTTAGCAAGGTCCATTTACCACTTTTAAACTACAAATTTCCCATGATTTCCCTCTAACGGTCATATCTGCTCGAAGCGTATCTTAAGCGTATATAAGCGTATCCATATATATATATATATATATATATATATATATATATATATGTACAAATACACATACCTTACAGTTAAAATATTTTGAAGCCACCTCAAAATCAGCATGGGGTGATCTTGACAGAAGAAAAAAAAAGAAATGAAAAAGAGCTCTTGGAGTCATTGAAAAAAGAATGGAATCGATTATCAAATTAATACTTTGAGAAACTTTTGCAACGAACGCCGAAAGTTTATGCTGCAGTAATCAAGGCTAAAGGAGGTTATTTTGACAGGAGCAAATTTTAATCATGAAATACTTTTTTTTTTTTTTATAATAAAAGTTATAATAAAAAATCATGCCTCACAATTTTTTAACCATGTACAATAATTTTGTCATATTTAAAGTACAAAACAACTATATTTTGGTCCAATTTAAAAAATTACAAGGGTCACATCAAACTTTTTAACTGTAGTCTATGCACATATATATACACATTATATGTCAGTAGCTTTTTAAATCAGCCAAATTCAAGTAGATATTTGTGTTGTCCATCTACTAGCTTGTATACCGCATTGTACTATTGTTGTCCTTGCGATGTAACGTATTCGTTCTGATCTTAGATTATCTGTTGAGAACTGCGAGATTAACGAAAACTCAATGAATATCCCTCTCTGTGAATCCAATTCTCTTCGGATCAGACTGGCATTTTTTAAAGTCAAAACTGTGATCAGAGGTATTGCATGACGATGATACTAAATTCATCAATATCACCTCCAAAACAATAAGAGATATAGTTAGCATCAAATAAGATGATAACACCAACGGCACAGAAGCAGCAATATACAACATGTCCATTGATGTACATAGGGGAAACATCCAGAAATCTCACAAAAAAATTATATGAACACCTCAGAGATTAGCTCCGTTATTGTTATATAAGAATAAAGTGACGCTCCCGACACGCGATTTTGATCATAGATCCCCAGTGAGCAAACACGGTCGATCCCGTTATTGAATTAAGTGGATCACATGACTATAGAGGAAATGCTTATATAGGAAGTAGTGTGACGTCTAGATTTATCGCTAGTTCTAGTCTATCATCTATACTATACTATACGGATCGCTATTTCTATTCTATCCTCTATTTGGATCACCAGTTCTATTCTATCCTCAATAGGAACCGCTATTCTCTATACTATTTCACTATAATTACTATATTATTCGAGCGAGTATTATCAAGCATGTATTATTAGTGCGAGTGCTATTCGAAGGCGTTTGACACAAGTATTGTTCAACGGCGTACTATAGTTGTATCTGCGATTACAAAGTCTCTACTACAACGAGCATTTACGAAAGTGATAACGAATATTCGTTGGCATTACAAAAATAGCAACGAGTGTTCGTTGACATCGCAAAAGTTATTATAGACCGAGCAGTTTAAAAAAAAAAAAAAAAAAAAAACTTCTGCGACCAACCGAAAAACGTGGGACAAAATATGTTCGGATAAGTGAAGGTTCCGGATAACTGAATACCTAAATTATCGACAAAATATTAAGAAAGTAATTTTCTGAGAAAATCATCATTTATATCCTCAGATATCTTCAGAAGATTTTGCTCAAGTGTTTGTTCAGTTATTTATGCTTCAGGAGTTTTTCATAAAATAAATAAACTAGACAAAACCTTTATTGTTATCTGGTTCAAGATGTCCTCGCGTTTCTCTGCAACCAGCTCGGCTGTAGGTTGGCCTAACACTCGGTTCATACACCATCCTCATCTTTTGAAGAGGAGTAGAAGTTTATCCATTCTTTCAGAATTTAGGAATGGGTTTCCGATATCTCAAACCCATCAGCATGGCAAAGGGCACTCGTTTAAAGGCAAGGAACGGCAAAAATATTTTAAGTCAAGTGATAGCAATTGCTGTATGAGTCGTACGATTTTTGAATCAAGCCCGGGCAACGCCGGGCCATGCTGCTAGTAGCAGATAAAGCAAAATGATATTCATAACGAGTGTTTTTTTTTTTTTTTTATAGATATTAACACGATAAATGGTAAAGAAAAATGTTCGGCTAGGGTCTGTGTACTACCCACTGTAGGTAAATATCTACCAACCTCAATTCAATATTTGGATTAGCTTTGCGTCAGCATGAGTATAAAGACCTTTCTTTAGTGATGGAAGATTTCCAGGTGAAAACTATTTGGGTATTTTAAACGGGTGATTTATTTACACGCTTCTGCAGAAATCATTATTTGAGAGGAAGGTGAAACTTCACGTGCTGTCAGATAGTTCTTTTGATAGCAGATACCCAAATCTATGGCTTGGTGAACGGGAAAACTCACGTGAGCAGCAAGATCTCCTGATAACATAAGCGTAATTTTATTTTATTTTATTATGTTTGAGGCCATATGAAGAAGGCGGTTTCCAACAGATAAAAAGGAAACTAGTCAGGATTTGAATGGCTACCTTGAAATAGAGCTAGGTTCAACAGTACCTGAAATACATTTCGAAATATATATATATATATATATATATATATATATATATATATATATATATATATATATATATAAATAAATAACAAACAAGTATATATACTTGTAACGAGGGGAGGGGAAATAATCGTGTAAATAAATTAGCGAGGGACAGTTAAAATAAAATATACCCCAACAGATTAAGAGACTTTACAAATTCTTTCTGCCGGCAGAGAGAAGGTTTCCTTAATCCTCTCCAAACCGATTGTTATTTTAGTGTGTTCCCCCTCTTTTTTGCTCTTCATTATCGTTAATATTCTTTTCGCTAATCCAACGATTGTCTCCTGATTAGATGTTGGCTGAAAGGGCCCTAGAGACTTTTAAAATTAAAATCAATGCATTCCTTGTTTTTAAAACTATATATAAATTTTGTACCTCCAAACATTTGTTTATATATATATATATATATATATATATATATATATGAGATTGCAAATTGTCATTGACAATAGAGTCTAATCTAGGTACCTCCACTAAGTCAGTACAAATTTGCGGTACGTAAGATTTAAAATGAATTTGTAAAAATGAAGTAGCATTCTTGCAGATCTCATTTTCGCTGTAAATGAAAGATAAATGATTAAATTTACTATTTCCAGTCAGTGAATATTCCGGTGCATTTCAAGTAAAATTATATAGATCAGAATCTCAACTATCGGGACGATTGCAGAATATTTTCTTAAAAGCAGCCATTTTCTTAATTTTAAGAAATTTGTAAATAAAACAAAATTATCTATTTAAAAAAAAAACGTTCAAAAAATAAAATATATATTTCTGACACGTTATTTGAGCAAAATTAACAAATTTAAGATTAAATTACTCTAATTTGAAATAAATATTACTTTTTAGCATCCCACTACCACCTTTTTTTTTTATCAATATCAATTTTCGTACAAAAAGTGGATCATCTCGCTTATTCAGCTCAATGTATATTTTCAGAAAATCTCAACTTCTAATTGGTCACTTAATATTTAATAACATCGACCTCGTTCTTGACCTGACCAAAAAAAAAAAAAAAAAATTCCGCCAAAATCTATCAAGCTTCTGTGATCCTATCACGTGACCAAATTTAGCAATAAAATATGAAACATCTTTCATCTTCGACAGAGCACCGATCGGAATCCTTTGAACTCGTCACACAGTTCCAGGCTTTAAGTTAAAGTTCCTTAACATGATTCAAGCCTGAGAGAACACTCATTCACACAGCAATATTTTATGACCAACAATCAACTCAAGTTTTCCACATTAAACTTAACTCTTTTTCATCCGCTTTCATGCTCAACGTTAATTATTGCAATTAACATAAACACAGCTTGTTAAGAACCATTTACCCCAACTAGAATATTTTCTTCGAACAAGTGGAAACGAATCAAGGAGCAACAATTCCGTAAACCTTGAAGTAAGTCGTAAACAATATTTCTCTATTTAAATACAAATTTGAACTGTACATTTTTTTCTTAAATTACAATAATAGCAAAACACACTTTCTCATTATTGTACAGACCATTCAACAAATTATAATCTATCAAACCAGAACTTTGATAACTTTTCATCTAAACATAAAAGGACGTTGGAACTTTTTAAAACCACCTCTTTACTCTAGTTGTTTTTGTATTTCTTGTTTATATAAATATTTTATTCATTGTTGTGCAAAAACTGTTGTTTCTCATGTTGTCCTTATCTTATGTTTGTTGAATACTAAAATTTAATGTGAGAGGAAATTGTTAATTTCATCACGCAGCCTAATTTACTCAACAATTTTTAATCAATATAATTTAATCCATTAACGAAACTTATAGCATAAAAAGTAATATACTAGCATTTTTAAAGATAAGTCTTGGTTTTGTCAGACGATGATTGATGTTTGATATAAATTCCGAGTTGATGACATCTAGTATGGGTGACTAGAATTGACATAAATTTACGTAAGTGAACTCACTATTTTGATTTTTAACTAACTAGTAATTTTTACAAATGAATATATTATACGCAATTGTTTAATATTTTATTGACGTTTATTTACATTTCGAAGATGCTTTATGCAAAAATAATAAAAAAAATACTATAATATTTTCTTAAATTAATTTTATAATTTAAATGAACGGATTGCAGACAAAGGAATTTCTCTGTAAAGGGACAAAACTATTAGATTACGTGACCTTTTCATAATAATGTCGTGTTTAGCCTGCTATTGATGAAAAAAGGGAATGAATTAAGTAAAAAAAATACTTTAAAATAGAATGGTAAAACTATGTTTATTAATATTTTCAATTTTGGATTCGTAAATTTCGTTTTTGCTTAATTACAATATCACGTCCAGGAAATAACGCATCTACAGAATAGCGCATCTACAGAATAGCGCATCTACAGATTTTTAAATTTTATAAATTACTAAAATTAAAATGAAAAAAAAATGAAAAAAATTCTTGTGAAAATTCATTATTCATCGAAAACATTTTATTTCTGCAGACAATAATGTCCTTCTTATAACTTATTTACAAAAGCAATTAAAAGCTTTAAAATTATGTCACAGTTTGATTACATTTTTTAGTTTCCTATTCGGAGCAGATTTTCATTTAGAATGGTAAAAATCTGCAAAAAAATTAGATGATTTACATTCTCCAAGAATCCTACTTTTACTAAGAGAAAAAAAAAATCAAGAAATAAAAAAGTATTTCGCGAAGTCGTATGAAATTAATTAAATAGGGGTGGAGTAACATATGTAAAAATATTTTTTACTAAAATTTTCTAAAACAACAAAATTCCAAAATAATGTCATTCATTTGTGAATAATTCCTGAAAATTTCAATAAAAACCGATAATTATTTGATTTTTAGAAGAATTTCCAAATGAACGTGTTTTCCCTGGAAAATAGCGCCAAAAAAGTATTTTGTAATTATTACGTCCCCTGATAACGTAAAACAAAACAAGATTTTGAACCAAAATTTCGAACGTGCAAGAAAGGATTAAAACTTTTCATAAATATAATTAAAAAAAAAGAATAATCATTTTGACAATAAAACTTTGTTTTTATTAAGTTGGAGGCCTTTTTTTTTCATTTATGTTATACTGTTTTTCCGCGAAAAAGTCGAGGTACCTAGTCTAATCTGTTAAGAAATTTAACAATTCTTTGATGCAATGACAAATAATTTCCTATTTCTGTTTTATATCTCATTTTGCTCTTCTCCTAATTTTGGGTTCAAAATATAGCATTTATTATCACACACACACACACACACACACACACACACACACACACACACACACACACACACACACACACACATATATATATATATATATATATATATATATATATATATATAATAAAGGCTAAATTAGGTCTGCTCTACTTAACGTATTGAGCACTTTATTTACTTATTTTGCTTACTCGTATCAGTTTTTTTTTTCTAGGACTTGGATGCCTGACGATTATTTTCGGCTGACGTACATGTTCTTTGTTCTTTCTTTTTTATACCTTTTTTTCCCTTTGGTATTGGTTTGATTATTCGCAAATCAAGACACCGAAGGTTTTCCGGACGAGTATAATTTTTTTATACTTATAAGATTATTACTAGCATATATACATATATATATATATATATATATATATATATATATATATATATATATATATGGAGAGAGAGAGAGAGAGATAGAGATAGATAGAGAGAGAGACAGAGAGAGAGTAAGAGAGAGAGAGAGTCCGACAAAAAAACTCTATACACACTTCAGGAAAGGAAAAAAAGTTTCTTTTTTTTTTATCAAATTGTGATAAGATTGTGTTACGATATTTTGTCGACAGGTGGCGGCACTTAGACAAAAAATTGAAAATGCATGTGCAGAAATCCCACTGGTTACTTTGGCCAACGTTGACAAAGCAGTAGTTCGACCCGCACCAATAAATGTCTGGAGGCTGAAATAAAAAAAAAAAAGTGTATTTCTTTTGATTGCAGAGTTCAAATATAACTCGTATTAATCTAGTGGTGTCTGAATAAATTTAGTATTACAATATCTATACAACTTATTACTTACCTGAAGTGTGTATACATTTGTTTCATATTTGACTGATTAAGATATGTCTTTTGTTGTTTTGCATACCTGTAGTAGCGTTTATTCCAAGCTTTACGTGTTGACCGCGAACGGAACTGAAGTAAACGTCTCTCTATTTAGTAAGAACAAACTTTCAATACCCATTCCCACTGTTGAATAAGGTGAGATTTATTGTGGGACCGTGTTGTTTCCAGGTAATGTGCTTTCTATAAAACGTTAGTTTTCTTCAGCCACAATCAGCAATTACCAGTTTTCCTATTGTCATTTTTATTCATAAATATTGTCTTCTCTACTGTTTAAATCGAAGAAATTTTCATATATATATATATGTGTGTGTGTGTGTGTGTGTGTGTGTGTTTGTGTGTGTGTGAAACATATCTTGGCCTATGCTTTCCGATACAATTTATTAATGCTGTAAAATCAATATTAGATTATATAGAAAATCAGGTAACTAATTGTGTAGCCATATATTGCACCTCTTACTTCCGCTCAAATTCTTAACATAACTACTAAGAACATTACATGAAAATTTAGGCATTTTTTCCTTGACTAACTTTTTAAGTTTTTAAACTTAACTGCATGGTTATATTTAGAGTTTAATATTCGTAACTTTTAGTACTTAATTACATAATAAATTGAAGATTAATTAGTTATCCTGATTTCCTATATTAATATTAATTTTAAAGATATTAATAAATTGTATCAAGGGTCCGTTATCGCGTTATCTAAATTATCATATACTTGTAATTTGATTGGCCATTACATCTTACGTAAATATATTGCAACTAGCGTGGGTAGTGGCTGGTTTTGATCTCTTTAAAAACTTTTTATTTTACAATACACCAGAGGTGTTCAAACAAAATGGCTATTTTTGCAATGATGTTATAACATGCTTATGTTATAATTTATAAATAAATATTATTCGATCTACTTTGTATTGACCACTTTATTTTTTATTCCATCTACCAAAACTTGTATTTGTGTGTATATATATATATATATATATATATATATATATATATATAATAGACAATAAAATTCAATCGTCTGTCTTATTCAAGCCCGGTATAGACGGAGTTTGTGTCCAAATTAGAAATTTAACCGAGACAGCTACAAAAAAGAAAAAAAAAATCGCCGAAAACTGTTACAGAATGTATCCATTTCAATGTTTCAGTTAGACGAAAGGCCCGTGGGAGAGGTGAAAGGGAATAGGTTTTATAAAATTAAGAAAGGCCCGTGGGAAATCTGAAAGGGAATAGGTTTTATAAAATTAAAGCTGGATATTAACCTTATGACATTAAAGCCGGGTTATATTAAGAATGAAATGTTAATTTTTACATATAAAATATATAAATATTAAACATATAAAATCAAACTAAAATACTCTTCCAAAGACAAGTTATGCTTAAAAATAAGATATATTTAAATAAATTAAAAATAAGTTGTATTTAGATAATTTATACTAAAATTAAGTAAAATAAGTAAAATTATATTTAATATAAAAAACAATAGGTTATATTAAAATTAAAAAATATTTAGAAATAAAAAATATAATAAGATAAAATGAATTTTACATTTAGAAATAAAAAAGAAATAAATATTTAAATAAGAAATAACTTTAAAGTTAAGTTAAATCAAGTTATATTTAAAAATATAAAGTGAAACTTTAAAATACTTGACATTACAAAGTTATTTTTAAAAATAACCCTAAAATATATAGATAAATAGGTGTAAGTGATAAAAGGAAATCTAGTTCTTAGAACAGGAAGCAATTATAAGATATAATTAATATTGTGTAAACATGGAAATTTTTCCATTTTACACCGTATTACTTATATCTTATAATATAACTTATCTAAATATGATAAACAGTTTGACCAAAGTCAGTATTCAGTCTCCCCCCACCCCCACTGGGGCAACATGTGAACAAAGTCAGTGGGCTCAACCCCTCGGATTCGATGACTTGCGACATCGTGCGACGCCAACCATCGACCGACTGCAACAGAATAGTTCTGTCAATTAGTGCTATATATATATATATATATATATATATATATATATATATATATATATATATATATATATATATATATATATGTATGTATATATATAGCTGTACCCGCTAACACTGATCGTTAGATTAAATTATGAACGTAACTACTGTTTACCCGCCGTCAAGATTGGCGTCAGAAATAAATTACTTATGCACACTTCCTTGCAATTTTAATTACTCATGTGAAAATACTTTTGACATGGAGGTCTTTAATACCAAATGTAGAAGAGGAGGGTTCGCGAAAGATAGATTTACTTATCCAAAAATATTTACAACGGTAGCTTACACTTCTAAATATCTTTTTCGATATATATTCAATGAAAATACACTTATTTTATACTATATAGATTAATGTTCTAATAAAGTCCATAGGAAGTGCTCATAAAATTTAGATTAGTTAGCAATATCCATGTACATATAAATTATTTTGTTCTGCTATAGTTTAATCTTGCCGTAAAATGTCAAGGTACATTATAATCATTTTAATTCGAAAGTGGTTTTCAACTCTACTTATATATTTTTATAAGTTTTTTTTTTATAATAGATGGTAATCAGACACCCTAGAGCATTTAGTACGTACGAAATACATCAGCGCTTTCTTTCAATTAAGCTCTTCATTTTGGTGGTACATGGAAAATATATAATTACGTGTGTGGGCTGAAAAGTTAATAGAATGACTGTGAAGAAATGATGCTAGAGCTATGAAATTTTGCATGCATTAATTTTAACTCTTCTTATTAATAACGGCAATGTTTTTTTTTTCTTCAGATAAACTGATATCTGACTCTTCGAAAAAATACTATTCATACTGTTGGTAAAAAATAGGCAAAAACAGCAGATATAACGTTATCATCATTATGATACTGGTTCCTAGCCAAATGTTCCTTTTTCATGTTGGGGAGAAGATGATAGTCAAATCAAGAGAATAGAGAGGGTGATCAACCAGTTGAAAACCGTAGTCAGGAACATCAGCTATTCAAGCCAAAGATTTGTCTACTGGAATATTGTTCTGATGAAACAAGACTCCTTTCATCAAATATCCTGGCTGATTGATTTTGACAGCCATTCGTAATTGTCTCAGCAAGTTAACACTTTTCAAGGTAGTCAATAAACACATTGCATTTTGTTTTCCCAAAGTCTGAGGCCACCACATTCCCTACAGAAAAAAAAAACAACCTTTTCTTTCTTTGAAGCTGATGAGGAGGAGTGTTTCCAATGCATGACTTCATTCTTTGTCTCAGGCTCAAAGTATAGAACACAACGCTCATTCTGGATGAGGAAATGTTCAAGAAATTAACTGGGTCTGCTTCAGACAATGTAAGATTTTTCTATGATATGATCAGTTCTGGTAGGCTTTTCATCAGGTGCCAGAAGATGTAGTACCAACAGAGCAGAAACCTTCGTCATGACAAGTTCATTTTGAAGAATATGCCGCTATCTGATTTACAATCAATCGACTGTCATCTATCACATTATAGGGAACACGATCAATGTTTTTTTCAACGGTGTCAGTTGTAAGGCGTCCTAACCTTCAGACATTTTCGACTATTCTTTCCCTTCCTAAATTTATCTGTCCACTGTATATTAAGCTGGAGTGTCAATCTCTAATGTATCACCCATGTTAGTATGAATTTCCTTAGGGGTTAAATTCTTTGGTAAAACCACGATGCCAAAGTCGCTACTAGTTACATTGAAGCCTTCTTTGAAATGTCAAATGTCAGTTTGCCTGGAAAGAAACAATGCACCCATTAAGAAGAAGAATTGAAATTATGGCATGCTGTAGTAACAATATTCCCTGTCAGCCTATGAACGTGTTAACCTATAAAAAATAGAGTAGATATGATATATATTAATAAATCCGTTTGTAATATCTTGTTCTGGAAGTTCGGATTTACTTCTGCAAACTCAGGATTGCCTTATGTGATTAAGAACTCATTTCTGTATTATTTATTTCATCTTTTGAACAGGAATAGAGGTTTAACCCTTGTTTCCTGTTTAGGACTGGGTTTCCTATGCTTTCTAGTCTTCTCATTCTCTTTCCCTCCCAGTATCCCATTGGGTGTTGGTGATATTATCACCTTCCTTGAAATGAATCGATTAACGCGCACACACACACACAATTATATATATATATATATATATATATATATATATATATATATATATATATATATATATATATATATATATATATAAGCATGGTTGTTTAAATAATTTATAGGTATTATGTCTATTTTAGTTTTAATCCTTTCAAGTCCACGGATTAATTACTCGATGACTGTAGAAAATTGACGAGGAAAATTTCCTAAATATTCTTTCAAGTAATTTTTATTTTTCCAAGTACTTTCACTCTTATCTGAGATCATCTTCAGTGGGTGCATATCTATAGATGTGAATGCGTTAACACCATAAGTTCAAAATATTTTTTGGCCTCTATGCAAGGGAGGTAACTGATGTGAATCTTTATAAGATTTAAAAAACAATTTTTGTAAAGATATTTAATTACAGTAATTTAGTTTAGTATTTTTTATATAACCATTTGCTCCTACAAATATTTAAGGACTTTGTTACTATACTCGTAGTTGAATTTATTTATTTTTGTCCCCGATTCTCTTATATAAAGGACTTCTAGAATTTTAAGTTTTTGATTATTATTATTTTGATGCAGCATTAATGCATTTTCGACTAATATCTGTCTAAATTGTGAACGTAGACATGATCGTTCCTTTAAAATTTCTGAGATTGAACTATAATTGTTCAAGTGAAACGTAAGCCTTCTTGTCGTCGTTGTAAAACCAACATACGGATTAATATCATTATCAGAGAGGCAATCTCCCAAAGGATATTTAGATAGATATACGATGTTGATCTTTTGTAAGACGCTAGTTGACGGAAAAGAGTTAACGCAAGTGTTAACGTATAACGCATCCATAGATATGCAACCCCTGAAGATGGTCTCAGACGTGATTGAATATTCTTGGGAAAATAAAATTATTTGAAAGAAAGTTTTGGAATTTATCTTAATCAATTTTCTACAGCTACCAAGAAATTAATTCGGTGACTTGAAAGGATTAAAACTAAAATAGACATAATACGTCTAAGTTATTTAATCAAACATTAAGGCACTGAGAGCGAGAGAGAGAGAGAGAGAGAGAGAAAGAGAGAGAGAGAGAGAAAGAAGAGAAAGATCAGGGTTTATAATAATAGAACAATATACTGATAAGGTATGCAAAGTTAAAGCATACCATGAAGTCTTGTCGAAAAAAATACGAATCTTCTTCTTCTTTGTATTGTGCCCGTTCCTGGTGTGGTTGGTCATGGCTCGCCACAACTTCCCTTTCCTTGTATCTCTGAGTAAGGTTTGTCTGTTTACCATTCATACCCATCCCTACTCTGCTATTCATTTACACAGAGTGTTTATCTTATTTACTCTCGACTTCACTGCTGGATTTAAACGGTCCTGTGAATGTCAAATTTTCCAAACTCACTTTCCTCATTATGTTTTCTATAAATTTGTACTGTCTCTTTCTGAGTTAGATAGGTAGAGAGATATATAGATATAGATATCAAAACAAGAACAGATAGATAGATAGATAGATAGATAGATAGATAGATAGATAGATAGATAGATCTGAAGAAGGAATAGATAGTTGAGCAATGAGAACGAGCAATGAGAACGAGCAATAACGAGAAATAGGGAAAGGCATGGAAAAATGTAGGTGAGAGGAAGAGAGTGATAACGTGAGAGATAAAAGAGAAAGAGAGATGGGTAAACTGACAGAGAGAGTAGAGAGATAGGGAAAACGATAGAGAAAGAATTGTGAGAGGAAAAAATAGAAAAAAGAATATACATTGTAAAAATGTTTTCGATTTCCACCGGTAGACACATTTAGATTCGATCGACTTAACGAAACACAAATAAAATCCGCACGTAAAACTATGGTGAATTAACAACCAGCCTAAGAAAAAAAAAATAACTTTACAAAAAATAAGAGACATAAAAATCAGGAAATAAAAAAAAAACTATATATATATATATATATATATATATATATATATATATATATATAAACTGTTACGAAAATAAAAATCACACAAAAAAAAGAAATTGGCGACAAAGAAGCACAATCGATCTGCTGGGTAAAAGTCAATGGGGATTTTACCGGTAGGCGATTACGCTTTTCTCTCTCTCACTAATTTGAAACTCTAAAATAGATAAGTACGCGAAGATGATTTCTAATGTCGGAACCTTTACTTTAGGGGATTTGTTCTGTTTTAAATTTTAGCGCTTCGACGAATCCTTACAATTTGTCAGTTTACAGAAAGAAAAAAATAGCCATTTTCACGGTATGTTATTAAATGAGAGGCCTCGAATGAGAGCAAAGCGATGTCTTTCATATCTAAGAATAGGATGTTTCTGTACATTATGGTCTATTAAAAATAATTTACATCGACTGTCTTTACCTGGTGGGTAAAGAGACGCGTATCTCTCACCGGGGCCAGCAATCAGTGATCACGTTCAATAAATACCAATCATCGTAAATGCTTATTTTCAAGGCAGGCAAGTCATCACTAAGTAGGTTGTAAGTATAACACAATACTTGTATTTGCTTTTCTTTTATTTAACATAGCTTGATAACTCTCAAGTATAGCCCAACTTTCCTTGCAGTAGATGCAGCTATTGATTCGTTGTTGTCACTCTACTTCATGTCAGAGAAAAACCTGAGGCCAAGAACGTTCAATGTGTTGATCTACAGGAGTCTAGTGTCAGCCATGCTGATGGCAAGCAGAAGAAAATTTCTCTATGGTAGTTACATGAAAGTAGTTTTGTTTTGGAGGCATTAAAATTTTAGAGTTCCTTCTCAAGGGCAGCTGCTACGTTTACTTTGTTAAATCTGTTGAAGTTGCTATTGAGACAGCAGTAAATGGTAGTGTCATCTGCATAAATACCTACTTGGTAAGCTGAAGACATCGGGGGAGAATGGATTTATGGTATTTCAGTCATGTCAATAAGTATCTCCCAATGAAATATTCTCGGAGAGACTTGCCATTTTAAAATCTATTTTAGATTAAATCATGCGTCTTTCGCAACAGTCTTCAAAGATGTAGGCCTCCTTTCTGGTACAACACAATGACCCAAGTTTCCTTGCAATAGATGCAGCTACTAATTTGATGTAGTCATTCTATTTCATGTCAGTGAAAAGATGTAGGCCTCCTTTTCTTTAGAGAAAAACGATGCATCGTTGCCGCCTTGCATTAACAGTTACCACTGAAAATGATTTGGTTTCAACCATTCGGTATCTGTACCTAGCATAGTATATAGATGCGGAGAAAGGAGAAATTGGTGTGTAGAATTGAAATATCAGACGAGGTCATTATATTCCCCTTCGCCCAAATAACACTAGGGAAAAGTATGAAGCCAACTTCTACGCCTCAATCTATTGGTTAATCAACAGGACAGACTCTGGCCTTGTTTGGCAACCAATCTAGATAAAGGGTAACTGAAAACGTTCAAAACAAACTGAAGTGGGATGGATACTATGGGGCTAATTGGTTCTAGACACGCCGTTATTTGTAAGGCGGCATCATATATGGCGCTCCAAAGACACTCACTGGTAACAGGTCACGTGTTCCTGCTTTGTTGATCATATAAAAAAAATCAATCAAATTCTATATTAATTAATATATTGTTTCATGTCTTGTTGAATTTATATTGAAGGGAACAGAAACGAAGTTATTATTTATAGAAAATTCAGTTAATTATGGGTAAAAGGGATAGGAAGCTCTGGAAAGCTATGATCACTCACTTAGTGAAGCGAGTCGGCACGTAAAGGATGTCCAGTGAGAATCAAACTCTAAATTTTAACTTGCTAATCACAGGGCCTGGAGAATCTGATATTCACCGGAAGGAATAGAAGGAAAGAGACAAGGGAAATCAACCCATGACATACATGGCGGGATTAAGCAAGTGGATGGCAGAACGTGTTCTGGGAGAGTTGGCAGAAATACGAAACTTAGTTAGAGCCACAACGAATAGGGGGAAGTGGAGAGCCATGATCGCCTAGGCCCTGAAAGGAAACGGCACATGAATAGAAAAGAAACACTATTCCAAGGTACGACAGGTCAATTTTTAATTTTCGTTGACTATTTGGTCTTATTCATCTTAATCTATACAAAACTTGATTTTTTTGCATTGTTCCAAAACTCCTTCCAATTTCGTGCGTGAACTTAGATCTTTTGTCTGAACTAACATCGAACAAAGAATGTTCAGTCAATTTCACACCGGCCTACCGTAATTTCCCTTTTCTATAAATATTTTCATGTTAATTGTTCTGATGAGCTTTCCTTATTGGTACCTGAACATTATGAATATAAGCACAGCAATAGATTGACAGCTAGATCTCATCATTTTAATGATGAAAAGGCAAGTTGCAAGGTAACAGATGCGGAATTCTTTACCCATATCTGGGTGTGGAGAAAAAGAGGATTCATATATTTCCCAAGAGTATTAGCACGTAAGGGAATGTAATGAATTCGACTCAAATTCGAACTCGGGTCTCCGATTCCTCAATCCGAGCTGCTACCCATTACTCCACTGTACAAGTCGTATAAAGGAAAACTACAAACAACAAAAATATTGGATGAATTTTTATTAGTAATCGTAGTATATAGTCATTTTAATTTTATAATTATGAACAAAAATATTTTTTGTCAACATTTGAAACGCTAAAATAAACATAAAACTAACCTTGACTATAAAAATAAATTGTATATATAGTTTTCAATGGTCAACTTTACTTTCCTTTGTCCTTTAAGTCAGCATTATTTGTTACCTCTATTTTGTTATTTTTTACTGCATCATCAAGTTAGTTTACGAACCAGTAACAAACTTTTACCAAATAATTTCCGCATGCTTTTGAATACTTACTATACAGGTAGCGGTAGAAAATTTGTCGATATGAAAGTGGGCGCTGAATACCAACCACCCTTACCAATACTCAAAGTCGAAACGCCACCATATCCGTCATATATCCGAAAGTTATTTATATATTTAAACTAATGGTTAACAAAAAGGAAAAAAATAAGATACTCTCGAACATTGAAATCTGGATCGCATGTTCCTTTTAAGAAAAGACGAATTTAATATTACTAAATGAAGAACACTAAGCCTAATGAGCCACGTGACAAAACTCATCATCCATATTCTAAAAAACAGAGCGCGCAGCAAATTTAGCCCAGAGATAGGACAAGAAGAGTGCAGGGTTTGGTAAAGACACTGGAACAAGGAACGCGATATTTATGCTCAGATTGTTATCAGAAAGATCGATACAGATGCAGAAGGACGTGTACCTATTTTTCATAGACTACGCAAAGGCCTTCGACAAATTACACCATAAGGATCTGATGGAACTGCTCAGCAACCTTGATACATTCAGGAGGAATATCAGAATAATCAAGAATCTATACTGACAGGAAACAGCATGCATGCGCATAGGGAACGAGTCCAGTAAATGTACAAAAATAGAAAGGGGCGTAAAGCAAGGAAGACAGAGTGCATGATCGTCAGTAAAAGGAAGAGTCCAAAATGCGATCTGAAGGTCGGGAACATTAGAATCAAGCAGATGCGAAATTTAAAATATCTGGGAAGCGTCTTGTCACTGAAATCAGGAGGTGTATTGGGATGGACAAGGACATATTCCAAAAGTTGGGCAGAGTACAGGAGGATATCTTTGGTAACAAAGAAAAGAATACCGAACTGTTACGTGACGTCTGTCATTCTTTATGGCAGCAAATTTGGGACAATTTGCTCAAGGATGAAGAAGAGACTCGAGGCGACAGAGATGTGGTTCTACAGAAGGATGCTAAGGATATCATTGACCGACTGTGTGGGTAATGATGAGCAATGATGAGATCTTAGAGAGGTTGCAAACAAGGAGGAAGCTTATACTTAATATAAGGAAAACGTAAGTGAAGTTTCTGGGACACATAACGAGAAAGAATTTCGGAGAATCTGATACTCAGCAGTCGAATAGAGGGAAAGAGAGACAAGTAAAACAGCGCGTGACATACCTGACGAGCTTGAGCAGGTGGATGACAGAACGTGGTCTGGGGGAGAAGTAGGGAGGAAGGATCTTGTTGAGAGCTGCAAGGGATAGATGGAGGTGAAGAGCCATGATCGCCTACGTCCTGAAAGGACATGACATATAAAAAGAAATAAATGAAGAAACAAAAAAAGGACGTAGGTTTCGCTGTGAAAGCCGACCACATGGTGAAGATGAATAAAAGCGAAACATGGCAACTATATGTTCACAATATTGAGTCACCCCCCCCACGAGGGTGTCATGTGGCACAAGGCCTTTTTAACGTGGGCATTCCCGAGCCATTAGGCTCGGCCAAAAAATAGCCCATTTGAACCCGTATAAACGGGTTCAGGGCCGGTTTTACCTCCCCGAAGGAGACTCCGCCCTTCGGCGTAGCCTCCTTCGGGTTCAAACCGAGCAGTCTGTTCAAAAGTGAACTACTGACTATATGTTCACTGACCAAACCACGTGAGGTCAGCGATGATATCGATAGAGGTGCGGAAGATTTGAAGAAATTTACCGTTATTCTGTCTGTGCCGATACCACTAGACATCTGGGGTGAATACACAAATGCATATAAAAAAATAATAATGATAGTAATAATAATAATAATAACAACAGTATTTTTTTTCGAACGGTCACGGAAAAGAAAGCAAATAAAAATTCAAAGAAACGGTAATGAAAAGAAATTAAGAAACTGAAACCAATTATGTTACGGAGGTCTATTGACCTTCTAAACGTTATGTTTTGCCTCCAGGGCTCACATATAATGTCATTTGCTGGACGAGAGAAGGTCAATGCTTTTTAGCTTGGTTGTAAAGAGGGGCGGGAAGATCGTTTGACGGGTGGGCTGGTGGGTTTGCAATGCTGACGCGACAACAGATCTTCTTTAGACATTAATGAAAGACAAGAAGGTCAAAGTATCTCTTGAGATTCTTTCTCTTTCTCCCGCTCTCTCTAATTCATGCATTTGATCATTTTTTTTTTCTCTTTTACTCTGTGTATTCTTTGTATTTCTACTTATCTGTCTGTCTATCTATCTAGGTTATGGCGTGCGCGGAGTCGACCTAAAATCGCACAGGAGCGCTGATGTCTACATTATACTAGAAAACTCCTAAAATTTTCTAAAAAAAAAAAGAGCATAACATGATCAAAAAAAAGGCCCCGAACTAGAATAAAAAACAAAGTTTTATCATCAAAATGTTTATGTTATTATTAAGAAGAAAGCCCAAATTGTCTTTTTATTGAATTTTTTTAATCTTTTCTAGCACTTCAAAATTTTGATTAAATGCCTTGTTTTTCTTGCGTCAGTTTTTTTTTTTTTTTTTTTTTTTTAAGCATTTCACCCCAAGCAAGGCAGGAATGCCACTAGCACGCAAGGGGTTACAGAGAGTGGGAGTGAAAGTAATGAGGCGTGACAGAGGAAAGGATGAAGAGAAGGACATAAGACAGAATAGATCAAGTCATGTGGAGATTTCGATTGGCATTAGATTAAAATAGTTGAAGATTATAGCTATCAGGGAACCAAGTAATAGGAAGGGAATTTCACAGACAGGAGGTGAGAGACGTGAAGCTATTGGAGTAGAGTAGACGGCCTCATTTAACCGTTTCAACAGTGAAAGAGTGGGACTGTGATGCCAGCCTAGTAGCACGCTTAAATTCATGCAGTTTGGGAACCAGCGAAAGTACCTCCTCGGAGCAGTTACCGTGAAAATATTTGTAGAAAAGACAGAGGGAGGCGACGGCACGTCTGTGAGAGAGCGACTGTAGACAAGATGCCGGATCAGGACCAACCACATTGCTTATCCGTCTCTGGATCTTGTCGAGGACAAGGCAAACAACGGGGTCACCAAATGGTCACCATATGACAGCAGTATTTCATGCAAGGGCGAAAGGTTGATTTATAGAAATGAAGGATGTACTCGGGAGAGAAAAAACACCTTTTTGGTGCGACACAGGGAACCAGCTTGCCTTGCAGTAGAAGAAGCAATTGATTCAATGTAATTGTTCAATCTCAGTTTAGCGGACAGTGAGAAACCAAGCAGTCGTAAACAGGTGATCTCGTTGATTTGAGCATCAGACACCCTAATAGGTGGCAGGGATGGTTCCCGGTGGTGACTGATAGAGAGATTTTTTTTAGAGGCATTAAAGTTACCCCGCCAATTTCTGCTCCAGTCTACAACTGATTGGATGTCTCTTTCGAGACTAAGGGCCAGGTTAGTTTTGTCATCGATACCAAACTTGCTATTAAGGCAGGAGTAAATAGTAGTGTCGTCAGCACAGATGCCTACTTGGGAACTGATGACGTCGGGGAGATCGTTAATGAAAATAAGGAACAGATTAGGTCCCAGGATATAGCCTTGGGGAACACCTGCGTTCGTGGGAATGAACTGGAGGAGAATCCGTTAAGGACGACCTTCATTACACGTTTTGAGAGGAAGGATCGTATTAAGTCAAATAATCGACCTGAAATTCCGTATCCCTGAAGTTTACGAAAGACTCCGGCATGCCAAAACCTATCAAAAGCTTTAGAAATATCTAGAGCCACGACAGGAGCTTCTCCGTTACTGTGGAGTGCTTTGTAAACAATTAGTTATGCCCGTGAGCACATCAGCTGTAGAACGGGCAAAGCGGAAACCAGTTGGGCCAAAGATTAGTATAGGTATTTTTAGCTTCTTTTTTAACGTTCAAAATACATTGTGTTGGAAATTCTTGCAAATATTCAATATTGTTGGATTTTAATGAAATTTTAAGGAATTTGTCACATATGAATGAAATTATTTTTAAAATTTGTTTTTTTTTAATCTTGGTAAAAGTATTTTTTTAATGAATAATGAATTTTTACAAGAATATTTTTTTTTTAAAGTTTTTATTACATATTTTAAATTATGTATTAATTTCAGCCTCTTAGATGATATCATTATTAGGTGAAAACTATATTTACTAATCATAAATGGAAATGCTTCATAGAAATCGTTAAACTCCAATAATAAAAAAAAAAAGAATTTAGAATTTTTTGTATGTGTATAAACGTACCGAATTTTGTAAGTAAGGAAGCCCATGCACAACATTATCAGGAAATAAGAGCGATAACTATAGTAAATCTAAAGTCACCATTTCTAATATTCAGTATAATATTAGACTACGGAGAATACTTAGTATTTAAAAATTATATAAATAAGCAATTATTTCATTTTCTCCAATTATATGTTGCAAATAAAGTCTCCGCAGAACAACATTA
Source organism: Acanthosepion pharaonis (assembly GCA_903632075.3). Taxonomy (NCBI): domain Eukaryota; kingdom Metazoa; phylum Mollusca; class Cephalopoda; order Sepiida; family Sepiidae; genus Acanthosepion; species Acanthosepion pharaonis. The sequence continues at coordinate 599,822 of CAHIKZ030002512.1, forward strand.
GATCTGTCATCATACTGACAACACGTCAACACAGCCACTGTCGGGCTAAAATCACAGCCACTGTCAGGCTAAAAATACAACCACTGTCGGGTTAAAAAACCAAACCACTGTCGGGCTGACAACACAACCACTGTCGGGTTAAAAACACAGCCACAGTCGATTGAAAAACAAAGCCACTATCGGTTTAAAAACACAGCCACTGTCGAGTTAAAAACACAACCACTGTCGGGTTAAAAACAGCCATAGTCGAGTTAAACACAGACAATGTCGGGTTAAAAAAACAGCCACTCTCGAGTTAAAGACACCGCCACTCTCGAGTTAAAAACACAGCCACCGTCGGGTTAAAAACACAGCCACTGTCAGTTTAAAAACAGCCACTGTCAGGGTAAAAACACTGCCACTGTCGGGTTAAAACACAGCCACTGTCAGGCTAAAAACACAACCACTCTCGGGTTAAAAACACAGCCAGTGTCGGGCTAAAAACACAGCCACAGTGGAGTTAAAAACACAGGCACTGTCGGGCTAAAAACACAGCCACTGTCGAGTTAAAACACAGCCACAGTTGAGTGAAAAACACAGCCAATGTCGGGCTAAAAACACAGCCACTGTCGGGTTAAAAACACAGCCACTGTCGGATTAAAAACACCGCCACAGTGGAGTTAAAAAAACAGCCACTGTCGAGTTAAAAACACTGCCACTCTCGAGTTAAAAACACTGCCACTCTCGAGTTAAAAACACAGCGACTGTCGAGTTAAAAACACAGCCACTGTCGGTTTAAAAACACAGCCACTGTCAGGCTAAAACACAGTGACTGTCGGGTTAAAAACACAGCCACTGTCGGGTTAAAAACAGCCACTGTCAGGCTAAAAACACAACCACAGTAGAGTTAAAAACACAGGCACTATCCGGTTAAAACACAGCCACAGTGGATTTAAAAACACAGCCATTGTCCGGTTAAAAACACTGCCACAGTTAAGTTTAAAACACAGCCACTCTCGGGTTAAAAATACCGCCACAGTGGAGTTAAAAAAAAACAGCCACTGTCGGGTTAAAAACACAGCCACTCTCGGGTTAAAAACACAGCGACTGTTGGGCTAAAAACACAGCAACTGTTGATTTAAAAACGCAGCCATTGTCGAGTTAAACACAGACAATGTCGGGTTAAAAACACAGCCACTTTCGAGTTAAAAACACAACCACTGTCGGGCTAAAAACACAGCCATGTCGGTTTAAAAACACAGCCACTGTCAGGCTAAAACACAGCCACTGTCGGGTTAAAAACACATCCACTGTCAGGCTAACAACACAACCACTGTCGGGTTAAAAACACAGCCACTGTCGAATTAAAAACACAGCCACTGTCGAGTTAAAAACACAGGCACTCTCCGGTTAAAAACACAACCACGGTGGATTTAAAAACACAGCCATTGTCGGGTTAAAAACACAGCCACAGTGGAGTTAAAAACACAGCCACTGTCGAGTTAAAAACACAACACTGTCGGGCTAAATACACAGCCACAGAGTAGTTAAAACACAGCCACTGTTGAGTTAAAAACAGCCACTATCAGGCTAAAAACACAACCACTGTCGGGTTAAAAACGCAGCCACTCTTGGGTTAAAAACACAGTAACTGTTGGGCTAAAAACACAGCCGCTGTCGAGTTAAAAGCACAGCCATTGTCGAGTTAAACACAGCCACTGTCAGGTTAAAAACACAGCCACTGTTGGGTTAAAAACACAGCCATTGTCGGGTTATAAACACAGCCACAGTGGAGTTAAAAACACAGCTTCTGTCAGGTTAAAAACACAGTCACTCTCGGGTTAAAATGTGCATATATATATATATATATATATATATATATATATGTAACAGCACATCAAAACAAATGATAGGTCTCATTATGTGTTACACGTTCGATTCCTGTCGGAGAAGCACAAAGTCAATTACAACTGAGTATTGAGTTTGGTCCTCACTAGGTTCCTAATACTTTCGAATTTTGCCACATCTTAGCTACACTTAGCGAATCATTTGGGCACTTCGACAATTGGGTCCAATTGTTAGCAAGCTGGTTCGATAAAACGATTACAACAGAGCAGCGACTTCCATCCTCACTGGCTGCTCAAGACTTTCGGACTTGTTTCTCATCTAAGCTACCCTTAGATAATCACTTGGACACTTCGACGTCGTTTACTGGTTAGCAGGCTTGCCTGGCTAGATCTTTTACAACTGAATAGTGAGTTCGATTCTCACTCGGTGCCCCACACTTTCTGCCTTGAAATAACCACCATATTTAATTGTTGCGATGGTGGTATTATCCTAAAATGGTTCCCCCCTTCCCTTTAAAATGAATAAATAACCCCATTAAAAATATATGACCAATGAACGGATGATCAAAATATTGAGCAGGTAACATTCAGTAAAAGCAAGACAAGCTTTGACATCTTTGGTTTGGAGTCATTGGAAATGTCACAAAAACACGAGCATATATATATATATATATATATATATATATATATATATATATGAAACATTATTTATGACTTACATACATATGCATAAACAGAGTACGTATATTTGTATTCACATGAATCGAGTTAAGTATGTTCAGAGTGTATCAGAATTGATCATTCGGCATTGATTAAATAGCTCTCTACGTTTCGCAATTTCTTATCTGTTAATTTGCACTTATTTTCGTTTTGCTGACAGTTCACTTTTTCTTTCCTTTTTATGTTGCTATATTGTGAAAAACAAACGATTTTTCATTCTGTTCGCTTTCTGTTGCAAAAGCTTTTCTTTAGTGCAAAGAATAACGCTTTCACATCTAACGCAGACGATTATCCTTCGCTGCTAGGAAATCTTAGACATTTATAAAAAAAAACAGATATAAAAGTCTGGGCCTTTGTGAAAGAAGCATGAATAACAGAGTAAAGTTATTAGCTTGACGCAAAAGTTCTTAGCTCCTCTTGTGCAATGTTAAGGAAAACTTTAAAAGAGTCTTTGAAGTTGACGCAAAACTTTAGTTCTGGTATAATGGTTTGCAAGAAGTCGAGGAATTTTTTTACGGCATAACGATTCATAAAGTCTAAACATATTTTTGATTGTAATAATAATTTTTTGGGCGTGTGAGCATTGTAATAACAACATTTTTTTCGAGATAATGATTTTTCTGCATGAAAGCTCTACTATTTAATCCATACCTCGGGAGAGATGGAATCATAGCTTTTCCAAAGGTTTTAGCGTGTAAGTAAATGTAACGAACCTGGCTGATGGAATTTCTTTTCCTGAGCCGTTCTACTTTACGCCATCAGCTCATCCCATATTCTGGAATGTTAATTGTGTGAAAGTAAACGCAATGTCCTCGACAGGGAATACTAGCTTCATTAATATAACAATTAGGCAACGAAATGTCATTATAAACAAAAATGGGATAAAAAAATAGTCAGTTTTTACCTTCCATCAGTATAACTGATGCTATTTTGCAAGAGAGTTACACATTTCTCTTTATTGGTTCAACATGACGTGAAATGGGAAATGGTTGTATTAAAACAATTGATAAGTCTTCTGCTATGAAAGTTGGATTACTATGTCGTGCGAGATATATCATATCGATAGAATCTTAGACATTTCAAAATCTTAGCGTATGTCCGTGCATTCAATATTGCTGTGACATTTGTTCTAGTGCTTCTGCTATGTACTTAGAGATTCTTGATAAAATCCAAAGAAGAATCTGCACTGTTACTGGTCCCCCCCTTTAGTCATTTTCCCACCAGCGTAAAATAGTTGGCCTTGTGCCTTTTCCATTAATAATCACATGACAATTGTTCTGAGGATCTTTCTTTGTAGGTATCTAGACATATCGAACGTAGGCGCAGTACAAGATTGGCGCTTTCACACCTAAAAATCATACAGATAATAATCGCAGATGAAATTCCTCGGTGTAACCGTAAGTTCTATGCAAACTGTTTCTTCTTTCGCACTTCTAGCCGGTGGGGTTCTTTTTCAGATTCTTGCTTTCCAGTATGTTTTGATCTTCACAATTGTCAATCGTTATCTTTCGTTCTTATCTTTAATTACTGTCCTTTTATTGTTCTCTCTCCTTAATGTTTTTCTTTTTCTCATATGCTCTCACACTTAGCACTCCCCTCGCGTCTTAGTGGCTTTATTACCTTGTTTGAGATGAAATGATTAAAAAATATAATAGTTTGTTAAAATTACATATTCTCTTCAATCGGCCTTCCAGTTTTTAACTCTTCAATAAATATTACTACCATAACATTTTGCTCTTTACATGCCACCAGACGCATGCGCGCGCTCGCGCTCATACACACACACACACACACACACATATATATATATATATATATATATATATATATATATAGTGTCTGGATACTCGTATCCGAGATGCCCGTCTACTAGACAATCTCTTTTGAGGACGCCTGTTCAGGAAGATCGTGTTTCAACATGCACAAAGCCCACCTTTGTATTATATATAATAAAATAATTACATCGGCTACACAACCACATGCTTATCCAGACGTCTTACGTTACACCTATCTGATCACAGCTCCAACATAACCCATTTAAACACACACTCAGATTTACCCGACACTATTAGGAACATACTAGTAGAAAACACAAATATATTAACTGCATCCACTTGCAAAAAATACTAAAAATAATGGAAGCCCTAATAATAAAAAAGAAAAAGCCAACTCTTAACAATATTAACTATGAACAAAGCCACAATGTGCTAACCGTATTCGGAAAAAACATAACTACCACACACTGAACATACACAGAACGCACACACTCTACTAAGCTGATAATCGAATCATCCTTGATAATGGCTAAAGTTATAGCCGAAAGCGCTCGGAAATATAAAACATTCGGACAGTTCTTACACACCATTTGTCCAGAAAAGAAAGCTCTTGTCAGAACACAAGGAAAATTAAATAAAAAGCTCAACCGTAGTAACTTGTCTGTCGATTTTAATGAAACATGCATAAAGGAAGGATTGCTGCCTAAATATACAAACATATATATATATATATATATATATATATATATATATATATATATATATATATATATATATATCATAAATTTGCATTTATAAATTTGTTAGGATTTCGTATTTCCATCAAATTTTTTTTATAAGCCACAGAAAAAAAAAAATCACAAAGGAGAGAAGAGTTTTACATTAAAATATGAAAAATAACCTTGTCCGTTGTTTAAAAAGTTGCAGAAAAATCCCAATTTTGAACACAATATTAACTGGAAGATTTACCATGAATGTAACGATTGTCAGCCTGGAATGTGCGATCGTCCATCGGAATTCAATTCGTTTCCTACATTATCTGTTTTTCGATATGATCTATCAATAAAATTTCCACTTCAACCTATTGCATTTGGCTTGATGAAGTCCCTCAGAGGACGAAAGCCGTCCGCTAAGATAAGTTTTCCTTTTGTCTTTATTCATATTGTTCATTTAAAGATATACTCTACCTGAAATTTTACGTATATGAGAAATCTGTCATCATCCCAAGCAAATATACACATCTTGAACTAATTGACAATACTATAACAAACTTGGTAACCCTAACACTGCTAAACTATTTTATTCTATATTCAATGCTTATTGATGTTTTGTTAGACTAGTCAGTGCTTTAAATATGTTGATGATGTAACGATTATTGGTGCGGAAAGTGGTTTCTGCAAGCCAAGTTAAAGATTCCAGAGAGTCAAATGAGTTCGTTTTTATACTATTTCCCAAATATACTTCCCCGGGGAAAGGCATAAACACATATCTTCGTCGAGCTACGGCTTGAATAATAAAATAGATGTGGGCGTTTAACTTTAGGTGCTACACCTTCTATAAGAACAATTATTCTGGTTTCAAAACAACGGAAAAAACCCATGAGCCTTTCCAAGGATTGATTGAAGTATCTATGGAGGGCCGTAATCGCCTACTTTATGAAAGGACATAGGAGTAACAATATCATTGGTGACAACACAGACTTCTTATCCAAGTCAATGTCAACACCAAGTCGGTGTTAAGAAAAACGTGGATTTATAAGGCGGACCCTCAAAATAAAAAAAAAAATGCTGAGTTTCACATATTATTACTTTGAAACACTATAGCTAAGATTTAGTTTTGAATAGTATGTTATAAAGAACTGCTCGAACTTTTATGGTAGCTATGACATATGTGGGAAGGAATAAACCAGGAATTATACTGACAGCAAGCCGCCTACATAAATTCCTTAGATTTGCTACGATAAATCCTTCAGATGACGAAACGCGCTGGCTAAAATAAGTTTAATATATATATATATATATATATATATATATATATATATATATATATATATATATATTGAACAATAAGAAAATAAAAAATTAAAATCTTTAGACACACTGGGTTGTAGATTAATATTCTTTCGTTTTTTTATTATTATTCCATTTAGATTCCTCGACTAGTTTCGACCGAAATGGCCATCATCAGGAGAAGAAATATTTCTGCTTGCTGGTAGCAGTGAACTACAGAAATGAATGTCTTGATGGAAAAAATGAACTTTTGTCTGTAGTTTTCATTTGTTTTTTTATTTTTATTTTTTTGTCTTTTTAACATGAATCTTTTAACATTCCTTGTGTTGGTCAAACAGTCTCTTTTAAGTTGTTATTTGAGATAAGTGCTGGATAGAAATAATCAGAAAGAATAGTAAGTTTCACAAATGTTAAGTAGTCCACCCCTTTTTCATGCAAGTGGACTCGCCCAGTGTGTACTTGTACTGCTGCCGGTGAATACCCAGGGAGTGATACAGTGATACAGTGAGAGAGTGAGAGAGTGAGAGGTAACCGCTTTGTAGGAGTCACAGTTGCAAGCACGTAGACTCAGAAGGAAGTCTTACTTCGATACTGAATTTCCCAGATTGTATATATATATATATATATATATATATATATATATATATATATATATATATATATATTATTATTATTATTATTATTATTATTATTGCTACTAACCGCATTTCTGGATCTACTAACCGTATTATCAATTGTATTATTAAGTCAATAAATTTATTTGCTATATTTCATTCCTGCGTTTGTCATTCATTTGAGACTGGATTTCATCTCGGAATCCACAATAATCCTGTGTTCTTAGCAATTATTTTTATTTAAAAAAAACAGTGCTCAATAGAAAGAGTAGAGCAAAATACTATAATTATTTTCTTTTTTAAACAGAAATTTCTGTTTCAAAAGTGAAACTAAATTTATAAATTTAATTAGAAAAATTGAACTTAAAATTCGTTCCACTGTGAAAGAAATGTTCAGAATAACTTTCTCAGAAATTTACTTAATTTAAAAGCGCAGACAATATTAATATTATGAGTTGTTAAGGTTAAGGAAAATTCAATCTATTTTGATTAGGGGTGTTTGGGTTTTAATTTCCCTAGACAGCTTATGTATCCAATATATGCTACTTACAAAGTTTAGGTGGTGTGTGGGTGCCTGCTAACAAACGTATGCCTTCGTTATTCAGTGAGTCATCTGGATTTTCAACGACAAAAAATTATTAAAAACACACACACACACACACACACACAGATGTATATATATATATATATATATATATATATATATATATATATATATATATATATATATAGGCTGTATCAAAATACTTTTACAAAAGTTAGTGGCATTTTCTTTACAGAAAAACAAGAACAAAAGTTCATATAAACATAAGTCCGCAAATCTTTCGTTTCCGAATTATTAACTTAAAAGAAAGTTTATGATGGCTCTGTATTACCATGTAGACTAGGTTACATTTGTCATTCATGTACATTTATGCCTAGTCTGTCATCAACATTTAAGTTTAGTAGTAGTGAGTTTAGTGAGAAGTCTTTCGTTTAACAATGGCAGCATATACATATCGTGAGCAGGCACATATGATTTTTACATACGGCCGCACGAATGTTAATGGACGAGAGGGTGCACGGCTGTATCAGATTGCGTTTCTAGACCCAAGGCAGCCGAGTAATCCAACCTTTGCTGCTGTTTATCATCGCGTTGTTGACAAAGGATCCGTGGCCCCACTAATTATCGATCGAGGAAGACAGAGATCCACTCCTACGCCTGACCACGAAGACCACATTCAGATACAGGCATCAGCACACGTCAAGTGGCCCTAGCATGTAGAAATCTCATAGTACCGCATTGAGGGTACTTCAAGAGCAGCTCCTGTATCCGTATCAACAATCCATCTCTCCCTCCAATACAAATTACCCGAATATTACGGAAACTTATTTTGACTTGTGCTACTGATGTTTCCTTCTATGACCATCAAAATAATATGTGTGTACAACGTGAAGACGTTTACCTGTGTTTAGTTCTGGGACTAACATTTAGGAACTTTAGCTTGAAAATAAGACATGTGATACCGCTAAAAACTCTTCATCTACCTAAAGCATGTAGGTGAAATTCTCATCTTAGTTAAAAACATAGATGAAATACATGAATTAAAAAAATCTTCCAAACAAACGCCATTGGCAATTTCGCATATTAACTTAATGATGAAATTCCTTTTCTTGATATATTTGTCGAGGCCAATAAAAATACATTTACTACTCCCCCCCACATATATTAGGTTGGTGCAAAAATAATGACGTAAGAATGTCGTTTTTTGACGTTAAAAAATACGTTAAAAAACGACATTATTTTTGCACCAACCTAATATGTGTATATTATGAAATGGACAAAGTCCGACAATTATTTAAAGACATTTTTATGTTTAACATTCTTTTTATAGATACACGTATTTAAGTAAATGCTTTGTTTATAATAAACAGTATTAAATAACATTTACCGGCCTGAATGTCCGAGAAATTTTCATAGAAAATATTCGTCCTTCGACAGGGTTCGAACCTATATTCTATACGGAACCGTCATATACCCTGACGTGCCTTACCGCTCGAAATGAAGTTTATAAGCAGTAAATTCGACCTTGCCAACCGAACGATCCTTTGTGTCCGAGCGGTAAGGCACGTCAGGCTATATGATAGTTCTGTATAGGATACATATTCGAATATATATATCAGCAATATCCACAACACCAAATTCACAATGGAATAAACAGCCATTTCCATTCTGTTTCTAGATCTACTGGAGCGTCTAAACAACTGCCATATCACTTTACACTAAACATACAGATGGTCATTGCTGTCTAAATTTTAGCAGCTGGAACAATGCCAACCTAAAATAATCAATAACCTACAGCGAATGTTTACGCATAATACATATCCTTTCTAACACCGGGGATTACAAAAATCACATAGGTCAACTAATCAGTCTCTTTCTCACGAAGAATTATCCCCTTAAAACTATTAAAATCTCACTCACTAAGGTTTCGAAACGCAATAGATTTACTCTTCTAACTTACAAAAAAAAAAGAAGAAAAATTTTAAAACCCCATAGTTTTCAACTTTAAATACAACATTCGCAAACGATCACATATCTTACAAAAGTATTTTTTGCGATGGAATTCTTTGTTCGATCACAGTTTTATAACTTGGAAATAAATTTCGGAATTATTGACATTAATTGCGAAATGCAGTAAAAATCACCCATGAAAAAAAAATGTTTCTACGAAAAGTAAGGACCTACATACATCAAATTGTTTTTAAATTAAGTGGCGGCAGAATTATCGTTGAACGTTTAAAAGGTAAGCTTAAATAGTAATATCGCATACGGCGGCAGTATGCCAAAAAGAAATCTCTGCCAACAGAGGAGCAGATTGCAATCAAAAGAGCCGAGGCTGCATCGAGAAAAAGAATGTTCTGTGGAAACGAAATCCCAGATCAAACTGCTGCCAGGAGAGTTTCCAATGCTGAGAATATGGAAATACTTAGGGATTCCCAAATTCCTGAAAAAAACCGAAGGTTTGATGAAGAATCCTCCGCAGGAGCCAATTTAATTCTAAGCTAGTAAGGAAATATTTGGAATTCACTGAACGAGCAGCAAGCGCCTCTGTTGGTTTATAAAACCGCTCTTAAAACAATTTTTCAGGAAACTAGATTTCTCACTGCCAGTAGCTGTTATCGCTCTTTCCGATATTAATGGGGGTTTCCTTCATTGACTTCTATTTGACGTAGTCGGAATGTTAACATTTAATTTTTATCATTATTTTCTCTCCTAGAGTTACATGTGCTATCCATTTTAGTTGTTGCTGTTGTTGGAAGTCCTCCAGTGAATTCTTTCTATTATTTAGTACAGTTCGATGTTTGTGATTCTGTGGCGACAGTCCGCAGATAGAGAGAAAAACACAAAGAGGGATATATATATATATATATATATATATATATATATATATATATATATATATATATATAGAGAGAGAGAGAGAGAGAGAGGGACTTGGGGGGAGATATGAAAGGAAAATGTGAAAACCGACCACTTCAAAACCTGCAAAAAAGAAAAAAGAAAAAAGGAACAAAAAATTAAATAAAAAGAAACAGACACCTATCGAAAAAAATCAACAGGACTCAATATGTCTATACAATCAAGAAACCGGAAATTGGCAACAAGGCCAAGATAGAGCCGTAGCAATAACAACGGGGTAACTAAACAGTAACTGGGTTTCACGCCGAACGCGATCTTCAAACCATTATGAAATTAATTTCCTTAAGAACATACAATGAATCTTTTAGGTCAATGTCCCTGGACGCCTTCCTGAATGCTGTTAGATAGATAGATAGATAGATAGATAGATAGATAGATAGATGGATGATTGGAGTTTATGAGTGACTGCTAAAATGTTTTGTGTCAAGCTTGAATTCTTAACCAGGAAAATTATAATAAAATAAAGTATTTCTCTCGTTTCATATGCGCAGTGCAAGAACATGCGGCTTTATAATTCCTTGTCAGCATCAGATAGATAGATAGATAGATAGATAGATAGATAGATAGATATGGATAGGTATTAATAACTAATTAGAAAAGAAAGAAAGAAAGAAAGAAAGAAAGAAAACGGATATAGATAGATAGATAGATAGAAAATGAACAGACTGAGATAGATAGATAGATAGATAGAAAGAAAATGAACAGACTGAGATAGATAGATAGATAGAACAATTGTCATAATTTAAATAGTATAACGTTACTTGCGAAATCCATAAAAAATCAATTACGTAAAAACCAAATAGCGTAAGTTTGAAAATCTTCAAAGTTTTCCATAGAAAACAGACTGAAAATAAAATCGCTCGTCAAGTAAGAAAATCCGCTAATAAAATCAAAATATAGTATAATCGTAATTAACTCAAAACAATTAAAACAATTTAAAATAGTTCCACAACATATAATTTAAAAAACAATATATTTTTAAAATATTTATTTAAAGAGAGAGTCTCAAATATTTAAGTAGCTGCAAAAACTAATTTTCAAAATGTCACTTTCAAAAGTAAACCTCTATTATTACATTATAAGCAAATGATAATAAAACAATGAACAATTATCTCTATTTCTCTCTTTACTCTCCTCTCTCTCTCCCCCTCTCTCTCTCTCTCTCTATATATATATATATATATATATATATATATATATATATATATATACATGGGGTGACCCAAAAAACGGGAATTTTTGAAGTGCGTATTGCCAGACATAAGTAAGTGGCAACACTGCGAGACAGTGAACTTGAGCAAGTAAACATTTCGCCATTTAGAATTCATGATGAAATTCACAGTATCCCAGCTGAGATGTTGCAGCAGGCAATGAGGAATCTCAACAGCAGATTTCAAGAATGCATTCGTACAGGAGGACGCCATCTACAGGACGTAATTTTAAAAAAATGAAAATTCCATCATTGTTTTTTAAATGGCATGTTTTCAGGTTTCAATTACAATGAATAAAATATTTTTCTTCCATCACTCTTGGTTTTATTGGATTGTTAAAAAGTTCCCGTTTTTGGGGTCACCCTGTATGATAAATGTCTGATTGAGATCTCTGAGTAACTGGTGTGTTTATGAAAAAATAAATAAGCAAAAATTCACATTTCTCTCTGCCGGGCGACGATCGCCTATGTGTTAGAATCTGTGACTGATACCGGCCTGAAGCGATCGGATCTCTAGCCACACTGATGAGCTGTGATACAGCGAAAGATTCTGTCTGCTGATGACTATAATTAATATATATATATATATATATATATATATATATATATATATATATATATATATATGATAAAATATATAAAATATAGTTTCACGATATGCTACATTTATTGGTAAAAGTAGTCAGTATCAGAGATAACTTGGTTTTGGCAAGAAGGATAATTTTCCAAGTTGAGTTCAGTCGGTTGCAATAAATTTACGTATCGATTCGTTCACTGTAGAACGAATTTAAAAACCTTTCATTTCAACGCAAGCATGGGGATAATGCTCTAGGACACACAGTGTTACATGGTGTGAAAGAAATGAGAAGACTTTAGTGAGGAGAAGTGAAGAAATGAATAAGGTTCAGGAAGACAGAAGATGGCGATTGACGTTACATTTATGTTTTTGTAGACTGTAGTTGGCAGGGAAGTAAGAAATCAGAAAGGACCTCAACAGGTGATAAGTGCGAGAACAGAAACTGTTAAAATAGTAGTGGCGTTTGCATCTTGGTAATTCGACAGCAAAACGGTGAGATGTAATTGCCTCTTTATTTCATAATTTACAAAGTTTTAAGAAATTGTTAGACCTTTGAGTATATGGTCGTGTAATTTGTTTTAGAAAACATAGAGCTAATGACTTGAATTAGAAACCAAATTTAATGCTTAATCTAAATAAAAGCTTCTTTTGGCATGGAAAGCCTTTACAAAATGAAATTTGCACATATTAACACGTTGACCACCAACTACGATATATTTCGTGGTTGACGGTTTTTTGGGGTTTTTTTTTATTATGAAACCGACCACGAGTTACCTCTTTTTCTGGTCTTATGATTACGGCTACAAATACGATTTATTTTTAGTTTCCATGTTTGCCGACTACACTCCTTTTTATAAACACTTATCAGATTAATTAACAGTATTGATGATCCTCAGTAAACGCGTGTCGAAAGGAGGCATGATAATCAGTTAGATGAACGGATCATTATTGACGTGATAGTTATCGGTTTATAGACTACAAGTGTTTTATCGGTTTGTATCACTGCGCGCTTGTTCGTCGTACGCAGCGTTAGTGGCAGTGTAGTCCCCTTGCATTGATGTCTTATCTTTCTTTAGTCAACGCATTGGCGAATTCCTTGCGATCGATTCGACTTTTATGTCCGTCTTATTCCCACTGTTTATCGTTTTTATTTAGCGCTTTGCACTTGGCTAAAAGCTTTCATGCATCTTTTGTGATTTGCCAACAACCCTTGCGCAATCCACTGACGTTCGCATCCATCAACGCTCTTCTTCTTCCTGATTCCGGACTCCCAGCTCTCCGTCTATTCGTAAAGAAAAAAAAAAAAACAAAAAAAAGGAAAAAAAAAAACACTTATTAAAAGAATTCGCATTCTTCAAAACATTTTCAGATTTGCTGAAAGATTTATTAGAGATATAAATCTTATGAATAAAACAGATCGTATGCGAATATCCGAGCCATAAGATGAGTTGTAAATTTTCCAGTTTTTTATTTATTTATTTATCTTTTTTTTTTTTTTTTGCGAGAGGCTCTCAAGTTTCGCTTTATTGCCTCTCTCCCATAAAACCAACTGCAGGAATTGAAAGCTGAAAGCTAAGTTATTATAGATTACTATTACTGCGGTTGCTCAATTTGAGTTGATGATGGAGACAGGCATGTACGAATATTCCTGCTAAGATGTTTCTGTTGCTCTCAGTTTGTTTACAATTTTTTAATACACACACACACAGACACACTTTCTTTAATACACACACACTCACACACACATATATATATATATATATATATATATCATTTGCATTTTGTTACTGTTTCGCTGTATCACAGCTCCTCAGTGCGACTAGACATCCGAATGCCTCAAGACAACATTGAAACCCAACCGATTTGGTGCCAGTCAGAGTTTCTGCAACTGAGCTATCTTCATTCGACAGCGTATTGCTTTTACGAATTTAAACAAATGCCAATCAGCTGGAGGGCTCTATTCATTTTACTGAAGAGCTTTACATTAACGCAGGTGGGTGTTGTTTATAGAATTAGCTTGTCATTCAACAGTGCCCAATTGAAATATATTTTCAAGTGCTAAATTTTTTATATATATATATATATATTCGTTTTAGTCATATTTATATCATATTAGACTGAGGAGCCACCGGCGAGCCTGCCACAACGCACTTATTACATATCCGTTCTCGAATCCAATCCTAGAGAAGAGAGATAACAGAGAAATAAAATTTTGACACTTTTTCAGAATTAAGTAAGAGAAGTTAATTATGCCTTCTCTCACTCGCTTTCAATTCATATATACCTCACTTGAGAAGACACAGGAAGTGTTAAAACAAAATGGCTATTTTTGTCGTGATGTTATAAGTTGTTTATGTTTAAATTTTGAATAAATTATAAATTTTGAATAAATAATATATATATATATATATATATATATATATATATATATATATGTATCTATGTGTGTGTGTGTCCGTGTGTGTTTGCGTGTGTGTGAGATAAAGAGGTATTTAATAACAAAAGTGGCAAAGACATAAACTAAAAGAAACAGAAATTAAATAGACCAGGTGTCAGTTACCCCGGCCCCCGGGTCACATCTGACTCCCAAAATATTTGGTCTGGTCCGCCAACTGAACTGTCGTAAGGACTTTGCTTTTTTCGTTGATTGTGTTAATTGTTATTCCTGCAGTAAAGCAAGGAATGTTATTTAAATAATATAATATTAACTTTTTTCTTTAAACCTCCTGATCAAGGCAGCCTTTTGAACGGAGCGGTCTGAGGGTGACACAGTTTATTGTAATACATTTGATGTCATCACCCTTCTCCGAGACACTGCATAGCTGTCTTGCTTGCTTTCTTCCAAAGGTTTCCGACCCCTAAAATAGATTATACAACCAAATATATTTGTAAGATAAAAGTTATTTAAAAAAAATGAAATTTTGTTGTTTGCTCTTCTTTATGCACATGTGTAACCGCATCAAAGTAAACATCACTTTAGTTCAATGACGTCATAAAAATATGTCGAGAATTTTTATTTTTTAAATAAAGTAATAGCTTTTTAAAATAAATGAAAATTGTCCTACCTATTGGTTTTTTGATAATCTTGAAATAAAAAAATAAATAAATAAATTTCATACGAGATGAGCGCCGGTTGCTCGACCAATAGATGCCGAATATTTTCATTATCAATACTATTATCATAGATATTATATGTCTGAAGATAAGCAAGAAAGGATTTTGTTCTGGCCTACCTCGAAAAATAAGGTCCCCCCCAAAAAAACAAAAACAGCATAATGACCTTAATGAAGGAGAACTATTGAAAATCGCATTAATATTAATAAACACACTAAGTTAGGAAGTAGACCATCGTGTTCCGGGGCTGCGCGAGTTTTACAAAATTACTGTCATGGCGCATATGCCAATAACAAACATTGGACGTAATCATGACCATATGTGGAACACAAAAATATATAGATGCAAATTTAGAACAGGATATGGTTGAGCTCCATGTTTATATATAACTTGGGACAAACTTCGTATCAATCCTTTACTGATTGTCTGTAGTTCTATAAGACCTCTGCACTGGCATGTGGCAATTTGTGGTAATCTGGAGACGATTTCCCGCAGATCCGCCAAAATGTTTCACCGTTCCTTTAACTGAGAGTCCTCTTTATTAACTATCATTTAATCTGGGGATATATGCACTGTTTTACTCTAATATTTTAAATATAGTTTTAAAGAGGTGTGCTGATCATGTATTTTTACTATTGAAAAGTTCAGTGAATTTTTTTTCACTCTTTCCATTTGCCTTTACTGTTGCTTTATATATAATATTTTCTTTCAGACACTTCCCATCTAACTGCTCCAATTTCTAAAATTACATTCTGGCTGCTCATTTTCTTTTCTCCTGTTAAGGATTTTAATTAACTGTGTCTTTTAATTAATATAGCCCTACACGGCATGCAGCAACGACTCATGCGTGGTTATTTGAAACGACCCTATAGGCCATTGAATAATCCCGGTACTCACGTACTGATCATCCAAGAAGCAAAAATCGACTTGTGAACATTTTCTGTGTTTATAAATTTTAATTGGATCACTGTACATAGATGCTTCAACTTGTTTGTTTTTCGTATCATTTGGTTGGGGTCAAGAGATATTCGACTGTTTTCCTGTTCAGTGCGGTGAAGTGAACCACGAAATTATCCCGCGTTTTTGCGTATATCTTTTTATTAACCGTTGTGCAAACTTAACCTATAACTACTCATTTGAATTTCATACAAACTAGACCTATACCTAATCATTTGACTCTCGTGCAATAAAGTCCTATATCGAACTATTTGAAACTCGCGCAAACTGGACCTATATCTCAGCTTTTTGACTCTCGTTCAATCAAGGCCTATATCGAACTATTTGAAACTCGCGCAAACTGGGCCTATATCTCAGCTTTTGACTCTCGTTCAATCAAGGCCTATATCGAACCATTTGAAACTCGCGCAAACTGGACCTATATCTCAGCTTTTGACTCTCGTTCAATCAAGGCCTATATCGAACTATTTGAAACTCGCGCAAACTGGACCTATATCTCAGCTTTTGACTCTCGTTCAATCAAGGCCTATATCGAACCATTTGAAACTCGCGCAAACTGGACCTATATCTCAGCTTTTGACACTCGTCCAATCAAGGCCTATATCGAACTATTTGAAACTCGCGCAAACTGGACCTATATCTCAGATTTTAACTCTCGTTCAATCAAGGCCTATATCGAACTATTTGAAACTCGCGCAAACTGGACCTATATCTCAGATTTTAACTCTCGTTCAATCAAGGCCTATATCGAACTATTTGAAACTCGCGCAAACTGGACCTATATCTCAGCTTTTGACTCTCGTTCAATCAAGGCCTATATCGAACCATTTGAAACTCGCGCAAACTGGACCTATATCTCACCTTTTTGACACTCGTTCAATCAAGGCCTATATCGAACTATTTGAAACTCGCGCAAACTGGACCTATATCTCAGCTTTTGACTCTCGTTCAATCAAGGCCTATTTCTACCCATTTGAATCTTGTGCAAACTGGGCCTATACTTTACTTTTAACTCTAGTGTAATCATGGCCTATATCTAACCATTTGAATCTGATGCCAACGAGACCTATCTCTAACCATGTGACACTTGTTGAAATCTTTTGAACTCTCGTTCACACCTAACCGACATCTATTAGTTTGATTCTAGTGTAAACCGGATCTATATTTACACATTTCCCTCGGGTGTAAACCGGACTTATGTTTAACTATTTGTATCTAGTGTACACCTGTCTTAGTTAGCTCTCGTCCAGGTGATTTTTGCCTCGATTGTGAAACTGAAACTATGAATTTTTATGTGTTTTTGGTCAATATGACAGAATTCGGCATTAGATAACCTGAAAATTCTTTATTCGCTGTAAATAAAAATAAATCAAAGAATTTTAAATAACTGAAAATGACGTTCCAAACGCATAATTTTCGGCATTAAACATTAATATTCTAATTGCAATTTGATTATTTATAACCTCATTGAAATTTTACCAAATTAAATCACTTTCAAAAAATTGTCCTGATCCATTCTAAGCCTTTACATGGGTGAAATTAGCATCAAAAGAATGTGGCTCCCTTTCTCCAGAAAGCTGTGTTAAATAAAGTCAACATATCGAAAATCGGCCCTATACACAAAAATTCTCTCAATCCCTTTTATGTAGCCCAAAGAAATCCACTGATAACTACACTCGTCAGACTTAAAAATGTGCCCTCTATGTTAATATATTCAGTTAGTATTTTTTGAACTAGATCCAAGAGAGGAAAATCCGAGCCCATCTGTCTGGAAATATCATCTGTTCTACCGTTGCAAACATTTCTACATAAATTTCTACTCGATAATTAGTTATGTCGCAGTATTTTACAATATATTCTCATTTACGTTATTAATTAATGTCGAAATTATTCTTTCTTTAATATTAGTTGTCAATAAAATTTCATTAACTTGGTTCGGGAATAGGTAAATAATGCTAGTTTATATTTGAACCCATAAGCATTTCCATGGTTCTAGAATAGCTGAATACTTGTCTTTCATATCTAAATCGATAACAATTTCATTTGTCTGGAGATAGGTACATATTGGTCGTTTATATTTGAATCTATACGCATTTACTTGATTCAGGAGCAGGTAAGTAATTGTCGTTTATATTTGAACCTACATGCATTTGCGTGGTTTAAGTATAAGTAATTGTTGTTTATATTTAAATCTATAAGCATTTGCGTGGTTTATGGATATGTAAGTAATTGACGTTTATATTTGATCTATAAGCATTTGCGTGGTTTAAGGGTAGGTAAGTAATTGTGGTTTATATTTGAATTTATAAACATTTGCGTGGTTTAGGGACAGGTAAGTAATTGTCGTTTATATTTGAAGCTATAGGCATTTACTTGGTTGGTGTTTAGCTAAAATTCAAATAGTTTATGTTTGACTCTTCTGAAGAAGTAATGCATTTTTATTTATTAATCCGACATATTTTATCATTTTCAAGGTTATTTTTAGTGGATACATTTATTTGTGGAGACGATCCGTTTATTTATTAAAATAAATTTATTTTCGTCTAGCGGCTTGAATATTCGAGAAATCTTATTAAAAATATGCCCTCCCAGGCAGAATTCGAATCTGCGTTCTCCTCAGGGCAGAGGAAACCGCAGTTAAATTCGACGGGCTCTCGACGGACTAAACCACGAAGAATTCAGCCTATCTAGCGAGACTGAATAGTACCTTTATGATAAATTGTCTTAAATTTGTGCAGTCGGTGGACCAAAGAGGAAAACTCATCAGAACAATTACCATGAAATTTATTGAAAAACAAAAAAAAAAAAAAAAACAAAACAAAAACAAAACAAAAACAAAACATAGAAGAGCCACGATAGGGCGGTAGCAAAGTGACTAAAGCTGAGATGTCAGGCCAGAACCATTAACATGGCAGATTTTTTCTTTGCATTTTATCAATAATCTCTAAAAACATAGCAGAAGCCCAGACCACATGTGACGTTAATATTCAAAGCATGGATGAATGGCAGACTTATAAATATATAAGAGAGATTTTGTCGAGAAGAAATATCTAACGCGATACAGTGAACAAACTTTCCTACCAGCAAACCGAGTAATTGATTCAACATAATCTTTCCGCTTCATTTCACCTACAAATGTTAGCACGAGAAAGAACAACAAGTCCTTCTCGTGGAGATTAGCATCAGCCATGCTGCTGGAAGGCAAAAAATGATCTTTCCAGCGAGAAGAAATATCTAACACGATACAGTGAACCGACTTTATTAGCAGCATATCTGGCAATTGATTCAATATCATTTTTGCACTTCCTACCTGCTGAGAATGTTAGCCCGAGATGGTGCAATGGAGCATTCTCTAAGAGGTTAACATCAGCCATACTGATAGAAAACAAAAAAAAAAAGAAGTTCTCTAAGACATGTTTAAAGAGAGCAGTTCGGTTTTGGAGATGGTTAAAGAGTTCTATTTTGTAGATGGTTAAAGAGTAGTTCCTTTTTGGAGATGGTTAAAGAGAGAAGTTCTTTTTGGAGATGGTTAAAGAGTGTAGTTCCTTTTTGGAAATGGTTAAAGAGAGCAGTTACATTTTGAAGATGGTTAAATAGAATAGTTCCTTTTTGGAGATGGTTAAAGAGAGCAGTTCCATTTTGAAGATGGTTAAAGAGTGTAGTTCCTTTTTGGAGATGGTTAAAGAGAGCAGTTCCATTTTGAAGACGGTTAAATAGAATAGTTCCTTTTTGGAGATGGTCAAAGAGAGCAGTTCCATTTTGAAGATGGTTAAAAAGTGTAGTTCCTTTTTGGAGATGGTCAAAGAGAGTAGTACCACATTAGAGGCGTTAAAATTAAAGAGAAATGTAAGAGATTGACAACAGATTAAAAGGTTATTTTTTTGCTCAGGTGTTAATTTGACCCCAACGAACTGATCAAACTTAACGTTAGGATAGTATGGTAAAATTAAGATAGTTATGTCATCAGCATAGACACTAGGTTAAGAACTGATGCTATCGGGAATGTTGTTGATGAAAATTAGAAACAACTTATGTTCAAGAATAGAGTCCTGTGGGACAATCGCATTAAATTTCGCGATTTGATAAGAAAAACTGAATCAGATCAAAAATATATCCAGAAATACTAGAAATTTTCCGTTTGTCAAGAATACCTGCATGCCAAACTTTGTCAGAAGCCTTCGAAATATCCACAGCATCAGTCTTAGCATCACCATTCTTATTTAAATCTTGATAGACTCTTTCATCAAATACCGTTAACACATCAGCAGAGAACCTAGTGTATTAAAAGACATATTGCTTGTCTGAAAAAAACACTGTTAGGGGAGATTTGTAACCAATTCGGTATTGATTAGTGCCATTTGTACTTTGCTAAAAACAGGTAGAAGACTTTTATGCTGATAGTTAGAAAGATCAGACGGTTCGTCTGGATTCTTTAAAGCTACAGACGAGGATTTAAACAGGAAGCTGCAAGGCAATAATTGTAGAGTGTGTGTGTGTATGCATGTGTGAGTGCGTGTAAAATAAAATTCACTCCTTCCTCTTCCTCTCTCACACCTTTATGTATGTAAATATATAATGTGTGTGCGTAAAATAAAATTCACAAATTCCTCATACACAATGATATTTGAATGTGTGTGAATGAGGTATTAGTCAATTTTATTTTTACACAGACACACGCACATGCACAGAAACATCTGTGTGTGTCCTCAATTTATCACTTATGGCGCTGGACTATACAGCTAACTCTATGTGCATTGTTTCCCAGGCCCTTCTCACTGAAGAGTCAAATAAGAGACGAAAACTACAACGAATTTCGTACGGATGCGGGTTAAATAGCCACATGCGACTGAACGACTGAACTACTGGCAGCATACTCGGGACAGTGATGACAAGGCATCATTGCTTGGGCGTGTTCCTCCAAGATTGACGTCATCTGAAGTCATCTGCCCATGGTATCAACGTCCGTGATCAAGGCGATCCTTCAAGTCGGAAGATGTCGGCTCTGGACTGACCTGGAGAGGAATGCGCCCCGTCAAGTGTACTTGCACAAGACACGCTACGCATGAACTCTTAGGTTTCCCATAAAGACACTGACATGCAACCAAGTGATGTCCAGGGAGCTGTTCATGTGATCATCAGCGCAACAACCGTATGGCAATACGGATAATGGAATGAATGGTGATGATCGAATACCCTGGCAATCGTGGACGCCAGGATGCATGGAGCCTTTGTTCTCAATTAGATTAAGTGGTTATATGTAGAAAGCTTTGTTCAGTTAAACAGCGGGAATCTTGTAAATATCATATTACCCATCACTTGCTTACAAAGGAACTTGTTAATGAACATTTTACAGCAGGGATTCGTGCTATTGCTTGAATATATATATATATATATATATATATATATATATATATATATATATATATATAATTTATATATATTGAATTTATATATATATATATATATATATATATATATATATATATAGGAACCCAATAAATCAAAGGATTAATTTCGATTGACAACTCGCACTTACTAAGGTAAATACGTTTATACGAACGAGTTTCAATGAAATTGCCTAATTTATCAATGTATGTCGATATATATAAATTTTCGTTATTCCCAACAAAATAAAAAGTAATAACTACTCTTAGGAAACACACACATACATATATATATATATATAGTGTCTGTGTGTGTGAGAGATAAAGTGTGTGTATGTGTGCAATTGCGTATGTGTACAAAGTATGGGCGTGTAAATAGATAAAAAGACTGTTAGATGAAAAGAAGCTGCATTTGTCATCGTCGAAGAGATTTTGCATTTTATGGAAGGATGCAAGTATAAAAATTTCGATAGCAAGGCAAATAACACGATGAAAATGCCTTTTCAGTGTTAAACCGATTATCTGTTGAAGGCTTTCATGCAGCAAAAATAACGCCAGATGACAATGATGTATTTATCTTCATGAGGCAGTCACCTTGGAGGTTGAACGCCTTTTCCCTTGAAAAGAATGGTGAAAACATGCAGCGGTTTCACGTGCTTGATGTCCCGGAAAGATATTCATCATTTGTTTTTGTTTTTTCGTTTCTGTAAACATAGGATTTTCTGTTTGAAGTGAAGCTCAAAAACTTTATGCACAGAAAAAAAAAATAGCCCGTAGAAACTACCGTAAGACACACTTGACTAATGCTTCGGAGAGATATTTATCCTGAAGTCGTATCTGAACTTTGAAAACTGATTCATTAATATGTCTATTTCGATTCCTACATTTTTATTCTCCTGTCAAATCCCCCAAAAGAGGATGGGAAATGTAAATTCGAAGAAGCATTGAAATATCGAAATATGACTTCAAGAATCTAAGCAAAGTACTAAGTAAATGTAAAACTTAAAGAAAAGAAGTACTGAAATGTTATATAATATCAGTTCCCCTCAATGGCAATGAATGATGGACAATCTCCTCGCCGCTGAAGAAGTGTCTGGAAGCAACAGAAAAGTGGTTCTACAGAATGATGCTGAGAATAACATGGATCCAACATGTGAGTAATGAAGACGTTTTAGAGAATATGGAAACAATAAGTGATACTTATACTTAATATTAGAAAAGAGAGCATTTAAATATCTAGGGCACATAATGTGGAAACTGAGCTTGGCAAATTTGATACTCACAGGACAGATTGAAGGCAAGAGGGACAGAGGAAAACAATGCATTAGCAAGCTAGCGTGCTTATGTAAATGGATGACAGAAAAAAAGTTTAGGAAAGATAACAAAAAGAAAACAATTAAGGCTACAAAGAAGAGGAAGTTGTGGCGAGTCATAACCCCTACATCATGAGGGGACACAGTATACAAAGAAGAATACTGCAACAATTTTCAGAAAACCATTGATTATATGACAAAACAGGAGCGATAGTTTAGGAGTGATATCAAAAACACAAAATTTATTAATGGTTACAAAGGACAGGAAGTTGTGGAGAGCCGTGAAATCGAACTTCCTGAAGAGACACGAGACATAGAAGATCACATCCCCCTTAATCCTTATCACTTATCGCATTCATTCAAGAAAAAATACAAAGAAAAATGACATTCCTGTTTGGGATCAG
This sequence comes from Acanthosepion pharaonis, assembly GCA_903632075.3. Lineage (NCBI taxonomy): Eukaryota > Metazoa > Mollusca > Cephalopoda > Sepiida > Sepiidae > Acanthosepion > Acanthosepion pharaonis. The sequence continues at coordinate 623,188 of CAHIKZ030002512.1, forward strand.
AAAGAGGAAAGATGGCTTAGAAAATTTAACACTCACAAGGAAATCATTGAAGGCTACCTAATGAGCATGTGTAATTGCCTGGCAAGACTGGAGTGAGGATTTATAGCGAAAAGACAAACTTTACTAAGAGCTATAGAGGACAGGAAATACTGGAACTACATGAACCTCCACGTCCTGAATGGACAGGGCATGTAGAAGATTTTACGTGCCAGATTCCTTCAGGATACAGGTTATAATGTTTCTTCATAACTTCCTTTCTTTTGTTGCTCTTAGTAGTTTTTTATTCTTTGCCGTCTCATCTTGTCTGCCATTTGATCTTTTCATCCAATCTTGTTAAATAATTGTATCGCATTTGTCAACTGGGTGTCAAATTCTCCAAGCACTCTTTCCTCATTTATGTGTCGCTGAAATTCCAGTTATCTCTTTCTGATTTTAACTATCAGTTAACTCGTTTGCAATGTTATCGGTCCTGACCTGGCATCACGGCTTCCCACTGCCTTATCGTAGCTTCCATTTGCTTCTTCTTTAACTATTTTCACGGTAATCTTTCTGATCAGATTTCCTCGTTCATCGACTCTACGATTGTAAGCGTAGTTCTACAGGGCGCGATGGATAATTTGTCACCATTTTAATTATTGTAATTTTTATTGTAGTTTTGCGCATGCGCGTTGTTTGGTTTTTATTTTGTCTACTGCACTGTAGAGTAACGTCAGTTGGGGGCACCTTCTGTGAGAAGAAGGAGCACCATGACGCAATTTCCTCCTCTAGAAATTTGGAAACGATATGCTGTACTGTTTGGAATTTGCAGCGGGAACTCCAGTATGAACATTTCAGAGTGTTTGGGAGTCAATCTGAGGACAGTGCAGAGGATTCATAAAAAGTTGTATGATATATCTAGTCAACATCATGATGTTTGGAGTAATCCCTTGTGATGACAATCTTCTTCATTCATTCATCTTCTCACAGAGTCTCAGACTCAACAAGGAGGCTTCCATCAAGTGCCTTGACGCGGTAGTGATATCCTGGTTCAAGAGGGTGGCTGCTGTCAGACATAGTGTCTGACAGCAGCCACCATGCCATACAAACATGAGAACTCAGTCATGGCTGTCAGACAATTTCTGTGGAACGGAACCTCTTAAATCTGGCTCTACAATTCTCCGGACTGCACCACCACCCTTGATTATTATCTGCAGGGCTCAGGTGAGCATGAGACCAACAAAAGTCAGTGTAACACCAAAAAATAACTCAAGGCAAGGATTATGGCAGCGTTCACCAACTTAAGCAAGGAGACTGTCCAGAAGAGATGCGGGAGATTCCGAAGTCGTCTGGAAGCCGTAGTTGAAGCCAATGGAGATTTATAGATTTACTCTTTAGTATTAAAGGATATTTTTGTGTAATTTTGGTAAATATATCTGTTAAAATGAGATGTCAGTGTTATTTTCATTTTTTGCTGTAATTTAGACGACAATTTATCCATCGACTTTGTAGACTGACAGCTACGTCTCATCATTTTACTTTGGAAATTGCAAAATAAACTCTATTCTAATATTTTCTCCTTTCGCATTTCTCGCTTGTGAAACTCTCTTCCAGCTTCCTGCTTACCTGTCAATAACGATTTTCAAAATGTCAGTATAATGTCAATCGTATTCTGTCTTCTTGAATCCTGTCCTTTTCTTATTGTCCATTTACCTCAATACGTTTACTCTAAGTTGCCTCTAATCTGAGTAACATTGAGACTTGGTGGTTTTACATGTTTTAAAATCCTTTTTAATTTCCTCTTTGCTCACATGTATACTCCATGTTATTCTTAACATTTTTGGTAGAATCACTGCCACTTTCTCCTTCATCTGTGAGGAAACTGATCGACATTTCCTATCATATAAGAGATTAAATATAGCTTAGTTCGATTCTCATTTCTCTGTTACTAACGATATTTTCCTATTTTTATACTTTGTTTAATTTCGGGCAAGCTTCTTTCGTTATTCCGACGCCTCTTTAAAATTCGGTTTAACATTTCCGTCTTTTGTTATAACCTTACCCAGAGAGCTGAATTTCTGTAGTTGCTTGATTTTGACATCTCCAACCTGTAAACCATCTCATAGGCTGCCTTTTTTGCTGATGACCTTGCATTCTTCGCACTGTTAATAGTCTGTCATTCGTCCATGATTTTCATTATAATTTCTGTTTGCCATCAACACTGACATCCCCTATTGCACTGAGTAAATTATTTTAAAATCAAATTTGAGAAGTGCAGATTGAGTAGCTTCAGCGAAGATATGGCAACAATACTTTATTTCTGATATAATCTGATTCCTGCCTTGATAAAAAAAATGATAGAAGGAGTCAGGTGCCACCTGGAGCGAGAGAATGAGTCGGCCATTTGTCCAGTTCCTTTAACAATTGATAGTAAGAGGGTATAGCCTGACCAGGATAGGATTGATGCTCGTGCTGTAAAACCTTGCATGCATTAATCTTAACGGTTCTTATTTAACATGTTTTTCAAGACTTCGCTATTGATAAAACCAAAACAAAGCAACTGAAAATCGTTTTTCTGCTTTCTCTACAAGGTCATTATGTTTTATACAAGGTCATTATGTTTTCAAAACACTTAGAAGAATTGTTGTGCTCATGCGAAGAAGAAAAGTGTTACATCAAATGCCAACATCTGTCTATATTTCTGAGATGACGTATTGTAACTACTTACACTATTTACATTTTTCGAACTGTTGTCCTCATCATTATTGTAATATACAAGACGTTTCGGCCGTCGTATGATCTGGTCTTCATCCGATGATATACGTTGGAATTCTGAACCGAACCCTTTATTTAGTCCACTGGGGTAAATTGTTTTCCCCAAGGACATATGACCTAGTGGATAAAAACGTTGGTTAGAGTTATCCAGCGATTTGATCCAAAGAGTTGTGAGTTCAATACTTGGCCACAGCAGAGGTGAACAAAATCTTCGAGAATTGAGTAACTAAATGGAAATAACTTAAACTGAGACACCCAAAAAGACGTTAATCTAGAACAAGCCATTCCATTAGTGTAAATAACGTGTACGGTTCGAAATTCTAACGTATATCACCTGAAGAACGCCGGAATATACAACGGCTGAAACCTCGAGAATATGACAATAAATAGTTTAAATATTTTAAACGATTGCATATTTGTTGTGGCATATTAACAGATTTCGAATTTTAATTTTTTTTATCTGAATTTAGTCATAAGATTTATTCGCGATCAAGTTTTCGTTTAGTTTGAACTCACCTAAAAGTTGTTCTTTTTGCTACTTGCGTTGCCATAATGGTTTTGTCATAACATTTTAAAAGATCTGTCTATATTTCTAAGATGAGTTGTTGTAACTATTTACACTATTTATATTCTTCGAACTGTTGTCTTCATCTTTGTTGGCATATTCACGACATGGTCCAGTGGATAAAAAGCGTTGGTTGAAGTAATCCAGTTCAGTACCCGGTCACAGTAGAGGTGAGCAAAAACTCAGGTGTTGAATTACTAAGATGTCCGAAAGAGACATGGCATGTGGAACTAGAACAATCTACCAAAGTGGACGAAATAAAAGAATCGGTTCGAAATTCCATTCACCCGAAGAAGGGCAGTACGTACAACTGCCGAAATGTCTGGAATATGACAACAAAGATGAGGGCAACAGTCCGAACAGTGTAAATAGAGTATATAATCAAATATCATAGACATCAATATTAGCCCCAAATAGTATAAGATATCCACCGGTTGTTTTTTAAAGTCATATTGATTAAATATTTCCAGGAAATATCCAACCTTCACCGCAGCCAGAAGATTCATCTAATATAGCTCTACATTTGATTAGTAAAATTACTATAGAGAAATCAGTTTGCATGAAATCATTGTCCGCGAACCTATAAGGATCACAACGAAAACTAATCGACATGATATATCTAAATTATTTAACCAAGATACAAGTATTTAAGCAAATGCTCTGTTTATGATAAACAGTATTAAATAACATTTACCGGCCTGAATGTCCGAGAAATTTTCATAGAAAAATATTCGTTCTTTGATAGGATTCGAACCTGCATCCTATACGGAACCGTCATTTACGCTGACGTGTCTTAAAAATTTCAGTTATTCTGCTTTGATTAGTCCTACTCGTATGTCTATCGTCTTTTCATGTTGACTTGAATATCGTCTAATGTTAATTATGTTTTAATAACTATGCCCTGAAGAAGGTCTACTAGACCGAAACGTCTGACGTCGACACTGAAATAACATTAAAGCAACATATTTGCATATTTGGATTTTTGTTTTTCCATATATTTGTCTTCATACTGTCGGATCTATATCCATATATTTGCTTAGACACACACACACACACATATATATATATGCGTGTGTGTGTTTGTGTGTGTGCGGCGGGGGTGTAAAGAAAGGGATGGATTTTTTATTCATTAATAAGACATATTTTTATTATTAAACGTTACATTAATGGATGCTCATATTTGAGTAGACGCTCTGTTTAGTTCAGTATTTACATTAGTCGGACTATTGTCCTCATCTTTGTCGCCATATTTGTCACAACGTTTCGGCCGTTGTACGCTCCTTCTTCAGGTGGTTGGAATTTCGAATCGCTGGGGTAGACTGTTCTAGTTCCACGTGCCATGTTTGATGGATGTCAGTTATCTCCTGCTAATTTTCCCTCTGAAAGTTCTCCACTGCCCTAACCAGGAATTGAACTCACCTTCTTTTGGGTCTGTCACCGGATCTAACCAACGCCTTTATCCACTGTGCCATGTGTCCTTGAGTTCATCTGGGTATGAACTTCTGAGTATTATAAACCTAATGTTTTCAGCATCATTTTTACCAGTGCTCATATTGCTGTTATCGTTGCATGTCTTTACCAGAGTTCATATTGCAACTTTGTTATCATTGCTTTTCTCTGGCACTCCTTATTACTGGTTCCCATATTGTATTTATTTCTATGCTTGGTCGGCTCAGGAGATTTTTGTGGCCTAGCATGTGCTGATTCCTTAAGTTTACGAATTTTCCAATGGTGTTCCCTGTCTATGATCTCAACATGATCCCACAGGGGCGGTGATCTCCCTTCTCTCTCCATATGTGGTCAGCCACGCCTGATTTTTCTACTTCCCCTCGCGTTACAGCTTTCTGGTGTTCTTGAAGCCTTACCTTGAGGGGGCGGCCTGTCTCTCCTTTATATTCCTTTCCGCAGCTGCACGGGATAGCGTACACACAGTCTTTAGTCATGTTCCTCTCTATGGAGGGTCTCACTCGTGAGAGATACCTGCGAAGTGTTGTCACGCTTTTGAAGGTTGTCCTGATGTTATATGGACCACAGATCCTTTGTATTTTTTCTGACAACCCCTTCACATAAGGCAGGCAGACTGTTTTCTGAGTGTTGTTGTCCTCCTCCTCTTCTCAAGGACACATGGCACAGTGGATAAAGGCGTTGGTTAGATCCAGTGATAAGACCCAAAAGGCAGTGGAGAACTTTAAGAGGGAAAATTAGCAGGAGATAAATGATAAATGACATCCATCAAACATGGCACGTGGAAATAGAACAGTCTACCCCAGCGATCGAAATAAAGGGTTCAGTTTGAAATTCCAACCACCTGAAGAAGGCAGGAGCGTACAACGGCCGAAACGTTGTGACAAATATGGCGACAAAGATGAGGACAATAGTCCGACTAATGTAAATACTGTACATAATACCTCATCTCAGAAATATAGACAGGCTCTGTTTAGTTATTAAAGATTATAAATTTATTTTCGTCTACCAGCCTAAACATTCCAGAAATCTTATTAGACAAAAATAAGCGCTCTCAGACAGGATTCGAACCTGCATTCCCCTAGGGGAAAATGTCATTAGATCTGATGTGTTTTGAACTCTAGGCTACACGGTGGGTCGATGGCCAAGCAAAGTTGAATGGGGTCTTTCAGCACAGATTTTTATCTGACTCTTGAAATAAACATAACACGATATTTAAAGAAAGGAATGGATTTTTTATTTATTAATCCAAAATATTTTTTATTACTTAAAAGTTATTTTTTGAAATAAGAAATCAACTAAATATAAAGTTTAAAAATATAATATATTATATATATATATATATATATATATATATATATATATATATATATATATATATATAATGTATGTATTATTATCATTCAAATATTATATATAATTAAATGACACGATGGGAAAAATTCCTATATAACGCGTTTTTTCCTAGAAGTAACTTAAGACTAATAATGTTTTTATTACTGTTGTTTTGTTATTTTATTGTCCTTTCTACAAACTAAAGTTTTTTTCGTGGCAAGACCAAAAATTTGGATGAGCAGGACCTGAGAGCTGATTTAACCCTTGTGGCTCAATGGGCAAAGGACTAATATAACCATATTACTAAAATTCTACCATCGCCAAGCAGACCCTGAACTTTCACCTATCATGATGGAAGTCATCTCAAGATGGCTGCTTGCCTTGAACGCCTATTCTGACGCAACCTCTTTCCATACATCAAGCGGAACTCATATATATCATCTGTTGCTAAAATTGTGTAAAATATCTGAGTTTCGTCTGTCTTTACAGATCAGTTCATACACGGAGTATTGCTACAAATATCTGGGCTGGAGACGACCAGTTCTCAATTGATAGTTTTCATAGATTTCAACAGCGTCTATGTGGCCTTTTGGGTGATAAATTATTTTCCACCCTCCAACACATTTCCAACAGCTTAAACGTTGCAGAGTCCTCTGTCTTTACAAAAGACAGATCAATCCATACACGGAGTATTGCTACCAATATCTGGGATGGAGATGCACAAGCCTCACTTGACAGTTTTCATAGATTTCAAAGGCGTCTACGTGGCCTTTTGTGTAATGAATTATTTCCCAACCTACAACCCATTTCCAACAGCTTAAACGTTGCAGAGTCCTCTGTTTTTACAAGAGACAGATCCGTCCATACACGGAGTATTGCTACCAATATCTGGACAGTAGACGACCAGTTCTCAATTGACAGTTTTCATAGAATTTAACAGCGTCTATGTGGCCTTTTGGGTGTTGAATTATTTTCCACACTACCACCCATTTCCAACAGACTAAATGTCGCAAGGCCCTCGCTAATCTATGTCCATAGCAAGTGTTATGTCGTTCTACATTCCTTGGCACCACGTGCGCTTATCTTTGAAGCAGAGACTAGCCATGTCCTGTATACAAGGATGAATTATTCACATTCCATCCGTATTTAATTAGTAATAATTTCCACTTGAACAGCATCTTTCCAGGAAATTCTGCTTCTTGGAACAGACTCCCAGCAGGTCGTGCGGGGTTTCCCGATCGCTACAATTTTGATCTCTACAACTCTAATGTTAGCCGTATCTTTTCTCCATATCCGCATGAACTATACTCGTTTTTCTTACGCTTATAGAATACTGCATAATATTAACTCTGCCTTGACTGGTACTTGTTTTTTCGTAAATGAATGCCCTAATTTTAAACCCATAGGCGAGGGAGGTTACAGACTCATACCTTTCGGAAAAGTATTTGTGCGTTAGTGAACGTAACAACCTCGACTGGAATTTAACCTGGGCTTTCCGACACATTCATAGAGAGAACAAAAGTATGTAAAAAATGTTCTTTCATTTCCATTGTATTTTAGCGGCATTATCACCTTGAAAAAAAAAGAAGCTGTTTTTATATTTGTTTACATGTCTTTAAATTAAACATTGTTTTCTGTCTATCTGGAGTTCTCAGATGATGAGTTATCATTATTTACATTATTTACAGCCAGATTAACATCCCATCTTTGTTGTTATTATCCCAACCTTCGGCCATTGTGCCCAGCAGTCTGTCAATGTTTAAACATTGCTTTATTTAATGCCTTCGTTTAATTAGGTAAGAACTCCCAACTTCCACCCTCAATGCTTTCTTCAGAATTACTTTTTTATTTTCAGGTCAGCTCGGAATAAGCAGCCTCTTTTTAGAATCAGAACAAAGCTGAAGTTTTGGCTGCCATCTTGTGAAGCAGATAAGCTCATCGCTGAGGTACACAGCATAAAAGCAATCTATTTTTCTTGACAGTAAGATTTTCATTACAAGAGTGGATTGCATATCTGTGTGCATCATGTCAATTTATCAAAATTCGAGTCGTTGCAGCACGAAGCAAATATTTGTTAAGCGGGAAAAGACTGGCTAACGAAGATGTGACGTAAAAATGAGTATTTAGTAAAATTTTAACTAATCTGACCTGAGTCCACAAGCATGGAAGGACCTATTAAATGCTATCAATTTAGATTTCAAACTCAGCGAAAGAAGTTTTGATATCGACAAAACTTAAATGGAAAGAATACAAGTGAAATTTGATTGATTATTTGTTTTTATCGCTTATCAAACTTTGTTTGCTATTTAAGGCTGAAAATGTTTTTTTTTTTATTTCAAGAATAATTATTTTTTGTGAGTTAATAATGGACTAACAATTTTTTGAGGATAACAATGTTTTTTTTTTTTTGTAAATAAATGTCCTACTTTTAAACCCATAGACGAGGGAGGGTATAGATTCATACCTTTCACAAAAGTATTTGCGCGTAAATTAATGTAACAAGCCTGACTGGAAGTTAACCTTGGTTTCCGACACAATCATAGAGAGAATTAGCCCACGATAATAGAAAAGGCTGATTTCCAATTATATTATTAGGAGTAGTATTAGCAGTAATACTCTACTGATCTCGGATTGAGTAAAAAAGAAATAAACAAAAGAATCAAAAATGGTTTATAACCAACATATTAAATCTTAAATATTCTTGCAATCCAAAACGAAAACAAATACTCAGTGAATTTTCACTTGTCTTCTTTTATTTTAAGTTTTGTCGATATCAAAATTAGTCTCACTGCAGCGGTGTTGGAAATCTGAATAGATAGCTTTTAAAGGATCCTCCCATGCTCGTGGCCTTAGGTCAGACTATTTAAAATATTAGCAAATACACATTTTCAGTTACGCCTTCCTTATCCCACCTATTCACGCTTAACAAATATTTGCTTCGTGCTGCAACGACTCGCAGTTTGATAAATTGACATGATGCACACAGATATGCAATCCACTCTTGTAACGAAAATCTTACTGTCAAGAAAAATAGATTGCTTTTTCGTTGTGCTCCTCGCCGAAGAGCTTATCTGCTTCGCAAGTCGACAACCAGAACACAAGCTTCGCTCAGATTCTAAAAACGAGGCTTATTCTGACCTGACCTGGAAATAATCAAACAATACTATGAAGAGAGAATCAGGTTTTATACGTATTTAAATGAGGATATTAAAATATATAGGGGTATGTAATATAGTAACAACTAGTAGAAACTTACAAAGCTTTATCAGGCTAATAATATTTATCTCTGTATAATAAGAAAAATGTAGCCAAAAGAGCAATGGCGAAAGGCTGATCTTCAATCTTTTTATGTGCCATATCTTTTCAGGACGTAGGCGATCATGGCTCTCCACCTCTTCCTCTATCCCTTGCAGCTCTCCAAAAGTTCCTTCCCTCTGCTACCTCCCACAGACCACGTTCTGCCATCCACTTGCTTAAGCCCGCCATGTATGCCAGGCATTGTTTTCCCTTGTCTCTGTTTCCCTCTATTCGACCCGTGAGTATCAGATTCTCCTAGCACTCCTTCCTCGTTGTGTGTCCCAGAAACTTTAGCTGCCTCTACATGATGTTAAGTATGTCTCTTCCTTGTTTGCATCCTCTCACACACTCGGTCCATTATATCCTTAGCATCCTAATGTAGAGCCACATCTCCGTCGCCTCGTCATCTTTGAGGAAATCGTCCAACACCCGCTGCCGTAAAGAAGGACGTAACGGCTCAGTATTTTTTCTTTCTGTTGAAACTTGAATAAAGCATGGAATAATAATGATACAATACAAAATGTACTTAAACAAAATGTATTGACACAAGAACGTGTACATAATATTTACAGATAGTTTGGTATATTCTTGGGAAGACCGTTCCTGTAGAATGGGTTGACTTAGTCGCAGTCGGGCAGAGTCTCTGGATTGGATCTCTTCTTCCTCCCCCGTCTTCCCGGTACCAACCATATTTATAAGGTCGGTACTCCACTATATAAATTAGGTGGATCGTACCACAACACTTTCTTACCAAACAAATTCTTCTGTCTCGCAATACTCTGTCCAGCTTTTGGAATGCGTCCTTTGCCATCCCAATGCCTCTACGGATCTCAGTGTCGCACTTACTGTCCTCTGTCAAGACGCTTCCTAGGGATATAAACTTCCGCGTCTTCTTCATTCTAGTGTTCCCGACCTTCTAATCGCATTTCGGTCTCTTCCTCTTACTGATGGCCATGAATTCTGTGTTCGTAGTTTTATTACTTAGACAAAAACAACAAAATCTTACATACGATTTTATTACAGCCACCATAATACCTCCGAGTTGCTAAGGTTTCCTCGGAATTTTCTTTATCCTAATATTTAACCGGAATCATAATGCCACTCTAAGTCTGCTCCTTTTACTTGACAAAATCTTCTTTAGGCAAATTCAGATTTACCGCTGAAAACGATATATTTATTTTAATGGAAAATTACAGAGGCGATGGGATGTGTTTATTTTATTACCACAGGTTAAAAAATCACTTTTGGTCTGCATGCAACGCTTTTGAAAACAATTCGTTCACAACATACGCCATTTTATCTATTTTCCCCTTTAAACTGCCTCCGTATTTCCATAGGAAAAATCTACCAAATGGTAATATTAGCCGTTTTTCCTACAAGGAAACATTCGGAATTCATTGAGGGAGCAATTACTGATACTGTTTAAAATTTATATCTTTCTATTAAAAATCTACCAGGTATTTTGTTTCTCATGTCCAATAACTGTTATTGCTCTTTCCCGTATTCCAGATGGCGGCTTCCTTCTTAATCTTTTCTTTGAAGTGGTTCTGAACGCCATCTTCTTGATTATGTCACGAATCCCTCTTCGAGTTACATGTATAGTTGCTGCTGATGTTGAAATTTCTCAATTTGGTGGTGTAAATTCTTTTATTCGGTACAGTTCTTTCTTTATGATTCTGTAGCGCCAGTCTACGAGGTTCGAAAGAGAATGCTCTTCGCTAAGACCTACATACTTTATTCGCTTGAATTGCTTTAACCATTGATCTAAAAAATCGATTGTATACTAGGACAGGTTAAGCTTTCAATTTCTTTAGAAAATCAACACCTTGCGAATGTGCAGGTAAATTAGGCAACTTCAACGTCGTTCAATTCATTATTTCATAATTTGAAAAAAACCTTCATCGTGTTCACAAAATCCATTTGACCATTATGTCGCGTTAGAGTTGATCAATATATATTTTTAAAAATCTCTTTTTTACTGGCTCGCAACTTCTGAAAGAAAAAAAAAATTATTGGAAAAATTTACCCATATTTTGTGATGTAATTTGATGGAAATTTTAAAATTTGTCTTGTAAATAGACATAATTAATTATGTATGAATAAATGTTTATTACAATTTTTTAATATCCTCTTCTCTCGCCTCCAATTCATGTGACTTCATGCAAATATTTTAATGCAACATTCTGTATTTCGGTCGACTTTGGATCATTTTGAAGAAATACAGTTGCTTATGGAATTTATTATCCTTTTTAATTTCAATCCAACTAATTGCGAATATTTCAATTATACATTTTACAAGGCTGTGATGTAAGCCTTTCACTGGAATGAAATTCTAAAGCTCCAGTTCTGAATCTAATCTTAATATTTAAACTAATTCCCTCAAAAAAAAAAATATGGATCTGGGAAAATATATTTTGTGTCATTATTTAGCCTGTTAAAGCGCAACTGTCAAATTGAGTGCAATACATGGATTCTAAACTCGACCTGACCTATTTTATACAGCTGACAGTTTAGATATTTCTGAACGGATTTCCGAATAAACTTCTCTCTCCAGAGTATCTATTTAAGAACATGACTTGAGTTTTAGCTTAATGTTCTGGTGTTCGGCGAAAGTATCCCCAGCACAGTCTATTTTTTGTTTAATTTTCAGAGGTCAAGGTAAATTATTCTGTTATTAATGGTAAGGTCACACGTAAAGTAGGGAAGGGAGCTTTTTGTTTTTTAATGATTTTTTGTTATTCGGTGTAAGTTTTCGTTGGTTTTAAATTGTAAATTAAAAAAAAATGGTTACCATCCCAAAAACGACATTAGAGCCACTAGCACGTAAAGGGTTACAGGGTGTAGAGGAATTAGAAATAGATTCATTAGTAATGAGTAGAAAGAGAAAAGAACAATTAGGAGGACAGTAGATAGCATTTGAAATTGCATTTAGAGTTTTACAGATTAAAATTGGTTGGAAAGCATGGAGCCGGAAGAGATTTGCATAAGAAACTGTTAGCATAGACATTACGGCTACACCTACCCAGCTCAACGGCAAATTGATGATATCTCGCCGCCAGTTTAGTATTGCGCTTAAATTCATATAGTCTAGATACCATAGCACATTCCAACAGTTGCCATGAAAGTATTTATTTTAAAAAAAAGCAGAGAAAGGCAATCTTAGGGCTGTGGGTAAGTGACTGAAGCCGAGCTGCCAGATAAGGACCAATATTATTACTGATTCTTCTTTGATTCTTATCAAGGAACCCCAGGAAAACAACAGGAGCAACGAACCATATATGGCAACAATATTCTACGCATAGTAGACTTACATATATGCAAGACAAATTGCAGAGAAAAAAATTGTCTCGCCCGACACAGTGAACTGATTTTCTTAGCGGCTGATCAAGCGATGAATTCAATGAAGTCTTTTCACCTCATGTCAGCTGAGAATGTTAACCCGAGTAGGCGTAAAGAGTAACTTTCTCGTAGGATATTATCAGAGGATGGAATTCAGAGAGGGGTCTCAAAGATGATTAATGGAGAGAAGTTTAGTCCGGGAGACGTTAAAATTGACAAGACATCTTTTGACCGTGTTAACTAGGGTCGTGAAGTCGTTTTGTACATCAGCTGCCATTTTGACCTCGAGGCAGGAGTAACGGATTAATCCCTATATCATAGGTTTAAGGAAATTAATATATTTTGTTTTCTACGTGAGCGATACAGAAATTAAATAGATTAGGAGAGAGACAGTCGAACCAAGGGCTACCTCGTCAGACTTTAAGCAAATGTAACCACCATGATAATAAAAGTTTACCTTATTAATAAAATGCCCTTTTATGCATATTTATATTCAGCCAGTGACCTGGCAGCAGTTTAAATGATATAGGCATTTCATCATTGTCATGATGACCCACTGAATTTCATTTCATTTATTAATATGGGAAATAAAGATATAGTGACTTTCAATATGGCTTGGTGGTTTATCTAAAACGTTCGAATCTGGCTACTACAAAAGCTGTTGATGTGTTAGAATGTACATTATGTTTTACGGAAAATTGTTAGCCAAGTAAAAATAAATTCCAGTGATCAACTAGTGTGCGGGGAGAATCCTTTGTTTGTGAAAGAGTTCAGAAGAGAAAGGCCAGCTGATAGAAAAGCATTAATGGTTCAAATAACAACGCTTTTCGACGGAGGTACACAAAAGAATATCCCTGAATGCACAGGAAATTGAATCTTTAAACAGCAAATGAACCCCACCGAGTGCCACTACAGTCAGATAAAAACTGGAGACTGAGACTACCACTCCCTAAAAATGAAAAAAAATGTAATATACGAAAAAAGAAAATTGGTCTGTTTCGATAACTCCCAATTTCTGTTGCGACCTTCGGATGGCAGAGGCCTGAAGAAGGCGTAAACAATTTGAAAAATATGGACCCATCTTGTCTTGGGTCAAAGATCCAGGCTGGTTCTTGTTTGTATTATGATATGGGGAGTAATTTCTGAGCATTCAGAATGGTGGACGCTAGACTCTAGGAGAGCAACACACTGTGTCTTCTTGAACACAGGTTTTAAATTAACTTGAGATAGAACTAATATATCGAATCAATATCTTCATCTATAGCAAGGAAAGTTGGGTCCCTGTGTCGTGACAGAAAATTTTTCTCCTCAGAAAACATCTTTTACATATCAATTTTCATTGAATACTGCTACCATATTTGCTCAGGGGTTCCTGTTATACATCTCGAGATTCTTAACAAAATCCAAAGAATGATCTGTAATATAATCTGTCCTGACTTGGCATCTCGACGTCAGTCACTGTCACGCCGACTTGGCATGGCTATTCTCTATCTTTTCTACAAATATTTTCATGGCAACTGCTATGACGAGCTATTTTCCCGTGTGTTCTGACTAGATGAATTTAAACGTGCTACTAGATTGGCATCTAGGTCCCACCCTTTTACTGCTGAAATAGCTAAAGTCAACCGCCCCTTCTACTCCATCAGTTTATTTTCCCTCACTTCCCGCCTGTAGAATTCCCGTTTCCTTGCTTTCATACACTCCCTGTAGCCACTTGCGTATTAGTGGCATTCCTTGATTGCTTCGGGTGAAATGATAAAAAATCTCCACTTCGGACCATAAAAGAATTATTTAATTACCGCAGACTACGTAGGTATTGTCGCTGAATAAGGCCTCAATTTATGACTATCCTGCGCCCATATTCTGGGGAATACTTTCAACAGGACAACACACTGAGTTACGAACACTGCAATAAGTTTTCTGTATTCCGTGAAACAGTTACTTCATCTCATTCCCATGGAACACTTTGCGATGTGCTAAAAAGAGAGACTGAAATCCTGGATGTGCTGCTAAACAGTCTAGAAGAATTGGCGAAGGCCTTAATAAGAGCCTATGCCCAGATTTCGAAATAATGTTTCTAGAACATTGTTTAATCGACGCAAAGAAGTATCGAGGTGTCTGTAAAGATGGTCATACTCGGCAGTGGAATAATATTCATAATAAAATGACACACACACACACACACACACATATATATATATATATATATATATATGGTGGACACTCCCGTCGTTTTCGACATATGAAGTTCAATCGGCTCAGTTCCAAGGAATCGACATCCAGGCACCAGCATAATTTCTTCATAGTGGTGCAGAACCAAATAGACTTTTTGAAGGGCCGAATACAGAGACCTGGTGCTCTACATGCCACAAGGTCTTCAAACAACCCTCCGCAGATTTTGAATTCAGAGTAGTCCTTCTCTTAGGCCAGTTAACAACGAAGGATATAGAACCCAGTCTGGCCTGCTATTTACACATATCTGAAGGGAGAAGAGACTTCATACCTTTCCCAAGGCTATTAGTACGCAAGTGAATGTAATGGATTCGACTGGAATTCGAACTCGGCTCTCCGATTCCTCCGATATAGACTACGGAATATTTTTAGTTTAATAATCTTCCTTTACGATTTTCTTGCTTTCTCGCAAGTTTCTTTGTATTTAGGTCTAGGTTGTTGAAAAAAGACTCCAGTCTTTGGTGTGTTGCCGACCGCTTTCTGTCATCATCAACCGTCATCATGGCTGTATGTTTTTGGCTTTAAGTAGGTTGCTTTTTATTTTTAGAGATAAGATGCCCAACATTTTACCTATCCGACGTGATTTTAAACAACTCCACCACGAATATCGACGACGATTAAGCAAGTTTTTCTATTATAATTGTCGTTTTACACGGTGTTTCGGGAATCGAAACAAGAATGACGTGCACGTCATTCCTGTTTCGATTCCCGAAAGCACCATGTAAAACGACAATTTCTCCTGTAAAGAAGGGACACAGGTTCGAATCCTGCTGGTGGGTGCATTTGTTAGTCACATTTCTCGAACATTTAATGTCGCCATTTTATATTTGTAATTTTGCGCATGCGCGTTGTTTGTTTTTGCTTTGTAGACAGCACACTATAGTAGGGCCAGTTGCGCACCGTCTGTGTGAATAAGTGCATCATGACGCAATTCACTCCTCCAGAAATTTGGAAACGGCATACTGTACCGCTTGACATTGGCACCAGAAGCTCCAATACGAACATTTCATTGTGTTTAGATGTAAATCTGAGCACAGGGCAAAGGATGATATATCTAGTCAACATCATGGTGTTTGGTGTGATCACTAGTGATGGCGATGTTATGCTCCCATTAATCCTCCCACGGGGACCCAGACTCAACATGGAGGCTTGCATCAAGTACCTTGACGAGGTAGTACTACGCTGGGTCAAGAGGGTGGCTGCTGGAAGACCTTATACCCGACAGCAGGACTTTGCACTATGTCACACAAGCAGGAGAAGCCAGTCATGGCTGCCAGACAATATCTGCGGCCACATTACCCGTTACATCTGGTCACCTCTTTCCCCCAGACTGCAAAATTCTTTGATTATTACGGGTAAGGTGCAGATGAGCTATAGACCAAGAAAAGTCCTAGGAATATCAAAGATAGACTGAAAGGATTATAGTAGCCTTCACCAACTTAAGCAAAGTGAGCGTCCAGAAGAGTTACAAGACATTCCGAAGACGTCCGTGGTTGATGCCAATGGTGGTTTTATTGAATAAATTTACTCTTTAGTATTTCAAGATATTTTTGTGTAATTTTGGTAAATATACCTGTTAAAATGTTATTTTCATTTTTGCGTAATCTAAACGACATTTTATCCATCGCACCCTGTATATATAGTAACAGTTACCATCAAATCTTTTTGTTTTCCCTCTTGCGCTCAAACATGTTTCAGTTCACGTTTAAGAAGGCCACGAATGGATAAATCACCCTTCTTAACTGCATCGAAATAATATTACTAAAGTTTGGTTTGATCTGTGGCTAGAACTGAGCAAACGCATCTCCTACAGAAGTGTCAGAGCTCCAATCAATTGGGTCAACTTCGCAGGGATTGTTGCAGTCTCAAATATAAATCTTCAATATGGATTTTATTCAAGCGTAACATGGAATTATGCCTATCATTTACGTTCTTGACTCTCGTGCAAGCCAAACTTTATAACTTGTTGTATTTACATAGCATTATATATATATATATATATATATATATATATATATATATATATATATATATATATATATATATATATATATATTAGTGGTAAATATACATACATATGCAAAATATATAAATACCCATACATGTATATTTTTTAAAAATAAAAAATTACAAGAGGAAGAATTCAGGTAAAAATATATATATATATATATATATATATATATATATATATATATATATATATATATATATATATATATATATATAAAACTCAAATACTAATATTTCATGGTTATAATTTATTAAATTGGAATCGTAATCACGATCCAATTCGGCAGAGGTACAAATGCAAAAAGCTTTTTGAATTTGTAGGTCAGATGAATTGTATCGTGATTATGATTCCAATGTAATAAATTATAACCATGTAATATTAGTGTTTGAGCCTTTTATATTATATTCTATCTCTGTCTTGGAAATTGAGCTCTTCATGAATTATGTCCTCTTGGAAATATATATATATATATATTCACCACGAATATTATCTCTCTCTCTCTCTCTCTTTCTCTCTCTCTCTATATATATATATATATATATATATATATATATATATATATATGTGTGTGTGTGTGTGTGTGTGGATAGATAGATAGTTATAATTATATCAGTGTGTGACTGTGTCTGAAAGTGAGAATGTATGTTTAAAACATTAGACATAATTTAAAAAAATATATATCCTGTAAAGAGATACGTATAAAGACAAAAGAAAGTAACTATTTTTGACTTATGTCCTTAATAAATAGTCTGGTAGATATCAATGTTCACCGGGGAAAATGTTAAATATGTTTTTTGTTTTTTTTAGAAAGGTGATGGTCTCCTATATTGAAAATTGAAAAGTCATCTTTTGCACCACCTGGGGATAAGCACCTCGAGGTTGGCAAGCCAGTCTCGCTAGAATAATTACGACTGAGTAAATGTTACTGCGTTGCACAGAATAAAAACCCGTACTCTGAGAATTCTTGATGCATCCATGGATGCATTTCAGGTAACTGTAACATCCATTGTAGATACAAACGTGCACACTTCGCAGAGTTTAAATGCCCTGTCGTTGCAAATAAATATAGCATCCCCCGCCACAAGATGAAAATTCCGAACTTCTGTTCTTTTAGTACGAAAAAATAGTTTAAGCGTGTCGATGTACGCTAGCCAAAACTTTGCGGTCTTTGATTTGCGCCTGAGTTCATGTATCAGAGTATCGATCACTCTTTGCAGCTTCACGAGAGATGAAGCTTGGCCAATGTCATCAGAATTCATCTCATGCGCTTGGAGGTTTATTATACAAATCGTTTATTTCAGCCACATCAGACTTTTCTAGATTCTCCTTGCGCCACATCTTGCAAATTATCCTGAAACACATTAGACATTACCGCCTTCAATATCTAGAAGCTCAGCTTCATTCTCCACAGAAGTAAACTCCTCTCCCATGCCTAAACTAGTCTCTCCTTCATCTGCCTCTGATGCATTAGCTGAGTCCGATAGCTGAGAAGTCAATTGGTCAGTATCTGCTGGAAGCATATAATCACTAAGTTTGCTCATCAAGGCTGCATGTACAAAGAATTTTTCTCGTAAAGGTCTTGAGACAGTCTTTGCCGGAAGGAATGGCACCACCGCGTAGATGATTGTCAGTAACTCAGACAACTCATTACCATTCATAAGACTTCTTTCCTTACCAGATGTTTTGTGATGAAGAACCACATTAAAACAAGCCTGAACCTAATTTCCTATCCTGAAAAAAGATTGTGCAAACATATTTATATATAGCATATAAGTGCGTGGATTCCATTTACTTACAGATAACAAAAGAAAGGACTTCTTTGCGTTTCTATGAAGTAGATGCTACTAAAATCTCGTAACGTTTAAGGATATAGCTTCCTTCTACATCCTCGCAAGAACTCAACGATTAGGAATACAAGAACAATATGGATATTCATGTTTTTTAAACAGCATTCCTTTTAGGACCCGGACAACACAAAACATATGTGTATATGTATAACATGAAGCATTTTCTTCAGCAGCATTCAAAAAGAAAATTTAAAATACAGGCATTAAACAAAATACTTGTATTTCTTATTATTCAATCGGGGTTGTTCACTTTTGGTTGTTCAATCGGGGTTGTTCACTTTTGGTTGTTCACTCTGGGTTGCTTTTTCACTTCACTGAACCAGAACAATCCGAATAAAGTCCACGTTCAAATAAATCGCTGTCTCGTGAACGCTATCTATTAGCTGATACTATCTGATCTACAAGAATATGAAGTATTGGCAGATTACATGCACAGTTGGGAAATATAAACTCAACTACTAAACGCTAGAAATTGGCATCATGTCTGAATAAATTACAAGACAAATTTAAAATAACCTGTGCATGGCAATTACTTACAAGTGTAAATTACTCAAGTGGCTAAGAACCATGTTTCAACTTATAGTGCCTGTTTTTTTTTTGTTTTGTTTTTTTTTTTGCAAAGACATTATAAAAAATGTCTTGAGGACGATTTTCTTCCGGGTACACCTTATAGTAATGCTAAATCGACCAGACTAATTGTTAATTACAGGACGAAGCTCGTCGTGAATAATAGTTTTCTTTTTTCTCTCTCTCTCTCTTTATCTTTATATATATATATATATATATATATATATATATATATATATATATATATATATATGTTTTGAGAGAGAGAGAGAGTAGAGTGTTTTTCTTACTACAAAACACGATGTGTCCCCAGAACGGCAAGAAAAGAAAATTTATAAAATGTTTATTATATTTACATGTCTATATTTATACATCCATCATTTTAGCTACTTACCACGTGTGCACATATTGTACAAAATTTAATATATATATATATATATATATATATATATATATATATGGCCATGCAACCACCTGTCTGACAATAGCTCAATTAGGATTAATTTAAACAGAAACCTACCAAACACAATGCACATCTTTCTGGTAGAAAATACCGCTATAATAGCCTTATTTACATTTAAGATGGCTAAAAATAATGGAAGCATGAATAATAAAAAATAAAAAGGCAACACTCAATAACATCAACTATGAACACGCCCACAATGTGAGAAAAAAAAGAACAAAAACAATCTCATCTCTCTCTATCTGTATATATATATATATATATATATATATATATATATATAATCTACGCATTCAGTAAAAATCATTCTTGATAATGGCTAAGAGAATAGCCGAATGCGCCGGCATATACAGAACATTTGGGCAGTTTTGGCGCACTTTATATTCAGAAAAGAAGACACTTACACCAACACAAGAAGAACTAAATAAAACGCTTAATTGCAGAAGCTTATAAGCCGTCCTTCATGAAACCTGTATAAACAAGTGATTGCTGCCCAATTACAGAATTATATATATATATATATATATATATATATATATATATATATATATATATATACAGTTTTTAGATCTAAGTAAATCGTTCACTCAACAGTAATTTACAATCGCTTGATTCATTGATACGCATCGAAACACGACTGAAATTGTGTAGCAATTTGGAAAAGTTTTCGGTGTAATATCTTAATGTATATATATATAGTCGAACACTGAAGTCAACACCCAGCGGAAGTCACCTTTTTTCATGATAAAAATCGCAATCGTCATGTCATCAATTGTAGATTTCTTTGTTCACTTGTATAATTATATACGCTATATCCCATAAATTGAACACTTCAACCCATAAATATAGCATACCTTAAAACTATATTTCATCACACACACAAATGCAGGCAAGCACGCCTGCACGCAAGCACGCCTGCACGCAAGCACGCCCGCACGCAAGCACACACACACACACACACACATACATACATATATATATATATATATATATATATATATATATATATTACCCAAAGATTAATCTACGCTCAGGTTTTTTCCCCATTTTACCTTTCTTAACAAAATTACAGCTCTCACAAACAAAAGTACACAACAGATTTATAAAATCAAAAGAAAATGGTTGAATACATCAACACAGATATAGTGACAATATTCTCCACACGTGACACATACTGATGTTATTTTCCGTTAACAATATGAAAATAGCGTTTCTCTACATTCCACTTGCTAGGTACATTCTGTTTTTATTAGTTACCATGTTTAATTAATTTCATTTTTCATATTTTGCTTTGATAAAGATCACATTGGACGAAACGCGTCAGCAATTATTACTTTTCCTATTGTCATTTATATTCATATATATATATATATATATATATATATATATATATATATATACAGTGTAACCCGGATATGAGAAACCCGGATATAAGAGAGATTTTCTCTGGTCCCAAATAAGAGCCTGTGTTAATGTATATAAAATAGACCAAACCCGGATATAAGTGAAACCCGGATATAAGAGACTTCTTCTCCGGTCCCGACACCTCTCTTATATCCGGGTTACACTATATATATATATATATATATATATATATATATACTTTAAATATTAAGAAATCAGTTGAATCAGGTACTTTGGTTCCAACCTTACGGTATCCTCAGGAGATTTTTATTAATTGAACTTGCTACGACCCAAAAATTAATTAACGCTATATTCTTTTTAAACGTGAGGTTGAAATGAATGTAAGCGAATTTAACTGATCTTCTAATTTAAAAAAAAAATCAAAAGCTGTACGTGTATTGTTATTTTATTTTAATTTTTTCCCACGTGTATCCATCGCTTCTTAATACTACTGTTTTTGGTCTGATGCAACTGTATGTAACCTTTATGTATCATATATATATATATATATATATATATATATATATATATATATATTATCGATAGCTCATTTCTGTATATGAGAAAGTATATTTTGAGTTTTGCAAATATAGATAATTCAGATTTAGCCAAAGTAATAAATTCATCTTCCTATACAAATGACTCTGCCGCCGTTCGTGTGAGTGCCCATCTACGTCTGAATGTTTATACAGATGTACGTGAAAGCGTGCCTTTAAACAGCGAATTCGCTCAAAATAAATCCGTACCATCTGCTAGCCTTTTCCCACCTTGCTACCCATCTACAAGCCGTTCGTTAGAAAATCTAAAATCATTCACTGCGGCGTGTAAAACAATTTCAACGGAGTGTGATTGTCACCCGCAGATATTGCTGTCGCCCAGAGCGCCAAGAAGCAAAAGGTATCAACCAGTACATAAGGGATTCTTTTAGGTGCAAACATCAAATCATCGGTTTTTGTGTCCGGAGCGTGACCATTAATGTCTAGCCTACAGTCATTTCCCACTGGGTTCCGCGAAGTTATTTAAGTGCCCTGACACTAATGTCTTTTGCCGCGGTGTGTCGAAAACATTTTGCGATTCCACCATCATTGACACAGCATCGCCAACGAGGACAATGATCACGGAAAATACTTGAATTAATCTGTAAAAACTTGATCAGTCGCATTCATGGAAATACTTAACTGAACGCACCCAGCGAACCAAAATTGTGTGACCCTCAATCATTTCTTTTACGCATATCGCTTTTTATGATCGGGTTTGATATTATTAAACTTTATATGTCAGACTAATAGCGTGCAACCAAATGGCAAAATGGAAAAAAAAAAATTCCATTCACATGTTTCGTAATTCGAAAGGCTTCTTTCCGATTAATATTTATTTTTTTTACCAAGCAATCATATATAAGGGACGAAACGATCATAGTTCTACATTGAGAAAAACACTGAAGGTGCTGGAACTTTTAAATTCATAATTGAATTTTAAATATATGGAAACTCTTATTTTCTTGTTCTTGTAACGGCATTCACCCGATGTGGGTTGAGCCGGCGCCAATATTGGTGTTTCATGGGAATTTGGAATTCACAAGCAGTCCCCAACCCGCATGTATATCATATGAGATTTGATTATAGTGAAGGTTTCGTGCAGGACCATCCACACTTTTTGAAGGGCCGAATACAGAAACCTGGTGCACTACGTGCCACAAGGTCTCCAAACGACCCTCCACAGGTTTTGAATTCAGAGTCTTCCTTCTCCTAGACCAGTTGCCATCCAAGGCTATAGAACCAGGTCTGTCCTGCTATTTACCCACAGCTGGAGGGAGAAGAAGAGGATTCACACCTTTCTCAAGGGTATTAGCACGTAAGTGAATGTAATGGATTCGACTGGAATTCAAACTCCGCTCTCCGATTCCTCAATCCAAGCCGCTATCCATTACTCCACCGTGCCTCCTACATTACTCCATTATATGGCAAGTGATGTTTCGCGATGCGCAACCTAGCAGAATTCCTTCAGTTTTCTATCATTTTTTTGTTTTTATTGTGGCACCATTTACGAGGCAGAGAAAGAAAGAGAAAGAAAGGAAGGCAGAAAGAAAGGCGAGACGAATCGTAGGTGATAAAACAGCCACACACATGGTCTAAGAGACAATGAAAATATTGATAAGTAACAAGTGAAAAAGTGTGTCATTACAATGACAGGGAATTTCTGAGTAAAAAAGAAAAGGAAAAGAAAGAAGGAACCAGATGTGTTTTGATAACGGCTATGTTATCTAGGTGCGTAAACGAATGGCTGGACCACTGCCCAGGAAAAATTCAAGTGAAAATGCTATTTCGATAAGTGACGAGAAACAGGACACTAAAAAGGACTTTGGACAGATATGAAAATTAAATGCCACCCAGGCAGTGCAGCTGACTGAATTCTTTTCGACGAAACAACATTGCCCTGCGATAATAAAATTATGTTATCAGACATATGTACCGAATGAATGGGAACCAGAAGTGTTTTTATTTCTTCCTTGGAGGCGACAGACTGACTGAAAATTTTGGGGATATTTCTTTTCTGAACCCATGTTACGAAAACCAACGATCTCGATAAATTAGCGATAAACTACCTGACAATCACCACGTGTAAAACAAGAGATGTCATATTGTCCGTTCGTGGCTAGAGAAATGATAACGGCGATTTGAAAGGAAGAAAAAGGAAAGAGAAGAGATAATTAAGTTTTTTTTTAATTAAGCAAGGTATTTTTTTTCCCGAAACAAAGCCACGGATTGTTCACGCCCGACTAAGACATCATTGGTCAGGTGGTGATCACGTGACGCACAAAGGAGGAGGAAAGATACCCGACCAAGACCTCATTGACCGAGAGTGATCACTTGACGCACGAAGAAGGATGTCAACGCCCCATTCAGAGTATAAGTATGAGAAGCTGCTACAAAGAAGTGGGGAGGGTAGTTCACGCCCCTCAGAGGTATGGTGAGAAAGTGGGAGTGAGGAGGTGTTACCAAAAATGGAAAAGAGTGGAAAATCCCTAAGCAGAAATAGAAGAGGTGGATATGTATTTAGAATTATCGAGAAACCCCCCGACGCCAACAGACCCAACCCGGTTTTTGTCGGCGTCAATAAAAGCGAGACCCCAACAGGCAGAAAACAGCTCGGGCCCTGGCGGCAGAGTTGAGTTTCCAGAGTTGAAGCCGCCTCGAGATAGCTGACCAAGATTCACGCAAAATTCCGCACTCCTCTTTAACCCAAAAAACAATTATTTTGAAGAGCGACTTAGAACCAGACTACCGAAATAAGTTTTTTTCGACTTTCGTCCGAAGACACACCGAAAAACCAATTTCTTAGAGAGCAAACAACTTGAAGCGTTAAAACTTGCCTAACGGAAATCGACGTGTCACAATCCACAGAACGGGTCGGGAGATAGATGCAGTCCTATGTATCGAACAACTAGACATAAAGTTTGTTACCTTTTTCTCTGATACTTTGAACTTTTTGAGTTTTCATTTTATTTTCTTTTATGCATATTTGTGTAGTATCAACTCCGTTGAACTCAATTTGCATTACGGCCCCAACCACTGTTTGATCTCGTCTGTCTAAGATCAATTCACAACGTGGAGAGGCAGACTGGAGATCAATGCAGTTAACTTGGAAGCGAGTTGGGAAAGACGAGGCTGATATCAAATCTAACCAGATTCCCACCCGAATCACCAAGAGGTTAGAACGTCACATTTGGGTGCCGCGACCGATACCAAGCAAGTTGGTCGTCACAGGACGAGACAACACGACTGACGCGACAGGCGGATGTCACGTTTGGAGCAGCGACACCCGGACGGAGCAGCGAGGAGCGAACATCTGGCGCCACGGCGAGGACGTCATAATTGATGCTGTTTGGGGACGTCACAACTGGCGCTGCGATAGAACGTCACAGTTGGCGCTGCGACCGGGGGACGACGTCACATTATCAAGATTGTCTTTAAATATGCCACATTGCAATTATAGTAGTTTTGTTAACAGAGGGGATATGATGTATCAGCCCGGACGTATATTTACCAAAGACGCCTCAGAAATAAGTATACTTTCTATATACTTCAGTTTAATAAATAAGTTTGAAAAAAGTTCTCAGAGTCAACCTGTAGAAAAAGACAATATTGGAAAACTGTAATAGTTGCCGACGCTTTTTGCCCGGCGTGGACTTTTTCAAGGTGAAACGAAATGAATTTATTAAACAAATTAACTAATAATAACAAAAGACGTATTTAGAGAACGCTATTTTCATACTGTTAGCGTTCTCTAAATTCTTTCAGTTGCTAAGGAAATTTTGTTTTGTAATTAGCTATTCGTGACAGCCAGCTATTGGCTCTCACTCTGGCCAATAGAATCTTCCTGCCTATTCGTGACAGCCAGCTATAGGCTCTCACTCTGGCCAGTACAAAATGGCCGCAAACTACATGAAAACTGCCGTAGAAGCAAGAAAAAGATCGATTATTTCCACTATCGATGGGAGTTGGGAAATGCAAAGTCGGTCTTGCCCTTCCCACTAACTTGGAGCATGTGCATGCTAAATTTTAGTGCAAATCCGTCGAAAATTGCGGCCGTGCATTCGTCACACACACACACACACACACACACACACACACACACACACACACACACACACATCCTGCCTTTTATAGATAGAGATCCTGTACGTATTCATGACGATACTTGATTGTTTGTGACAATTTCTATTTGTTATAGCCTACATGTTTGACGTCGTGGTTCGTGAATTTGCTGACATAACGTTGTAATCTAAAAAGGGTTACTGAATGAGAAATAACCAAAACAGAGGTTGGAAATGAAATGGTAATCTTTATAACATCAACAAAATACAATACTCGCCAGCGGCGTGAAGTAGGTAAACCACTGCTAGTGATGGACTACATAGACACCATATTACGATATTTACCTGCCTCCCCACGAGGTAGGATGCGGCACAAGGCCAAATTTAATGTGAGAAAATCCTATCCTGTGGGGTCGGACAAAAATTGCCCGTATACCCCATATACGCGGGATCTGGTATCTGTCGACCTCCCCTGACGAGACTCTACCCTTCAGCATAAACTCGCCTGGGTTCCTCTCTGCCCGAAGACGGAGAGTTCGATACGGCAAGAGCTTCCCACACTGACAGCTCATGTTGACAGTTTAGACAGCGTATTACCCCCCCCGCAGATACACACTTACAATAGTATCCAACGTATTTATGAGGATTGGGACATACCCATTAGTAGGGTATATAACACATAGTAATTACGAGTTCTATGTCTGGACTAGACTGTATGCAACTGAACTCAATGGAAATGGGCAGGCAATAACTGAGCAGTACTAAAAATAAGAACAAGTTATCCCCGAACAAAGGGCAGTGGAACGAGAACAGTCTACTTCCGTGGATTAAATAAAGGGTCCAATTGAAAAATTCCTAAAGGATACAAAGATCGATATAAACCTGATGAAGTCTGGAGGGTATAAAAGTCGAAACTTTGTGGTAACAACAAAGAGGAGGTCATAAGTCCGAAAATATTGTGAATAAATACATAAATAATATACGTAATTAACTTCTCATCACATAAATTCAAACCGAAATTCCTGTTTCAATAGTAATTTTTTTCCCCAATTTTTGTATTCCTTTTTCTTGTTTCATTCGTCAATTTCTTTTGTTTGTTTCCATTTTAATTCTTTCCGCTCGCTTTAGAGAACTATTCCTGTTTCTGCCGAATCTTTGTGAGCATGTTGTCCATATGGACAGCATCCCTTAGGCTGAGGATTATTCTGTCTCCTCTGTTTTTAATCTTTGGCATCGCTTGGATAGTTAATGTCAATATTTTTCTCTTCGGCCAGCAGCTGCATACTTTACAGAGAGGAGAGTATTGCTCTTTCATTGTTTAGACTTTCTCAATACTTTACACGCAACGTTTAGCTTAATGCGTACATTGCATGTAAGTGTGCATTAAAGATAGTATAAGTTCGTATTTACCTTCACGTTATTCCTATATTTATATGCATTAGTGTGGCTTAGTGTTTAGAGGGTTCGATTTTACGACCATGAGAGCTGAATATCACATGGAAGATTTGTCAGTCAAGTATATTCTCGATGTTATCAGCCTTGTAGGTAAATCTAAGCGGCTGGAATACTGCTGACAACCATACCCAATGTTGAACCAAAAACGTTTCGTGCGAAATACGGTAAATGTAACTAAGGGGTTGCTTTGTTCTTTAAGGATACGTTTATTAATAGTTCTTTTTTTTACTTATTCTGTTCATCATTTCAGATACATGATGACAAGCATCAACATCACTCAGTAAAGACAAAGACACGGTGTAATCATTGTCTTAAAGGCAGTGTACTGTTATTTACATATTGTTCGCTTTCTGGAAGTTGCAAGGTCGTTTGTTCTTCAAAGTTTGCAAATACGTGGAAGACACTGGCGGGGATTCTATAGCAGTGGCCAAACGTAAAACGACTGCTAAAGGTCATAACACAATAAGAACACCAATACGTGTGCGAATGGCACAGAAACTAATTGATAAGAAAACCTGAAAGCCAAATAATGCCATCCATTGCATCCAGTTCATTTTATTGTCTTTTCACCTCAGTTTTCACTTTCCTTTTCCCACGGTAACCCTAGCGTCTTAGTGACATTATCGCCTTACTTCATGATTAAAAATATAAACATTCATAAATGCGTAATTGATCGATTCAGTTGTCATGTTCATATTCCACATTTAACTTTTCGCAAGATCTTGATATTTACCCATCTTTGTATTCGATTTCTCCTTGGAAAGGTGATATATATTGCTGATTTATCCGCGCTGGAGGTGTACAATGCTCACTATCCAGCCCTCCAAAGATTTCAAAATCGTTTACCCATCGTTAGTGGGGCGAATTACTCTCCACTCGGTATCCTCGTTCACACAAACGCTACGTAGACGCCTGTTGCTACTCTATTGCTATGTCCATGGCGTATCTTCATATGATCTCTAATTATTAGTTTCACCAGTGTAGACCTTTACAGGTTAGATCACGTTATGCGACTTCCACATTAATCCCCTCCCCCGTATTCCATTTGTAAGAAAGAAGTTCCACTCAGACAGCTTTTTCCTGATAACTGCTACTTTGGGGGAGACACTCGTGGTAGATACCCTTTTTTTTTTAAATCGTTTACCCCGAGAAAGGCGACTATGCTACAAGAACGCAGGTGAAATAGTCTTCAGTAAGGAGAAGTGAGGAAAGGAGCAGGGTTTAGGAAGAAAGAAAATGGCGATTGACGTTGCATTTAAACGTTTGAAAATTGTTGTTGACAGGGAATCAAAAAAATCTTTCCATGACCACTACAGACTCAACATCTTTTCCCAACAGTATTTAATTGGATTTTCTCTCTTTTGGCTTAATGTACTTTCTTCAAATACATTCGTTCCAGATTGCCATGACTAACGATTCCGATTCCATTTTCAAACATCCTCATATTTTTCTTCTAAATTATTTATTTTTGTTCTTTTCCAGAGAGTAATGTCTGATTCACAATGTCGTACATCTCTAAAACTGATAAGACGTAACGTTATTTTAGAAATGAAATGAAACTTGAATTCATGCAAATTTGATATTTGATGTATACAGCTAGAATATAAATAAAGCCAATCGCCAATTGATAGATATAAGAATTCACGAATTTTATTTGCCAAACTTGAAATAAAATCAGCGATCGAACAATCCTTATATATACACCGGCCAAAAAAAAAAAAAAAAAAAGGTGTGTGTGGGGGGGTTAATTACAAGTTCAGTGTGACCGAATTATTCTCAGGTAGACTTGAAGGATTAATATCCGGCCAAGGTGTATACTCCGGAAACAGGTTACTTTCCGGATAATAAATCGCTTCTATGACGTGAACTGATTGCACGTTTACGACTCGTGTCAAAACAACCAACTTACTGAAAGGATATTGTTCTATAATGACAAGTGCGTCTGCTATGAGGCGATAGCTAGAAGGTTAGTCTTGATGACCAGTGCTAAAGTAAGAAGTTCGATGCCAAGGTTCTGTGGTGGCCTTTTGCCAGACAAACTTAATGGTAATCACACAAGCATGCTTTCTAGAGAGCTGGGTCACTTTGACTTGCCTCAATGGTTAGTTAGCATATCTCTCTCGATCAGTTACGAGTAAGTTCGACGATCACTGGGTGCGCCAAATTTTTCAGCTTTGGGCCATTTCTAAGCTAGGCTTAGTAAACAGCTCGAGCACTTCAGCATGGTGTAGATCAATTATGTCCGACACTCACTGGGTCCTACATATTTCCCTCGAAAAAGTACTGGCCTGTCTATTTGAAACTCGTGCTATTAATAGGGTCACTGACAGAACTCTCAACATGAAGAATCTTTTTAGGTGATCTCGAAGAAGAATCGAAAATGCTTTGATTATTCTGACGAAGATTTAAATGAATATTGTTTTGAAAGTTATACATTATTTGGGATTGGAATAAAAAATATATATATAAATATCAATTTGATTAACTAACATTTATTTTAATCATTTCACTGCAAACAAGGCAATAAAGCCACTAAGACGCAAATGCGTGTTACTGAGTATGAGAGAATAAGAGAAAAAGAAAAGTTATTAAATATCGAGACCGATAAAAGAACAGGAATTAAGAAGACAGAAGAAAGCGAAGTGATTTTTAAAGATCAAAGTTAACTGGAAAGCAAAAAAACGTGAGGGAGTTCCGCCAGCGATAAGTGTGAGAAAAAATTGTTAGCATAGAACTTATGATTACGTCTAATCAACTTTCAGCTGTCATGAGAACTTTCCGCCAATCTAATTCTTCTTCTATGTGCCGTATTCGTTCAAAACATTGGCGATCATGACTCTCCACTATTTCCTCCCCTTTGATCTGTCTCTTTTTCCTTTTTGTTTCTATTGTCTGTAGAACTTCGTCGTTGCCAACAGGTCCGGTCCATGGTATTCTCAGCATAATTCTGTTGAATCAGATTTCTGTTTCTTCATCTGTGAAGAGATTGTCCAACATTCACTGCGATATAGGAGGGCTAAAATTATGGAATAGTTCAGCACTCTTTTATTTATTTCTAGTGAAACAAGTTTACTTAGTCTTTTGGAAGGCATATTTTACCATCTCATTTGTAACTGTGAGTTCAATCCCTGGGCAGGGCAATGTATAAATATCATCTTATTAGAGTGTTCGGGAAAATAATTACATATTTCTCCTATGTGAAGTATGAGTAAATCGACTATTGAGAACTATGGTTGAATTGTACGATATTAATTGTAGAATGAGTCCATTATTTGTTCTTTTCAAACAGTATGTTGTTTGAGGTGTACTTAAGGGTAAAACTTTTTTTTTTCATTATTTTCACAATGGTTTCCCTCCTATATAAAGTCCAAGAGCCACTCAAGGTCAACGGTTGCAGAGTAAGAAACACACTTATGGGGATAACTGAGGAAGATAGTGGTTAACAGGTTAAGAATTGTTATTGGGGAAGCATCCCCTTGGGAGTCGGTTCCACAAAGCAGCGGTTCCTGGGGTGTAGCTGCTCGAGTATAACATCTCAGAAGTGGTACACGAATAAGACGAGTGTGGTTGGCTACAATGTGCACGGCACGGCAAGTTTTAACCTTGAAGCTTAGAACTGGCGAATCTAAGCAAAGTGGTATGACGATGGAGTAACAAGATGAGAGAAAATAATTCGTCACTCACAAAGATGCGGAGAGATTTTCAAAACCGGATAATCAAAAATGGACATGTCTTGTGTTGACCATGTTTGCCGTAGTCTCTGAATATGGAAACCAGTGAAGTCCGTAATATGTTCTATATCAGAGGTTGGCAGTGAAGATTCAGAGAAAGTAGCGGCTGTTAAGTAATTCTTTAAGTCTTCGATATCAGGTTGGCAGTGGATATATTTTGGGACAAAAACAAAATGGCTGCGTTTATACACGTCGCATTGAATATTTTGAGCTTTCTGATTGGTTAACCATTCTATTGGTGAACTATAAAATGAGTCAGCTCATTTTGACTGACTCACTAGTACATATACGTATCCAAAAAACTGTAACATCCATATATGACAGCGGCGTTTCGTTTATTGTTTTTCTCTTTCAGTAATTATGCTGATGTCGTTACGCTCAGCTAGATTGTTCATGTTAATGTATATTTTACTTTTTGGCTAAAAAATATATATATATATATCCCAAATCCTACAGAAGTGTTTCTTATTTTCAATAATATATATAGTTATTTATATATTACTATATATTAAGGAACACATTTCGTATTCTACTAACTACATCCGGCATCAAGGTCTCTGATCGCGAGATTGGAGTTTTTTGAGGAGCGTAGAACCACCTCTTAATTGCTGTTGTTCCCTGGTTCTCTCTGACTCGGGGTGGCAGCACCTGTTAGGGTCTGAGCTATGAGCAAATAGTGAATCCCCAAACAAATATCAACAGTACATTTTTATAATAAAATAAAAATATTACATTTTTTATTAACTTTCCATTGTTAACTAATAGATCCGGAATTTCCTCCAATTATTCACCTGGTCGGCTGGGCATCTAGAATAGTCTAACTACCTCACTTCAAAAGGCTTAGACTCCCCCCCACATCAAATTAGTAGTCCTGGGTATGAGAATAAACTGCAGGAGATTTGGGGTTCTGAGGAGCGTGGAATCATATATTAATAGCTGTTGTTCTCAGGTCCATCCTAACTAGGAGTGTTAGCACCTGTTAGGGTCCCAGTTATGGGCAAAGAGTGGACATCCAAGCACAAACAAAACACTATGAAAGTATAAAATTATATTTTTATAGTAAAAATACCCGTAATACATTTTTATATAAAAAATGACCAACAATATATAAACTAAACAATACATATTTAAAGTAAAATGCCCAGCAATCTATAGTTGAAATCACAAAATTGTATTCAAAATATTTAGATTTTGGCATTAAATAACCCATAGAGCTTGACAAGCCACTAAATAAAATCAACCATCGTATTCCATTGGTTAGATGTAAATTCTATTAGGACAGTTTCTTTCCACTAAGAATTTTTTTTTGCTGAACCCACTCCCAAGGGGCTGCTTCAGTGATCACTACAATCTTAACCGATACAAGCCTAGGATTAAAAGTTATCTTCCCCATATATAACCATAAACTATGCTTCTTACTCTGTAACCCTCTACCTCGTGTGGCGCGTAGGCCTTGTACAGAGTGAACATTATTGTAAAAGTAAATAAATGAAAAATGTCTCTTAAACCCTTGCTATAAAAACCCATAGTAATCTGCCTATTTGCGTAAACATTAATAAAGGCCGAGTTTGTTCTCAAATTCTAGAAGCGCCATATTATAGTATGAATGAAAATTGCAGTTATAAATTTTTTGAAGTTAGCAATAAAATCGAGATCAATATCCCCAGGTCCTTTATTAAACATCTGATATTGCATTTCTTTTCTCGTTCTTTCTTTTGTTTTCTTGTAATGAAAATTTACATTGCAATTTCCTGTAAGAATCGTTGAGTAATTGCATGTGCCAGCTCCTTATAGAAACAAATTCTTCTACAAGGACAGAATAAAAACATGTATGTTAATTAATGAAGACACGTCAGTGGAATTTTGCGTTTTTTTTTTCAAACTAGTGTCTTTATCATTGGTTGTGCTTTCTTCAGCGAGATGTAAATCCCTAAGAGATAAAATGAAATTCATCAGGCCATCAATAGAGTTCACCAAGAAAGAAGAAAAAAAAGAAAACAAGCAATTCGTCAAGAAGAACTGCTAGCAAATTTGTATCAAGACTCTGTTAGCACCGTGAGTTCGATCCGCTCTTGATGCCACGAAAATATGACGCTTATCCAGACCATGCTATGCTTAAAAACAACGAAAGAATCTCGTATACAGATACAGTAATCAATCGTAGATTAAAATTGTGTGTTGATTTTCGAAGACATTTTCTTACTGGAAGAGTGACAAAATACATTCATTCTCCTCTAATTTCCTCTTTTTGTAAGTAAGTAAAAAAACAAATATTTTCTTACTTAAACTGGATCATCTATTTGAGATTTTATTTCATATTTTATTATTTAGGCTTTCTTTTTTTTTAATTCTTTCATCTTTGATTATCCTTCTCGTTATTATAAAAATATTTTTCTTTTTTTCTTTCTTTTAGAAATACTTTCCCATTTTTCTTCTTTCTTTTTTGATACTTTCTTTCTTTCTCTTAGCAAAAATTTCTTATTCTTCTTTAAGTTATTTCCTTATTATTAATTTTTTTTCTCATATTCCAAAAGAAACGCTGCTTTTTTCTTAATTTTTTTTTCTCCCTTTTCATCCTATTTTGAAAAATTTTGCATTTCTGTCTTACTTTCTTTCTCATACTATTCTTAAAACCTTGCAAATTTCTTTCTTTCTTTCTTTCTTTCTTTCTTTCTTTCTTTCTTTCTTTCTTTTCATAGCATCCTGAAGAACCGAGTATATTTCTTTCGTTCTTTCTTTATTCTCATATTATTCAGAAATCCGTGCAAATTTCTTTTTTTTTTCCTTTCTTTCTTCCTTTCTTTTTTTCTTTTTTTCTTTCTTTTCATAGCATCCTGAAGAACCGATTATATTTCTTTCTTTCTTTCTTTCTTTCTTTCTGCATTTCTGCATTTCTTTACTTTCTTTTCATAGCATCCTGAAGAACTGATTATATTTCTTTCGTTCTTTCTTTATTCTGATATTATTCAGAAATTCGTGCAAATTTCTTTCTTTCTTTCTTTCTTTCTTTCTTTCTTTCTTTTTTCTGCATTTTTTTCTTTCTTCTCATTCTACTCAGAAAATCCTTACACATTTTTTCTTTCATTATTTTTTCTTCGCATCCTGTTCTGAAAGAAAAGTCCTGAATGTAACTTTATGTACTGGAAATAAATATTTTCTTGTCTGACGTTATTGGCCTGTCAGTAAAAAAATATTTAAAACATAGAGTAACTCTTAAGGAGGCTATCCCATCACCAAGGTGCATAATATTGGAGATATTGCATTGCTATATATGTGGACGGGATCTGAACCAAGCAGTAATTTCCGACGGGGCGACTTCATGTCATAACGAAGTGTACAGTTACAACTGTATTTCCTGGCAATTCAAATACTTTATTCCTTGTATTTAATGTGGCTATTTGTTATTCTTCACATTAATCACTACTGAACTGTGTCAATACATAGAAAAAACAAATGAAAGAAACCCAGATCTTCTAAAACTATTTTTTCAACTCCTACAAATAATCTACGATTCACATTTTCCGAAGTTGAACCATCGTCAAACAGATCCATGCTAAATTCAGAAAACTATTCCAGAGTAAGTGGCCGCAATCATTGACTACGATTACCCTGAGCTCCGTTTCATGGACTTTCTTGAGTCCCTTGTTCATAATACAACCTCAATATTTACTATCTAACGTCCTAAAGATTATATAGGTGTGATGATCGATCTTTTAGCGGTATTGACGGCCTAAATCAACCCGCACATTTTTTCTTTACATATGTGTAAAAGGAGTTACTTCCCTTTGACTGGATTTAAAGTCTTTACTAAGGAAATATTTTTATCTGAGCTCATAGAAAGTGGAATGAACTCAAAATATTCACAGCGAGAGAATTGAAAGGATTCTGTAAAGTGAAGAATATGTTAATAAAGTTTTAGCTTCAGAAGAACTGAAGGAGTGAAAGTTCAATAATGTTTGTAACTAAGTTTCTGTTGCTTGTAATGCTCTGTAATGTTCTGTAATGTTTGTAATTAAGTTTCCGTACGTACGTGTATGCATGCGTGTGTGAATATGTTTTCATAGCGTCCGCCCGAAAGAGGTTGGAACACGATTTCTTAAAAAGCTACATTTTAGCAAGCGAGAGTAATCAAAATGAGAAAGAAGGAATTTGTGCCATTGTATTTATAATAAACGTAATCACGTAATAGGCTCAGCAAGGCATAGATAAATTTTGGCGGAATTGTATTTTTGTTCAGGTCAGGAAGTAGGTCGATGATATTCGGACGTAGTTTTAAACACGATTTTAATAGCAACTGACTAATGGGAAGCGATAAAAATATCAAGGGTCAGTGCTTCACTTTTTGCACAAATTTTGGCATTGAAAGAAAGTGATAGCAGCATGCTATAACCTAGTGATTCAAACGATCGATTCTATCCTGTCTGATTATTTGTGAGCTTGCATTCATATTTGTGGTGATATTAGTGATCGACCTAAGGGTGGAGATACCACTCAGACAAAACTGTCGATATTGGTATGATTTCTCTATTGTATACGAGTTAATTCAGATCGTGAATGAGCCTACACATATTCCGACATAGGATGTCATCACGCAAAGTTTCTAGTTCTTTATCGCACAACCATTCCTGAGAAATGTTTCTCTGTATTATATCTTCCCCTGGCTTCTTCAGTCAACAGATGCCCAGTTTCTTGTGACAATTTTTCGATTCAACAAAGCTGACAGGAATAGTTTCAATTTCTGAAGCTTATATCTCTAGATTCCTCAGAAATAGAGCACCAAGATTAATCTCTCTCTCATTTCTGAGTGGGTCTGTTCTTATATTGACAGTTTTTTACTTTACAAAAAGTAAGAACAAAGTCAAAACCCTATGCCATAGATCTCTATAAGTATTACTACCATCTTTAACAATCGTACTCAGTATAGCTATACCCGTGGCGCGTTCAGAACTGCTTGCAACTATTTCAAAGATGCTATTGAAAATGATCAGGTCCACGATGTATAGTCAGTTCCTGTTAATGTTGACAACGAACGTCACAGTTCCCGTGTGTTCGTGAAAATCATTTACAAGAGTATTAACATACGCAAACCATCTGTGTCTACGTATTACAGACCGTGAAGTTATCCTTGTGTGATAAGAATAAGCTTTTTGCAATGAACATTGCGTCAGACTCCCCTTTAGAAAAAAGAAACGCTTATCTCCTATATGTTTTTCCCTCTCACAGGTGGAGATCCCACTCAGACAAAACTATCGATATTGGTATGATTTCTCTATTGTATAAGAGTTAATTCCGATCGTAAATGAGCATTGCGTCAGACTCCACGCTAGAAAAAATGGATACTACCTGTTTTCCCGACTCTAGACTCTAGACTCTATATGTTTTTCACTCTAGACTCGAAAAATTTTCAAACTCATCAAAAACTAGTTTCTACGAATAAAATCCTTATTTTACATTGTATTGTTTATGTTGAAACTTGACTAATGCATGGAATAATAATGCAACACAAAAGGTACTTAGAACAAAATGTATTGAAACAAGAAAGTGTACACAATATTTACATATAGTCTTTTGTATATTCCTGGTAAGACCGTTCCTGGAGAATGTGTTGACTGAGTCGCAGTCGGGCAGAGACTCTGGTTGAATCTCTTGATTACTCCCTCTCTTCCCGGTACCAACCATATTTATATGGTCGGTACTCCACTATGCAAATTAGGTGAATCCTACCACAACAGTATATAACCTTAAACCCAAGTTATCTCCAACCCTGCCAAAGTTGATGCATCGCAGCTTGAAAGAGAAATTTTCACAAGTCTGTGGAAGTGATCATCTGTTAATCTTGTTTTAAGTAATGCCGGTGATCGCTCGTATCTGTCGTAAATACGCCCCGACTGTCTCCTTAGTGCCATGAGCAAAGTGATGTTCATATTATCAACAGCTCACTTCTCTGGATATGGCTTACTAAGCGACAAAACGTATGGGTCACTCCTCTACATCCAACGCTGATATTTCAAATATCACTGTACACAAAATCTGTGAGACATAATGGTTTAGACATCCCAAAGGTTTTTGACAATGTGTCGTACAGGAGGTATCTGACAAACTCTCGAGTTATGGCGCCTCTGGAAGAGTCTACACAATTATCAATTTTCTTTTCTCTCAGAATTTTTGAATGAAAAGTATTTTAAAGACCATGAGATTAATACAGGCTTTCTCCTCAGCCCAATTCTCTTTCTGTCTATATTTTTTTTTATCATCGATCTGCCTGTGAATATTCGCAAAGCCTTAGAAAATATCTATGCTGATGATACAACCGTTTATGAAAGCACCTCCAATATTTGGAACCTTGCAAATGATCTCTTCGCTGAACTTGCACCAACGGTTCAATATGGCAATAACTGGATTCTTCCTTTCGTCACCGGCGATCAAAGTTTGAATTTTTCTCCAGTCCCGATGAGCGGTGGCATTCTCAATGAAGTAAGACTACTCGTATTCAGATTCACACCAGACATCAAGCTTTACTCACATACACTGTTGGTCAAAATCAAAATAAAGAACAAATATATCTTTTTCGTTGTTGACTCAACCATTTATTTCAGTAGCTTCGAAAAATGAAAATAAGGAAAGGAAGAATTAAAATTAAAATGATTTTAGCATTTAATAGGGAGAATTTGAATATCGGGATTTTTTTTTAATACTAGCTGGTCAAATGAGCATATTTAAATCTAGGTTTAATTGGTTAACGATATTTAGTTATTTTTGTTTAAGCTTTAGGACTGGCAACATCTTCCACTGGTATTTACTGCGTTGCATTAGGTAGAAACATAGCAAAAGCTAAAATGTTGACAAAGTTTGAACACGGCAGAATTTTCGTGCTGCAAAAGGAAAGTCCCAAGAGTCTAAAAACGCAAAAAGTATATTTTGATATTTATGATCTCAAGATTTTCTTTCCAGCGGTGTATATGGATCCAATGCTAAATATACTGAAAAGAAACGTCTCATTCTAGCGATCCAGAAATTCTTTATTTACTTCTGTCAAATTTATATGTCAGATTAAACCAAGAATGAAATATTACTGTCATATCTGGACCTTCCAGTCTTGACAGAATACAAACCCGTTTAGGTAATGTTTTGGGGTATGATTTATTTTTTCCCTCTGCAGAACATTTCTCTAAGAGCCAGTCTTGCAAGTCTATCGCTACTCTGTTAATATTATCAATTTAAAGGTTAAGATAAACGTCATTCTTTCATGCCAGTAGTTCATACCTTTACATCTAAGACAAACCATGCTATTTCCACGAATTCGGATTAAGCGGTATTTCCGAAATATGTTTGTGTTTGTTTTCCTTGCTGTCTGAAAAATCAGGGATTTGGAATATGGCATATGCGGGCAGCAAAATGTATTTTATATGTCTCATAGAATGTTTTAGAGGAATAAATTTGGCTACAGGAATGTAGGACGCCCATAGCTAACATACAAAGACAACGTGTCAACAGTCAATATACCACATAGCACCCTTGAGCGCTTAGACTTGGAGCGAGTATAATGGAGATCAACGTGTTTTATTGGACTCACCAATTTTTAATCTGCTTGTCTGAATCATCTTCAAGAAGCGAGAGCAAGATCTAAAAGGTCAGCCAATCTCACAGTGATCTCATCTCACAATCCTCACACTTGCTCCATATGTGGCCTCCTTTGTGAATCACTAGAGGGTTTTAATTGCCACTATATCGCACAAACTTTCATAATTGAAACAATAAGCTGTCAGATCCTCATACGTCGAAACCGATGGGTGAGTCCATTATATATATATATATATATATATATATATATATATATATAGTACAGGTAATTGATCCGTTGGTATATAATCCAGGCGGATCCTAGTAATAACAAATATTAAAACTGATCCACCGATTTATAATAACAGGATAAATATTTTTTACAACAAAAAAAAAAAAAAAAAAAAAAAAAAATTAACCCAATATAAGTATAGTGTATTTCAAGCTGGTCTGGACCCAGGCGTCTTCAGCTCTTAAGTGTTTGCCTGGTATCAAAATGGAGATATGGCGAATTAGGGACCCAAATCTGGGTCCTAAGGAAATAATTTATAATCCATTGAACCTTAAAGTTACCTGTTTCTTAATATATATATATATATATCTATATATATATATATATATATATATATATATATGTGTGTGTGTGTGTGTGTGTGTGTGTGTGTGTGTGTGTGTGTGTGTGTATATATATATATATATATATATATGACTTGGTATACTTATATGACGCTGTGTTTGAAATTGCGTATAAAATATTGATATGATGTGATTGGGTGTATTTATTGATCCTGTGGACGTGGTTGAAATGGCGCATGTGTATATATACAATGATACACACGCACACGCGTGACGATTGCCAGAAAGATTATATTTGGGGAGAACTCAAGGTGTTTAAGTAACACAAAATGGACATTTTAATCCCAATACATTAAACCTATCAGTTGCCCACCGTAACGAGACTGACCAAAAGTTTGACTTAAAATTGCTATTCTAATTAAAAGAGAAAACAATTCCGTAAGATGAAAATGTTTAGAAGGTGCTTCAATTTCTAGTTCATCGACAGTAAATTTGCGTCCAGGTTCTTATAGAGTTTGCCCATTTTTGACAGATGTTCCGTTATCACAATGTGGGATGTTTAATAACAAAGATGACGGATAATCAAACCCCTGCAAAAATCTATATAATATTCGCTAGATAATATTCCCACCGCAGAACAAAAAAACATATATTTAAGATATGAAATTTTTAGCTTCTGTTGGTTGCGCGCATGCGTCGTCGCATCAGCGTAAACAACAAACCTAGTCCGATGAAGTCATAAACGACGACACGCGTCACACGAAAACTTTTCAATTTTTTTTCCTCCAAAATTTTTCTTGATAAATTTTTCATTATCGCATGCATGCATATATATATATATATATATATATATATATATATATATATATATATATATATATATATATATATATATATGGGTGTGTGTGTATATAAGTATATATGGATGTATGAGGCCTGCCTTAGTCTGTTTTAGAGACAATTATAGAGTTTTTCTGTTACAAACTGTTTTTATGTATTTTATGTATATGCTTTATGCTTTAAGATATATATGCTGATATATATATATATATATATACACACACACACATATATATGTATATATATATATATATATATATATATATATATATATATATGTGTGTGTGTGTGTGTGTGTGTGTGTGTATGTTTGTGGGTGTGTATTTTTTCTTTCTCATATTATATATATGTATGTCTGCAGTTTTGTATTTATGTGAAAATATGCAATATTTATGAATGTAATCATTTTCCCTATTTCGGTGTTAAAAATGCGATTTTATGTGTCTGTGTGTGTGTCTGTGTGTGTGTCTGTGTGTAGTTTTATTCAAAGTCCGTATACATCTAATTACACTTACAAGAAAGTGCAGACGGATTAATTCCGAACAAATAAAATAAGAAAGGTCGACTGAATTAAATTCTCTGTGGCAGATGCCGGCCATGACTTCGTTATTAAATTATAACAATCTGGTTTATCAAATCGACAACCTCTTTAACCACATTTAGTAATATTTTCGAAAACTTCTTGTGAACATTCCTCTGGGCGATTTTATTTTTGACTTCCAGTTTTCTTTATTTTTTCTTTTTTTTAAATTGCTTTTACTATTTTTTATTTTTTTTATAATTTTTATCCTTTTTCCTCGTTCTTTCTTCTTTTTATTATTCTTTTTTTCTTTTTTTATGTCCCAGTCGTTTTTTTTTTGTATTTTTATTTAGTTAATAGAATTTTATACATGTTTTTTTTTTCTCCTGTTACAATCATTTGTATTTTCAATCATTTTTCTATCATATTTTTCTTATTTGATTCTATCTTTTCTTTGTATTTTCCAATTTCTCTATTTTTATAATCCGGCCTATTAAGTCTTCTTCTTTTCCAGATATACCCTCTTTCTTCTCCTTTCTTCGTTAATAAAAAAAAATGTCCACTGACATCTTTGGCGAAATTTTTGGTATTTTTACTTAAGTTTTATCGCACCATATTTTCTTGTTTATCCAGTTACAACTGTGTTTTCATCATTTCATTCATTCATTCATTCATTCATTTATTCATTCTTTCTTTCTTTCTTTCTTTCTTTCTTTCTTGTATAGATTTTATTCCCTAAAGTCAAAAATTACGACTTCCTCTTTCAATTTCCCAAATAATTTAATCGAGTCTATCTTGTTTCTTTCTTACAATCGTTCTTTCTTTTGTCGACCTTGTTCCCTAAGAATTACCAATACCTTCTTTTTCTCTTTTCTCAAATAAAGTTAATAAGTTTTTCTTTCTTTTTCCTTCTTTTTTCTTCCTTTTTTCCTTTTTTCCCTTCCATCCTTTCTCACTTTCTTTTTATTCTTTCTTTCTTTCTTTCTTTCTTTAGCAATTACATTATTTTTCATTCTTATAAGTTATCTTCCATTTATTTTGTTCTTACTCTTTCCTTAGCTTTATCGCAGATTCATCTCTTCTGCTTAAACCCTAGATTTTCTGTAACCTTTTCTATCCTCGTCTTCTTCATTTTATCCCCCCTTCTATTATTAGGTATTGAGTACCTCTCTTCATCCTAGCTCCTTTTTATTTATTTTTTTTTAATTTAATCACATTGGATGTGAACTCCAAAGCCAACATCGTCTGTCTGATGTTCCGGGGAAAGTCATACAAATCTATCATCACGTTGAATAGAAAAATGCAAATACGCAAAATCAATTGCATTGGACTTGCTGCGATTTGCCTTCCAAGAAAAATCGGAAGAAGACACTTTGTCATATTACAAGCATTCATTTGGATTGTTGTGGACATTACATACAGTCATATATTATTATTATTATTATTATTATTATTATTATTGTTATTATTGTTGTTGTTGTTGTTGTTGCTTCTGCTGCTGCTGCTGCTGCTGCAAATAAAATAAGAATGCCACCCATATATACGTAGATAGATATGAACAAACGAAGAAAATAGGTAAACACAGGAATAGATAGCTAGATAATATGAACAGAATGATTCTAGTGATCTGTTCTCTTTGGTAACTAAACCTTCTTGAATTTAAGCGCCATACTAGACTGCCAGCCATATCTTATTTTACCAGTGACATTGCTAAATTTGGTATTATAGTAGACTAGACTAGCGTATGTTGATAAATACTCGTGTATACACCATATTAGGATTTTTTTTTATTTCTACCACAGATGTTAAAAGTCCATCTACATTGTTTTCAAAAAGAAAGTGAAAATCCCTCAGGTTGGGATTAGTGTAGAATGTTTTAGATTTACACCAGTGTTTAGTATATGGCCTTTGCCTGATTTCGTTTTCTTCGGCTTGCGGGTTATTTAAAGACTGAAAATGTCCTGTTTTTTTGTAGATTTTACATTTTTTTATTTCGATAACTTCCCAAGGGTATTTGCGCATAAGGGAATATAATGGAGCCAACTGGAATTGGAACTCAAATCTCAGATTCACAATATATATATATATATATATATATATATATATATATATATATATGAAAGGCTCTTTGTTAAGACGATTCCAGTTTCCAGTCTAGCAACACTGATGAGCTGTGAAACAGACAGACAGTCTGTATGTGTATGAAAAAATATATATGTGGCACCTTAAAGGTACTGTTATACCTAAAATTAAAGGAGTTCTGAGTACGAACATATATTAGAAGAAAGTTCCACTCAAAAAAAATTTTCAAGGAACTACTCCCATATCAATGCTTTTCTTGAACTTTACACACTTATGTTTGGATCCATCGTTTTCTATATTTCTTATCCTTGTATTCTTCACGACCTACCACCTTTACAGACACATGTCACACCGCATACATACCTCTACCTTGAGGAGTTCTCGAGCTTTGGGTTGATTAAAAAAAAAAAGAAACAACGATAAACAAATTCTTCTTGTATTATTTAGAAATATTGATCTCATATTGATTGATATATATGTTGATAGAGACAACTTTTCTACCACATGCCCTTTTGATATTGATTATTGCGATATTCAGCCTGTGTGATATTAGTTATTGTTCGTTCCTGTTGAATTGGTGAGTCACTAACAAGGATTGAACTCACGACCACTAGATGACAGTAATACATATCTACTCAACACCTATATACACTACGCCACCGTTCCGAAGTTGTATGTTTTTGGAGCCTTTTTTTATATTCAGTGTCAGATAGTCTTTAACATTTGGTTATGATGGCGAATTCACAGCGTTTTTTTATAATTTATAATTTAATTTTTGTGATGATTACTTGTCATGTATAAAAGAAATTATATTGGGTAGAATTGGTTATTTATATGCGTGTTTAAATCACACTGTTTGATACTTTCCACTTCAAATCGAGGGTGACGCCGTTTTTCCTGCGAGAAGCGTCCGCTTCCTGCTATGTAGAAGAGCGTAGAAGCTGGTGAACAGGAAGTTATTCGTGATTGGACCGTAAAATATCAAACGAATACGAGTCGTGATACGCTATGTACATTATGAGAATAGTTGTAGCTGACGGATGGCACACGATACCCGATCAATACCATCACCGTAGGTAGAGGGTATGATGTTGAAAGACTCGAAGCCCCTAATGATTCTCGACTAAAACTATTGTTATTATCTTGTACATATCATGTACTTGGTCAAAACGCTGTGTCTATAATAACACTATAATAAGCAAGAGGGGAACAAAGATCGAAATAATAAAAGAATATTGATAATTACTCATTCCAAAAAGGTAATACTAAATTCTAAAAAGCGATACGAACCTGCCATAAAAATGTCAAAAAAGATATGCCATTGAATATAAAAGTCTAAGAATAAAAGAAAAGAAAAAAAACAAAAACAAAATGAACACCACTAATTTCTTTGGGGTGGTGGCGTAGCCTTACTGTCATCTAGTGGTCAGGAGTTAAATCCTTGTATCTGGAGGTGACGCATTATTTGAACAGGATCGAACAATAACTAATTATTTGCCGAGTTATATGCAATGCGTGATACATGTTTAGGCGATCATGTATCTTTCGATAGACGATGATGAGGCATATTTTTTCCTGCATTAGTTTGCCACTTCTTTCTGCGGTATACCAGTTGCCGTCCAAGTCTATAGAACCCGGTTTGTCTTGCTATTTACCCATAGATAGGGGAGAAGAAGTAGATTAATGCATTTCCCAAGCACATAAGTAATTGTAATGGATTCGATGGAATTCGAACTCGGCTCTCCGATTCCTCACACCAAGCCGCTATCCATTACTCCACCAAACTGATATCACTAGGACAAAATATCGCAATAAACAACAGATGTATTATATCACCCAATCAATAGACAAATGAGTACTTGGTCAAAACGTTGTGCATATAATAGCATCTATATCAACCAAGATAAGAACAATAGCTCGAAATAATATTGATAACTACTTATCTCGAATATGAAATGAAAAGTAAGCAAATACTTGTCCCACAAAAGGATATT
Source organism: Acanthosepion pharaonis (assembly GCA_903632075.3). NCBI lineage: Eukaryota > Metazoa > Mollusca > Cephalopoda > Sepiida > Sepiidae > Acanthosepion > Acanthosepion pharaonis. The sequence continues at coordinate 667,818 of CAHIKZ030002512.1, forward strand.
GAATTAATCCATCAAGACGAAATATGTGTATGTTAACACCATGCAACTATTTCCGATCAGTAACCATGACAGGTATGGCTGGTGTAGCATAAACAGTGTATTTATTATTATTATTATTATTATTATTATTATTATTATTATTATTATTATTATTATTGATGCTTTGATTTCTGTTGTATACACATTTCCTTCCAGGTTCCAACAAGAGACTTAATGTCAGAAATGGTTTCATGAGATTTTCCACTGATCATTTTTGTATATAAAAAAATAAAATAAGATCACACTTATTTTACATACACAAAGATCTTCACAATTCTCTTTATTTCTTTAAGACATGGGCTACGAGGAATCCCTTTAATGAGTCTATTAGACCTTTTTCCAATCAATCCTAGGGTTCCAACTACAAATGGAATTACTGGTGTCCTCATATGCCACATTCTTGACATTTCCACTCGAAGATCCTTGTATTTTGATAGCTTTTAGAAGATCTATTATAATCTGTTTGGACTGCCATGAAACTAAGAAAGCATATTTTGATTGTGCTGTCTGGGCAATTAGCTTTGATTTTTCTCTCTCTGTGTATTGTAAAGTTTCATAAAATTGTTAAAGTTCCTAAATCTGTAACAGGGTCTGAGTGATGTTCGTTCCAGTTTCTTGCATTTTTTTTAAATGATGCATATTTTCCATTGCAGATATTGACCCACTCTATTCTGCCGAGTTTTATATTCAGTTGGTGCCAATACCGTGCAACCTGATACAAGGTGGTCAATTGTTTCTGGATATTTCTCACAGAATCTGCATTTCGGTTTAACACAATTTTCAGTATGTGTGCTTGGTAATTTCTAGTTAGCAAACATTGGACATGTGCAGCAAGAATTAAAACCTTAGGTTTCCGCTTTTAACCATGCACTCAGTAACCACAGATGCCTACGGGGTTTGTCTACATCAGTTTGTTTGGTACGGACAGAGTATTGACGATGGCGACGCTTACCTTGCCATCGTTTCTGCATTTGGTGCATTGCATTTAAGTTGGTTTCTTTTTTTTAGTTTATTTGCTATCGAAATAGGTGCATTATGGTTTGTTTGCACTTCTACCCCCCAATTTGAAGTTGTTGGCTTCTTTTATTACTGAATAAGGTTTCTTATTTCTTTCATGTTCGTTGACACAGTATTCTGTAGTTTCCAGTTATCCTTGAAGACCGATTGTTGTGGTTTTGTAAGAGAGTTCTAGTTGAACTAATCCTCTGCCTCCTTCAGATATGGGCAGACGATCAACATCAGAATTAGGATGATTCATATGGTGGCATGTGAGAAGCTTTCTCGTTTTGACATTCATTCGCTTAATCTCAGCTATGGTCCAAGGATGTTGAAACTGCATTGCACCACAGGGACAGCCAACGTGTTTATAGCTGATATTCTGTTATGTGAATTCAATTTGATATTTAACACGCCTACAGTATTCTTTTTTTTACTTTCTCCATTTGGGTATGATATAATCCATCTCCTATTTTGACTCATAGATATTTATAGGTTTCTTCTTGTTCCTGTTCCGCTTTGTGACAAAATCTACATCTATTGTGTGTGTTTTTGTAATTCACCCTTTCTTGAATGATACTTTGCACATTTATTTAATCCGAAATTCACACTGATGTCATCACTGAAACATTTACAGTATTGAGGCTACACTTCAACACATTGTCGGCTTTGGTGAAGAGTTTGAAGAGACATCCATGTAGAATAGGTGACTAAACACATTCTTGTTTACTTTGTATCGATAGTTATTATTTTTAGTTCAGCCGAAGGGGTAATTAAAGACAGACAGAGCAGGCTTTACGTTAATCTATTATTATTATTATTATTATTATTATTTTATTTCCTTTCATTTCTGGTGCGTACACATTTCTTTTCGGGTCTCGCCCAGATACCTAAGGTTAGAGATGACATCATGACATTTTCCACTAACAAAAAAAAAAAAAAAGAAAAAAAATTATATAGACAAAGCCCTTCGTAATGTGTGAGAACAAGTTTTTGGATTTCTTTAAGGCATAGGTTTCCAGGAATCCCTTCAATTAGTCTACTGGAATTTTTTCCAATCAATCCGAGGGCTCCAACTAGAACAGGGATTGTAGATGTTACCATGTGCTACATTTTTAGGATTTCGATTTCAAGGTCCTTGTATTTTGATAGTTTTTTGAAGATCTTCAAATATACATTGCAGTCTGCAGGGCGATATCAATAACGAGGTACTTTTTTGTTTGTGGTCTTTAATAAAAATGTCTGGGCGGTTGGCTTTGATTGTTCTGTCAGTGTGTATTGTGTAGTCCCATAGAATTGTAACAGGTCCTATCTCCGTAACCGGGTCTGGGTGGTGTTCATACCAGTTTCTTTCAATTCCATTCCCGTAGAAGTTACAGATTTTCCAGTAAAGATATTGGCCCACTCTGTCATGTCGGGTTTTATATTCAGTTGGTGCCAATACCGTGCAATGTTATTAAACTATTTCAGTAGTCATTATTATTTTATTCAGTCTCCTAAATAGAATATTAAATTCAACCATTCTTTCGTTGGCTTATTACAGAATTTTTAAAGAAAACTTTTTTTTAGTAATCCAGAAAGATCTTGCCTGTTATTTTAAGGTTATTAAGTGCAACAAGTTAAAGCGATTTAGATGCTTTAATAGCACGATCTCTACATTTAAAGACATTTTGTCGTAGTTCTTTATTATTATAGCAATAGCAGTCAGATCAGAATTTTATTGTAAGTCATAATTAATGATACATGAATTAAATTTTGCCATATTAATTTTATTTTCTAAATTTCTCTGAGTAATGTTCAATTTTATATAATAATGCACAATGTTCATGGCAAGTTTCAAATAGGTCTTATAAAATTGCCGTTGGGAATTACAGTAAGTAGAAAATTCAATTACTGAAAATGAAAATCTTAATTCTTTATTGCGTGTCGAAATAGACACTTATAGCAAAGAGATTTCACGGCAGTGTTTAAAATATGAAGTATGAATTTGTCTGCGGATTAATCAGACAATATCTTAAAAAAACATAATTTTTGTGATTCCCTCTTGAATAATTTAGTGGTCCATTTCTTTTTTCTATTTGATAGAAGCAAAGAAAATGAAATGTTATAAAAATATCCTCTTTCTTCTATATGTCTTATAAGTAAGGTAGCCATATTTAGAAACTCATTTTCAGATTCAGAAGCATTTTAAAATTTCCATTAGGTTTCGTGCCACTTACATTTGTAGAAACATATTATTGTTCAATCGTCAAGTTTTCACAGGCAACAGACGGCTGACACTAGAGTTTCTCCCAGTAATTTCGCATTCGTAGAATTCTATTTGTCGTCTGCATGTCTTCAATAATTCTTCTACGCTTCAATTCCTCTAAGTTTTTGTCAAGTATCTTCAGGTTATCGGGGCACCAGTAACCATTGATATAGCCATTACATTTAAAAGATTACTATTATTATTATTATTATTATTATTATTATTGTTGTTGTTGTTGTTGTTGTTTCTTTAAATTTTATGTATACTCATTTATTCTCTGTTCTAACCAGAGAGGATATAATGTCAGATAATGAACGCTTGACATTTTCTGCTACACATTTTGTACATATAAATCAACCTACAAACATACACATTTTACACAGTTAAAGCTATTATTATTATTATTATTATTATTTCATTTCTGTTGTATATACATTTCCCTCCGGGACCCAACCAGTGACCTAAGATCAGAAATGACATCATGACCTTTTCCTTTGAGTATTTGACCTAAGGTCAGAAATGGCATCATGACCTTTTCCTTTTGAGGAATAAAAAACAAAACAACTTAAGGTCCCTAGCTATAAAAAGTAGGATATGTCTGTGTGTATGTGTGTGTGTAACGAATGCACGGCCGCAATTTTCGATGGATTTGCACCAAAATTTACATGCACATGCTCCAAGTTAGCGGAAAGGCCAACACCGACCTTGCATTTCCTAACTCCCATCGATAGTGGAAATAATCGATTTTTTCATGCTTCTACGCCAGTTTTCATGTAGATTGCGGCCATTTTCTACTGGCCAGAGCTGGCTGCCACGAATAGGCAGGAAGATTCTATTGGCCAGCGTGAGAGCCAACAGCTGACTGACACGAATATTAACTAGCATGCTAGCATGCAAAAAAAAAATCGATAGCTGCATTCGTCACAAGTGGGAAAAATTTAAATCTGCATGACACTTTACTCCAATTGGCTCATTCGCTTGCTTAAACTCAACGTTGATTCTGATTCCGCAGAACTGGGTTGGATGTGAAAAAGTATTTATGTCAAATTCTTTTTTCATTCGGTTTTTCCAGTTCCGAGTCCTTTTTTTAAAGCTGATCGTTTTGTGTTCATTTTGTTTAGTTCTTTTTTCGTAACAGATTTAATGTTTAGTACAGAGCTTCGAAAAAATTCGCAGTGTGAGATAGGCAAGAAGTAAGGCATGTAGCAACATCAGCATGGCAAAGGGCACTCCTTTAAAGTCAAGGAAGGGCCAAAATATTTTAAAGTCAAATGATAGCGATCGCTGTATGATTTTTGAATCAAGCATGGGCAACGCAGGGTCATGCTGCTAGTCACACATATTTTAAATAAATGAACCCCTTTGTATGATGTGGGTTGTATTTGTGAGGACAATTTTTGTATTACTTGAAGGCTTGGGCTACGAGAAACCCCTTCAGTGAGTCTATCAGAACATTGTGCAATCAATCCAAGTGCTCCAACTACAACTGGAATTGTTACTCGTGGCGTCGAGAATGATGGCAATTGTTAAAAAAAAATTAGTAGTGAGATGCAATGGAACAAATATATTGAAACAATGTATTGAGATTCAATATAGGGAGATAAAAATTCACAATTACAATATAGACAAATGGTCCATTTAATTAATCCGTTCTTTAATGTTTTTTTTTAAAACTTCCATGGTATCTGTGATTCATTGATTACACCTGCTATTATATAAATCACTTTTTTGTCTAATATCTTTTCATGTTAAAAATTTAATGTGTTTTATGAAAATATGGAAATAAATCTATGGAACAGTGAAATGGAAATATCTCTCGAAAATAAAATATCAGCAACAGAACACCAAAAGCGTCGACGACAAATGCCGATTTCATGATCAAGTGAAGCAAGACGATTACTTAATATACAAAGGTATCTGAAGTAAAATAACTAGTTCAGCTCGTAATGACCCACCTCTGTGCTTCATGGCGTTTTTAAGTTCCAGAGAAAGTCCATGGTATTTTTTCTAATTTTGAGTATTTCTTTTTTTCATAGTAGGTCCTCTTTTCATTTGTTTAACCAGTTTTCAGATTGCATCGCATTTTGGTACATTTGGCATATATCTTCATGGTATGTATGTGGTTCTCAAGGCGAAGAGGTTTTTATACTACTCTTAGTACTTTGACAAAAAAAATCGTAGATTAGCATTAAATCTTTATCATTTTATGCTGGGTAAGCCGTAATTACTGCTTTTCTTCTTTTTTTTTTCTTTTCACAATTATCAGATCCAGTATTATCTGTTTAAACTCTATGATGATTGGTCTCATTCTGTTGCCAGGAATATCTTATTTTTGGTTGGTTGTTCTTTCAGTACTTATAAGTGATTTCTAACCCTATTTTTACTCATTGGGATTATATCCATCATAAACGTAATTCACTAACCAAAGTTTTTAATCCTCTTGAAACAAAGAAAATTCTACTGAACTCTTAGGTAATATCCGTATATATGGCAGTGAATGTTGGACAATCTCTTCAGAGATAAATAACACTAGTTCTACAGAAGGAAGCCGAGAATTATGTGTGTTGAAGAAACACAAATCTGCCTGAGCAGGCGTCTACAACAGGGAATTACAAAACACCTCTCGCAGACAGGTATACTCAGACAATAATAGTAACCTTTTTGTTTTCATTTTCTCTAAAATGTGAGAGAGACGATAGAAATATCTAGCGCACAATGAGGAAAGAAGGTTTGAGAAATTTGAGACAGTAAAATTTTTGTTTTCATTTTCTCTAAAATGTGAGAGAGACGATAGAAATATCTAGCGCACAATGAGGAAAAGAAGGTTTGAGAAATTTGATACACACAGGACAGACGTAAGGCAAGATTGGCAGAGTAAAACAACGTATGATTTACCTAGTTGGGATTAGTAAATGGATGACGGGGCAATGTTTTGGAGAGATAACGAAGGAACATAAATTTATTAAGAGCTACAAATGAAAAGAAACTGTGAAGAGCCATGATCGCCAACATCTGGAAGGGACACGACACAGAGAAGAAAGTATTTAGGGTGGTAGGTTAAGAAAAGAGAACTGTCCTTATACGAAGGCGAACGAATGAGAAAGATGGCGCCAAGGGACAGAAAGGAAAAATGGAAGATAAAAATAAAGATATATGAGAGAGAGAGAAAGAGAGAGTAAGAAAAAGAGAGAGGAAAATGTCTGTAGAAAGGAAAAAGGTTTAGCGAAAGAGAAAAAAGAGAAAGAGAATCACCACTTTATAGAAAGAAAAAGGCGTAATGAAGAAAAGGTAGATATGAAGGAGAAGAAAATGGAGAAAACGTTTTTTGAAGAGAGAGGGTGACACAGAAAAGAAAAAAAAAACGAAAGGAAAAGGAATAAAAGCTTACAAAGATTAGAAGAAATACAAATTAGTGAGAGCGAAAGGAAAATCATAAAAGGCTTTAACTATTGGGGGAGGAAGAGATTGAAAGAGAGATGGGAGCGAAAACGAGAAAGAGGAATGGTTCAGAGAGAAAGAGAGACAAAGAAATAAAATAAAGAAAATAAATGAAATATACAGAGAACGGAGAGAAAAACTCAATAAAAAAAGAAAGAGTTAAAATGAGAAAGAAGAGAAAAGTATCCAAATAGAGAGATGTTGCAAAAAAGATGAGAGAAAAAGTACAAATAAAGAAAAACAGATTTTAAAGGAGAAAAAGAAGCAAGAAAGAGACAGTGATAAAAAAAAAAGAAATAGATATTTAAAGAAAGAAAGAGAACGAGAAACAAATAATATTAAAAAGAAAATAAAAACATTAGCATTCTGCGTCTATTTTATTCGAATAGTTAAGAATTGGTAAAACCGTGCAGTTCTTGTTTCAAGAGACATAAGCGTCTACTTACATGTTGTGTGGCTGAGACAAGAAGTAGACAAGAGCAAAAGACAATAGGCTCTTCCAGTGAGATATGATATGCGTGCCATAAGGTTAAAGCATGAACTTTGGTAGACTGCACCTTCGTCCATGAACAGAGTTCGTGGGCTATTTTATCGTTGGGTTGTAAGCAAGATAAAAAATAAATAAATAAGGTAAGATAACATGAAAACTGCAGAGAATGGAAGTAAAAAGGAAAGGAAGAAAAAAAAGGAATAGTCAAAAAAAGAAAAAGAAAAAAGAGAGATGCAGAGAGAGAAAGAAATAAAAAAAGAAAGGCAATAGTGAAAAGGAAAAGAGAGATGCAGAATAAATAAAAGAAGGTAAGGCAATAGTAAAAAAAGAACAGAGATGCAAAGTGAAGAAAAGAAAGAAAGGCAATAGTGAAAAGGGAAAGAGCGATATAGAATAAAGAAAAGAAAGAAAGAAAGGCAATAGTCAAAAGGAAACTTTAGATGCAGAATGAGAAAAAGAAAGAAAGGAAGGCGACATTCAAAAGCCAAAGTAAGATGAAGAAAAAAGAAAAGAAAGAAAGAAAGGCAATAGTTAAAAGGAAAAGAGCGACACAGAATAAAGAAAAGAAAAGAAAGAAAGAAAGGCAATAGTTAAAAGGAAAAGAGCGACACAGAATAAAGAAAAGAAACGAAAGAAAGAAAGGCAATGGTTAAAAGGAAAAGAGAGGTACAGAATAAAGAAAAGAAAAGAAAGAAAGAAAGGCAATAGTTAAAAGGAAAAGAGAGGTACAGAATAAAGAAAAGAAAAGAAAGAAAGAAAGGCAATAGTTAAAAAAGGAAAAGAGCGACACAGAATAAAAGAAAAGAAAAGAAAGAAAGAAAGGCAATAGTTAAAAGGAAAAAAGAGCGACACAGAATAAAGAAAAGAAACGAAAAGAAAGAAAGGCAATGGTTAAAAGGAAAAGAGAGGTACAGAAGAAAAAGAAAAGAAAAGAAAGAAAGAAAGGCAATAGTTAAAAGGAAAAGAGAGGTACAGAATAAAGAAAAGAAAAGAAAGAAAGAAAGGCAATAGTTAAAAGGAAAAGAGCGACACAGAATAAAGAAAAGAAAAGAAAGAAAGAAAGGCAATAGTTAAAAGGAAAAGAGCGACACAGAATAAAGAAAAGAAACGAAAGAAAGAAAGGCAATGGTTAAAAGGAAAAGAGAGGTACAGAATAAAGAAAAGAAAAGAAAGAAAGAAAGGCAATAGTTAAAAGGAAAAGAGAGGTACAGAATAAAGAAAAGAAAAGAAAGAAAGAAAGGCAATAGTTAAAAGGAAAAGAGCGACACAGAATAAAGAAAAGAAAAAGAAAGAAAGAAAGGCAATAGTTAAAAAAGGAAAAGAGCGACACAGAATAAAAGAAAAGAAACGAAAGAAAGAAAGGCAATGGTTAAAAAGGAAAAGAGAGGTACAGAATAAAGAAAAGAAAAGAAAGAAAGAAAGGCAATAGTTAAAAAGGAAAAGAGAGGTACAGAATAAAGAAAAGAAAAGAAAGAAAGAAAGGCAATAGTTAAAAAAGGAAAAAGAGCGACACAGAATAAAGAAAAGAAACGAAAGAAAGAAAGGCAATAGTTAAAAAAGGAAAGAGAGGTACAGAATAAAGAAAAGAAAAGAAAGAAAGAAAGGCAATAGTTAAAAAAGGAAAAAGAGAGGTACAGAATAAAGAAAAAGAAAAGAAAGAAAGAAAGGCAATAGTTAAAAGGAAAAGAGCGACACAGAATAAAGAAAAGAAACGAAAGAAAGAAAGGAAATAGTTAAAAGGAAAAGAGAGGTACAGAATAAAGAAAAGAAACGAAAGAAAGAAAGGCAATAGTTAAAAGGAAAAGAGAGGTACAGAATAAAGAAAAGAAAAGAAAGAAAGAAAGGCAATAGTTAAAAGGAAAAGAGCGACACAGAATAAAGAAAAGAAAAGAAAGAAAGAAAGGCAATAGTTAAAAGGAAAAGAGCGACACAGAATAAAGAAAAGAAACGAAAGAAAGAAAGGCAATAGTTAAAAGGAAAAGAGAGGTACAGAATAAAGAAACGAAAGTAGAGCAACAGTCAAAAAAGAACAGAGATGCAAAATGAAGAAAAGAAACAAAAGCTATAGTGAAAAGGAAAAGAGAGATACAAAATAAAGAAAAGAAAGAAAGGCAACCGTCAAAAGAGAGTAAAGAGTGATTCAGTACAGTCCTATTTGCATTTATTGTAGCGTCCATGAAACTAAAAAGCAGTCATGACTTTCTCTACTCTGTGCCCTTTTCATGTTATTATCAATAATATGCAGATCTGTTCTATTGTTTAAGCAATGTCGAACACGGTCAGTAATCAGACGAGGGATCACTTAGAAACACTGTCAACTCTAAACGAACCCTTATATTCCAAAATAAAAATAAATACCAAATACAAATATTCAGCATTGAAAGATTCTGGTTCAGCTCTACGTGTCTTGAGATATATCATGTTTTCTTTTTAGTTAGTGCAAAGCGTGTTTCCCAACCGGAACTATGAACTGAACATTTTATCTAAAGTACAGGGCTAGATCTTTCTCGTTCCGTTGTCCATGTCTAGGGATATCTCCCGTGTACTACTCGGGTGTTGTTAGCCATAATTCTATTTCGAACTGAATGCTTATAATGTGATTTACTAAGCGTAGCTTGTATGTGGCACAGTGCCTTTATCAGGGAGCACGGAGAGAGGATCAGACTCACTACTTGGTCGTAAACGATGTCGCAAGGCAATCTTGCTAACCATTACATCACGGTATTTACCTAATCCCCCAACTGAAATGAGATGTGACACAATGTCGAGATTTCTGAGGGGAACCCGAGTGCTTCAACTCAGGCCAAAGGTCAAAATTTTCTGATCCCCCGCAACCGCCGGATCGGGTATATTTATCGTCTCTCCTTCTAAGCCGAGGTTCTGTCCATAGACAGATCCCCGATTGAGTCGCCCTCTGCCCGAAGACAGAGAACTTTGCCAATCGTGAGCCAGACAGCAGACTGTTTGAGTGCAACGAGCTTTGATAAACTGGCATTTAGTCCTCCCACTGAGACGAGATAGTACGGAAGGTCGGGTTTACTGTGGTAAACCCTAGCGTATCCACTCGGGCCAAAGGTCAAAATTTACCCATTTATTATCCTTTAGTTTAATTCACATTTAAAATCGGTCCAATTTATAGGAACTTCCCTTATTTTGAATGCAATTTTATGGCTTCAACGGAATATATTTTCACATAATGTCTTATTTTTCGAGTAAAAGTATGCCTTTTTAAATATGTAGATCACAAAAATATTGTTGGTAATTTTACTACAAAATTTATTTTTTATATTTTTTTTAATATTGCATTGATTGTCATTTTGCTATAAAAAATATGTTGTTGCTGATTTTATATTAAAAAAATGTACTGATTTTTGTCTGGGTGTTCACTATTTACCTATAGCTGGAAACCTAGCTAGCACCTCGGGCCAAGGTGGACCTGGGGCTAACACCAACTAAGAGGGGGTTACCGTCTCCTCAAAACCTCCAATCTCCCGGACAGAGGACTTGCTGCAAGATGTAGTTTATCATCATAACCAGGACAAGGCGATGTCTTAATTAAGAAACGCATTTTTATCACATTCATAGCACGTAATAACCCTTCTATATTTGCTAGGAAGCATCTAATTATTAGAAAATAAAGTACTTCCAAAAAAGTAAAGGATTTTTTATTTATTAATCCGACAAATTTTATTAATTTAAACGTCATTTTAGTTTGACATCCATATTTGAGAAGACGCTTCGTTTATTTAACAAACAGCATATTTATTTATTTTCATCCACCTGTCTGAATATTTGAGAAATTTTCTTCAAGACTAATCAGTAGGATTCCCATTTTGCAGGAGAAGACCTCGTTAGATCAGATATGCACTAGAGAAACACAGCTACGAAGTGCGTGAGCAATCAAGCAAAATGGTGTCCTATAAACAAATATATTTGCGCGTAAGTGAATATAACTGACTCAACAGGAATTGGGACTCGCGTCTCCGATTAACACTTCCAAGCCATTATCCATTACACCAAGCACCTGTCATCCCCAAGAGGTCAGCTATCTTGGTGCTGACCAGGCTCGACATTATTTAAATTCGGTGATAAATTGACGTCTTATTTAATTTTATCCTCAATCTTTCCTTCAGAAGTTTTTCCTTCTGTTAGACTGGTTGCAACCTAAGGCCATGGGACCCAATGTGTTCTGTTATTTAACCTATATCTGGGAGGAGAAGAGATGGATTCACACATTTCCCAAGCGTATTAGCATATAACGAATTCGACTGGAATTCGAACTCCGATCTCTGATTCCGCAATCTGAGCCGCGAAACCTTTTTTTTCTGCGAGAAAATATTGCATTATGAATTTTTTTTTTTAGAATGACAATGATTTTTCTAGATAATAAGTTCTGAGGGCGATGGTACTTTACAATGTTATCTACACGGAAAAAAATCTACACCGTACAAATTTTATTTTGGAATGATATCTAGATAGTAAAAAATATTATAACACTCAGACGCACGCACACGCACGCACACACACACACACACACACACACACACACACACACACACACACACACACAACGCACACACACACGCACACGCACCCCCATATATATATATATATATATATATATATATATATATATATATATGTGTGTGTGTGTGTGTGTGTGTGTGTGTGTGTGTGTGTGTGTGTGTATCGGCTACAATGTCTACATAATACGAATTTTAATTTGGAATGATATCTAGTTTGTAAAACAAAATAGCATATATATATATATAAGCTGTCTAGCTTGCTATTTAACCCTTAAGTAGGGGAGATTAGATCGGAATTTGAACTCAGTACAACAATTTCACTTCCCCGTCGAGAACCAGTTAATTACACGCTAATTTCGCATCGAACACATGAATGCAGTGGGTGATAAACGCATGATAAATGCATAGCAATAGCTTGTCGTGAGCAAGATAGACAAATCGAACTCAAATCTCTACAGAGTTTTCTTTCTTCTTGACTGGTTGCCCCCTAAAAGCAAAAGACAACAGTCTGCTGCTGCTATTTAACCCATACCTGGAGGAAGCTGGATTCTTGCTTTTCCATCGCATTAGTGCGAAGTGAAATTAAAATGACTTTTTTTCTTTTCCTAATCGTTTCACCCTAATCAAGAAAATAAATCCACTAAGACGCAAGATGTTATAGAATGTGAGAGAATATGAGAAAAAGAAAAAAAAAGCATTATTAAGGAGAGAGAACTATAAGAGAACAGGGATCTAAAAGACAGAAGATAAGGATAGACATTGCACTTAAAGTTTTGAAGATCAAAGTTGACTGGAAAGCAGTACGGCAGAGGAGAGTCCGACAAGGGATAAGTGTGAGAGAAGAAACTGTTAGCATAGAACTTACGGTTACATCTAATCATTTCAATTGCAAAATGATTTGACCATGCGCCAACCTGGTATTGTGCTTACCAAGGAAGAATATTTATCTGAACATTTACTACTAAAATACTTAGAGAAAAAACACAGAGAATTTAGATTACAGCAGTGGGAATGTTACGGAAACCGAGGTGCCAGGTTAGGGCCAATAACTTTACCGATTCTTCTTTGTAATTTATCTAGAATCACTAAATATATAGCTGAATGTGACAGATGAATTCAATGTAAGGACAAATGGTAGAATCAGGTGGTAATTGAACTCGCTACACCAAATTCACTTGCCACGCCTATATAATACACGCCTACAGAAAAGAAATGGCCACTGTTAAAAACTGGTTCTTAAGGAAGGCGTTTACAAAGCGACAGCTCATCAGTCTAAAAAAGATTCAACACTTTATCGGCGGGGCTAGGTTTTTGCCGCGGTATGAAGAAGTTTAATCACAAGGTAGCGTTCTGCATCACAAAGATTATTGGTGTCAAATGTTAACTCACTTCGTTCAAGGTATCATTAACGACTACTGAGAAGAAAATGGTAGTTGGCATCTCTCCATTGTGGCATAGTGGGATATTATTTCAATCGTTTGTCTAGGAACTGTAAACGGAAAAACAGGCTGCATATAAAGAATGGTTTTTGGCTTTAGTTTAAAGAAAGAATCTTTATGAAGAATAACTTCTCGAACATCAATGCATCGTAAAGTCAACATAAATAATTCTCTTAGATTTACTTGCAATTTTAGTTTTGTAGCAAGTTAACATTATTTTGGGACATTATAAAATACCTTTTCATCTCTACTTTTGAACAGGCAATGAAAACTTTCCATTAAACAGATAATGGCAGAACGTCTTCTTATTGTTAGCTTATTACTAACATCTAAATAATAAGAGAAACGATTAAAATAACATAAATTAAATTAAAACCAGTAATTAATGTTAGACGTCTGAAAGAGTCAGTGCATATGCTATGAGGTCTTCCATAGTAATAAATACAGTATGGGAACCGTTAATAAGGAAAAAAAAGAGAAATGACAGTAAATCCTCAACGAAAGCAGCAGAATCAGAATCAGAATCAGCAGCAGCATCGGCAGCAGTAATCAAAACATGGCGTGTAACAGCAGTCAAAACATGAAAAAGAGCAGCATCAGTTTCAGCTCTAATCAAGATAGTTTAGATTTACAGCAAATTGTACTACGGAAGGGGTCGGCAACCTTTTACTATGTGCCGACTTAGGGTTTTAAAATATTTCAGAGAGCCAATATCATACGCATTTTTATACAAGTCAAGGCAAATATACCTGTTCTACAATATATTTAGTACAGTAATACATAGTATATACACTTTAGTATATATTAAAATTGAAACAGCTAACTATCTTCTTGCGTTGTAGTAGTTATTGGTTCGGACATCGTGATGTCATTTGTGGCTGCGTGCCATTGGTAATTGCTTGGCGGGCCACTAGTGGCACACGTGCCGTAGGTTGCCGACGCCTGAGTCCTACGGGACAATGGCCTAGTAAAATTAAATCGTTGCTTTGTGATTTTTGGTGACAGTGATTGTGAGTTCAATCACTGGATCGGGCGGAGGAAACAGGCAATAGCTGAGCAGTACTAAATAAAAATAAGAACTAGACTATTCTCATTTGTAATTTACACTATTTATAGCCTAGAGTTTTAAAACGATACTTCGTGCATTTGCTGACATATTAAGCATGAGTTCAATTCCTGGAAACGGGCGAGTAGTATTAAAAATAAGAACTAGATATCCCTAGACATGAGCAGTAGAAGGAAAACAGACTACCAATTGTAGATTAAATACGATGTTCAGTTCAGAATTCCCTGTAGTTTACCCAGATCGATATACATCTGACGAAGACCAGGAGATACAACAGTCGAAACGTTGTGAAAACAATAACAGAGATGAGGACAATAATCTGAATATAAACAGAGTAAAGAAGTTTTAATGATTAGGAAAATACTTCATGTTGGGAACTCAAAGAATTAAATACTCTTAATACTTTTGTACTGATACAATTATAAGATGAAAGAAAAACTAGTTAAAAATCAATGATAATGACAATGTTTTATCTCAGATATTTGTATTCATCTAATTGTTCTATGACGTATAAAAAAATCGGGACATTTAGAATCGATCGGTATCTATACATGGGTGATAACTGTACGGCCCTATGAAAAAAATTCTTTACAGCCTCTACCGTAAAAAGTGTAATCGAAAGAATTTTTACAGTATGTTCTGAAATACATAAGGGGGAAAATTTTGCAAAGTTCATGAAAAAAAAAAATTCCAAATTCTGGTTTAAAAAAAGGTAACTATGTTTGTTTCTACAGTATCTTTTGTGGTACACAACGGGGATAAATTGGCGACCCTTTATTAAAAAAAAAATATTGCCAAAATCTAGTCTAAACAAATGTAATCAAATAGATTTCTACCGTGTGTTTCATGGTATACAAGGGCGACAATTTTGTGACCCTTTATAAAAAAAGTCTCGCCATAATCTGCTCTAAACAAATGTAATCAATGATAATGACAATATTTCATCCTAGATATAGAAATATCTATTGCCAGCCTTGTTAACCCTCTTTCCCAATAAGACAGGTAGCCTTTAATAAACTTTTGCTAAGGCTCCCACTCCTCCCAAACTAAGCAGGTAAATGACTTGCTGCCTTTCTGTATCTCTCTTAACCTCAATATTCCCGGCAAGGGCTAGTTTTTTTACGCTCTTCTTCCTCATTATGTGTCCAAGGAATTTCAGCTGCTTTCTGAATAGTGTTCTTACCATTGCCTGGCTAATAATCAGAAAAAAAAAGGAGATTTGGCATGTTTGGGATGACTGATAGTGGATATTGAACAATCTCTATCTATAAAAGGCAGAATGTGTGTGTGTGTAACGAATACGCGGCGGCAATTTTTAAACGGATTTGCACCAAAATTTACATGCTCATGCTCCAAGTTAGCGGGAAGGCCAAGACCGATGTTGCATTTCCCAACTCCCATCGATAGTGGAAATAATCGATTTTTTCATGCTGCTGCGGCAGTTTTCATGTAGTTTGCAGCCATTTTCTACTGGCCACAGTGAAAGCCTATAGCTGGTTGCCACGAATAGGCAGTAAAATTCTATTGGCCATCGTGAGAGCCAACAGCTGACTGACATGAATGTTAACTAGCATGCTAGCATGCAAAAATATCGATAGCTGCATTCGTCACAAGTGGGAAAAATTTAAATCTGCATGGCACTTTACTCCAATTGACTCATTCACTTGCTTAAACTCAACGTTGATTCTGATTCCGCAGAACTGGGTTGGGTGTGAAAAAATATTTGTTGTTAACATTCTTTTTTCATTCGGTTTTTCCAGTTACGAGTCCTTTTTTAAAGCCGATCCTTTTGTGTTCATTCTGTTTAGTTCTTTTGTCGTAACTGATTTAATGTTTAGTATAGAGCTTAGAAAAAATCGCAGTGTGAGATAGGCAAGAAGTAAGGCATGTAGCAACATCATCACGGCAAAGGGCACTCCTTTAAAGGCAAGGAAGCGCAAAAATATTTTAAGTCAAGTGATAGCGATTGCTGTATGAGTCGTACGATTTTTGAATCAAGCACGGGCAACGCCGGGCCATGCTGCTAGTCTATTCATATGAAGAAGAGATTAAAAAAACAGAAATGTGGCTCTACTGAAGGATGATGAGGATACCATGTACCAAATATGAGAACAACGATGGGGTTTTAGAGAAAATGGAAACAAAAAATAACTTAGGCTTAACATCAGGAGAAGACAGTTGCAACTTCTGGGGCACATAATGAGGAAAGAGGGTTTGGAAAGTCTGGTACTCACAGGACAGCTTGAAGGTAAGAGAGGAAGAGGAAAACAAAACATAACCTACTTGGTTAGCTTGAGTAAATGAACGGCTGAACAGAGTTTAGGAGAAATAAAAAAAGGGAGCGGGGGAGGAAGTCTTGGCAGTATAGGTTACAGAGTGCCAATGAGATTTTTCAATCAAGTCCAGTGATCAATTCTTATTGAGGTGTCTAAGAATCTTACCGAAGGGGCGGGGGTCTTGAACATGTAATCTAGTGCCACAATATATTCAGCTTGAAAGAAATTATGTTTCTTTTACAAATCATTATTTTCAGAACGTGTATCAGAGTCTAAGGCGAAACGATACGAATCTTGCCTCGAAATCTTTTTCCCTGACTCTATTATAGGTAAATCGCCTAAAGTTATTGCAGTTAAGTAATTTATTTGCTTTTGTCTTTTCAAAATTTCCAATAACAAAATTGCAGTCTATTATGGGAAAGTAAAAATGACGAAAAAAATATTTTTTAACTGCCCGTAAAAGAAGAAACAAGCAGGCGTATGAATCGCATAATATTTCTATCGAAATAGATTTATATCAGTTCAACAAATTTTATATGCGATTTTATATATATATATATATATATATATATATATATATATATGTGTGTGTGTGTGTGTGTGTGTGTGTGTGTGTGTGTGTGTGTGCTACGTTTTTGGGGGGTATATGTAACTAGTGAGCCAATCCAAATGACTTAACTTCCTTTATAGTCTACCAATAGAATGTTAACCAATCAGAAGCCGCAGAACATTGTATCCGTCGTGTATAAAGGCGGCCATTTTTGTTTACCTTACCGGAAAGACCAGTGCCAACCTGACAGGCGAACATGATAGAAGGAAGAACTACGCTCTGCTTCTTTGCTACGATATCCACTGCGAACCTGAACTACCCTTTCCCACTGTCTCCGAAATATTCACTGCCAACCTCTGGATTCTATTCTTAAAGACGACCGTCAAAATGTCTAACAATATATATATATATATATATATATATATATATATATATATATATATATATCAGTTCAACAAATTTTATATGCGAATTTCGATATATATATATATATATATATATATATATATATATATATGTATGTATGTATGTATAATTTTACCCCAAGCAATGTGGTAATGCCAATAGTACGAAGGGCGTTACAAAGAGTGAAAGAGAATACTTGGAATATGGAGGATTGAGGAAAGGACAAAAGATGAACGGGGTTCAAGAAAACAGAATATACTGATTAACATTACATTTGAATGCTTAAAGATTGTTATTACCAAGGAAACAAAGAAACGGAATGGGTGTTCCAGAAGTGAGAAGTGTGAGAAAAGAAACTGTTAGAGTCGAAGTGGTGAATGCCTTTAGCTGTTTCAAGAATAAAAGGCTGGGATCTTGAATCTAATCTAGTTCGGGTACCAGGGTCAAAAAACTCGTCAGAGCAGTTGCCATGAAAATATTTGTACAAAAGAGAGAAGGAAGCCACGTCGGTGAGAAAGTTATGTAAGTCTGGTCAGGATCGATTATATTACAAATGCTTCTTTGAATTTTGTCAAGAATCTCGAGATGTACAGCAGGAGTACCAAACAATATATGGCAACAGTATTTCTGGCACGACACAGTGACTCATCTTTCCTTACAGCTATTGATTCAATATAGTCGTTCCATTTCAAATCAGTAGAGAACGTGAGGCTAAGAAGGCACAGTGTGTTGCTCTCCTGGAGTCAAGCGTCAGCCATGTTGATGGCAGGCAGAAAAGGTTCTCTAGGGTGGTTAAATGAAAGCAGTTTTGCTTTGGAAGCGTTAACATTTCCAAGTCATTTCGTGCCCCTGTTAACCACTGATTGGAGGACATTTTTTCTCGTCATAAAGAATAAACATTGTATCAACCTAAGTCTGGCCTTCAATCCGACGTTATAAAAACAAACTTTCAACCAAGTTTGAATTCTATTCTGATCCTTTACGATTACTTCGTGCTGATGTGCTAAGGAACATCTTCCTTTGTTCAATACCTGGAAAGAAGGAGACTAGTCTCGTTCCCCCGTCAAAGTCTCGCGATATTTCATATTAGTTTTCTTTTTAATATTACTCATTTCTTTCTCCCCGTCTTCACTGACAGTATAACTGTATTACCCGAGCCATGATTCGAATTCACAATTACTGTATAACCAAATTCACGAATAAATACTTTAATCAACAAGTATATTACAATAATTTTGCAGTTCTAAAATAAATACAAGACCAGATATCCAAAGAGATGGAAAAGGCTCAGATTAAATAAAGCGTTCGGTTCAAATTTTACTGACGATTACTCGGATCGTCGGATGAAAAGTTATGCTATTAACAACAAAGATGAGGACGTTAGTCCAAATGGAAATATAAAACTTAATCTTTATTAGGATAAATAACTTGTAAAATATTATCCTTAGCTGCACAAATCTGAATAATAATAATAATAATAATATTAATAATAATAATAATAATAAATACATGAAATATTAATTTAATTTCTCATAATTTTTTGCAGTATGTATGCGTTTTAAGTCAAAACATTATCCGCACTTTTGCTCTAACGTGACAAACTTAATCACACTGCTTTCTGCACATGCGTGCTTGTAGTTTGTTCTATTGTGGTCACGTGATCGAAGTTCGCGCTTGGGTTAGTTTTCTTACTGCAATTACAGTGTAAACAAGGCCAATCTGCTAGCAGTGTGCAGCAAGTTGGAATAAGGAGCAGTAATTTGTTCTCTCTGGTCGGAAGGTATGCCAGGGGCTAAAATACATCGAAAGCTTTTAACAGAAAACGGCGACAGTGCACCACCACATAGAAGTGTGTATGAGTGGATTGAGAATATTAAAAGTGGCCGGCCAACAGTGACGCGCGCCGGAGAAGCATGAGGATTGTCAACTTCCACCACTGACGTTAAGATTTAGCAGGGTCGAGACAGGGTATTGGCGAATCGGCGAGTTCTGATCGATGAGGTAGCATGTTCTCTACACATTCGGATCACTGCACTTTATTCCTCCTTGTTCCCTCGTACATAAAGTTGAAAATATATGCAACCCATTATGAAACAATCTTGCTAATCTGTGGTATAAACAAATGTAATCAAATGGATTTCTACAGAATGTTTTCACTTAAACAAGAATGGCAGTTTTTTTTTTCTTTTTTTTTTTAAAGCATTTCACCCCAAGCAAAGCGGGAAGCCACTAGGACGCAAGGGGTTACAGAAAGTTTAGAGCAAGATCAGATAGGAGTGATAGAAGAAATGATGAGGGTAGTGGATAGATCAAGGCAACTGGAGATGTCGATTGACATTACACTTGAATAGCTGGAGATTATAGCTCACAGGGAAACAGGAATAGGGAAGGGAGCTCCACAGACGAGAGGTGCGAGACATGAAGCTATTGGGGTAGAAGAGACGGCTACATTTAGGAGTTTCGACAGTGAAGGGGTGAGAGCGGGATGCCAGCTTCGTAAGGCGCTGGAACTCATGATGTCTGAGAACCAGCGAATGCAGCTCCTCGGAGCAATTTCCATGAAAGTATTTGTAGAACAGACAGAGGGAGGCGACGGCGCGTCTGTGAGAAAGTGACTGTAGACGAGATGCCAGAGCAGGGCCAACTACATTGCATATCCGCCTCTGGAGCCTATCAAGAACCCCGAGGCAAACAGAAGGGGCACCAGACCATATATGGAAGGCAATACTCCATGCAAGGGCGAATTGTTGATTTGTAGATCTGGAGGATCGACTCCGGGGAGAAAAACTTCCTGGCGCGGCTCAGGGAGCCAACTTTCCTTGCGGTGGACGAAGCAATTGACTCAATGTATTGCAAGCCGTATGAAATTTGCCAAAATCTGGTTTAAACAAATGTAATAAATGGATTTCTACCGTGTCTTTCGAGGTACATAAGGGCATCAATTTTGAGATTCTTTATGAATAAATATTGTCAAAATCTGGTTAAAACAAATGGAATCAAATGTATTTCTACAGTGTGTTTCGGGATACACAATGGGCGGCCATTTTACAACCCTTTTGAAAGAAATATTGCCAAAATCTAGTCTATACAAATGGGATCACATAGATTTCTACAGCGTGTTTCGATGTATACAAGGGCGATAATTGTGTGAACCTTTATGAAAAAAAATCTTTGCAGCCTCTGCCCGAAACAAATGTAATCAGATGAATTTTTACAGCATGTTTCAAGGTACACAAGGGGGAAAAACTTTCAAGATCTTGTTTAAAAAAAATGTAACTATGTTTGTTTCTACAGTATCTTTTGTGGTACACAACGGTGATAATTTTGCTAAACAAATGTAATCAAATAGATTTTTTAAGTGTGTTTAGAAGTACACAAGGGTGACAATTGTGTACCGCTTTATAAAAAACGTCTTTGGAATCTCTGCCTTAAATGCAATCGATTGAAATTATGTTTCACGACAATTTTACAACCGTTTATGAAAAAAAAAAACTTTCCAACATCTGGTTTAAAAATGTAACTCTATTTGTTTCTCCAGTATTTTTTGTGGTACACAACGGTGACAATATTCCGACCTTTTATGAGTAAAATCTTGCTAAACTCTGGCCTAACCAAAGGTAAGAGAATTAGTTTCTGCAGTATGTTCTGTGGTGCTGCGATATTAAATTTTATAAGCGACTCCTTGAAAAATTTAATATCCGCATATCTCTGGGGTTGGTGCTGGTTTGACAATGGTAGGGTCAGGTATATCCATTCATCCTCGCCCTATTTAATCCTAACGTTAAACTACTCAACTTTAACTAGAAGTGTATTAATTTCATATCGTCACGACAGAACAATTAATACTCCATTCTGATTCCACCAAAACTCAGTCTTCTATATTTCGTTTCCGATGCTTTCCTCTCCCGCTAATTCGGTCTTTTATGCCAAAGCAAATATTTGTTTCTTTCTTCCTTTATCGCTTTAACTTGCGTTCGAAAGTCTCTCTTGGAGATCACAATATCAGTTCCAGACGTCGACCCACTCGCAGTGAGTACATACTGTGACATTTAAATGGCGAACAAGTGGGAAATGTCAGATTTACTAAATCCTGGCGTCACGTCTTTGCAAGCTGTACTTTTTAAAAGAATCATCGCTTCCCTTTCGAAACAGTAGGCTGAATGCGCCGATATCAATCCTCGACCATTCCTACCTACCTACCTACCTAACTACCTATCTATCTATCTATCTATCTATCTATCTATCTATCTATCTATCTATCTATCTATCTATCTATCTATCTTAGTCTGTTGATATCTATCTATTTTAGTCTGTTGATATCTATCTATTTCACTCTGTTATATATATCTATCTCCATCAGTTTGTTGATATCTATCTATCTATCTATCTATCTCAGTCTGTTGATATCTATCTACATCTATCTATCTATCTATCTATCTATCTATCTATCTATCTATCTATCTATCTGTTGATATCTATTTCAGTCTGTTGTTATCTATTTCAGTGTGTTTTATATATATATATATATATATATATATATATATATATATATATATATATATATTTTCAGTTTGTCGATATCTATCTATCTCAGTCTGTTGATATCTATCTATCTATCTATCTATCTATCTATTTCAATCTGTTGATATCTATTTCAGTCTGTTGATATCTATTTCAGTCTGTTTTATATATATATATATATATATATATATATATATATATATATATATATATATATATATATCTTTTCAGTTTGTCGATATCTATCTATCTATCTCAGTCTGTTGATATCTATCTACATCAGTCTATCTATCTATCTATCTATCTATCTATCTATCTATCTATCTATCTATCTATCTATCTATCTATCTATTTCAGTCTATTGATATCTATTTCAGTCAGTTATATATATCTACTTCAGTTTGTTGATATCTATCTATCTGTCTATCTCAGTCTCTTGATATCTATCTACATCAGTCTATCTATCTATCTATCTATCTATCTATCTATCTATCTATCTATCAATTTCAGTCTGTTGATATCTATTTCAGTGTGTTTATATATATCTATCTTCTTCATTTTGTTGATATCTATCTATCTATCTATCTATCTATCTATCTATCTATCTATCTATTCCATTCTGTTAGTATTTATCTATTTCAGTCTGTTGACATCTATCTATGCACAACTATTCGCATCTACCTGTTCGCATTTTTCGTCATCTATTTCAGTAATTCTATTCATACGAATTTATCTATTAATCCCTTTATCTCGTCAGGCAAGAGAAGGCTTCATTGTAATTGCTTTCTCATAATACATACATGGGCGGATAAGTCCGTAGTTTTAATTTGAAATGTTCCTATATAATGAATTAAGGGTAGCGCAACTGTTATCGGCACAGGAAGAAAATACAACACGTTCTAACCTAGCCAGTTACCTTCCCTTTGCTCTAAAACCCCTGGGAAAGTCATGAATCAATTCGTTTTTCGCTAGTGTATAAAAATTTCACTAGCCTTGGCTAGCAGTCAGGCTAAGTGAAGGGAAACTCCGATTTAAAATCGTGACGAAGGTAATGGAAATCTATGAAATTGACTTTCCCAAAAATTAATTGTAAATAATAATAATGAAAAAGAAAAAGTGTGGAGAACCATAACGCTTAAAAAAATCAATTTCTGTAAATGATGAAAATTTTAGTGCATTGAAAATAAATGAGATTATGTTGAAACTTAAATTATTTTACACCGTTAAACATTTTTATGGACGTCATAATTGTCGTATAAATTTGTAGTTCTGGTTAATAATATCCAAAGGAAAACACTGGAATAACGGATTAGTGAAGGAAGGGCTTAATCACATGGATTAATAATACAATAATAGCAAACACCGTAGTTAGTGTGGCAATGCGTACGACACTGTTTGCGACTCATATTCTTATGAGCGGGCGTTCATCATAGTGAATAGAAGAGTCTACATTCAACAATTTAGTGTAGCAACGGGCCGTTGTCTTTCTACATAACACCATTTATAGAACCTAGATTTTGAATCATGATAATCCACTACTGCAAACTCATCTGCTGCTGAGAGTTAGTTTCCTAGACCCTCTTAATCTCAACATCGGAAATATTATCTATTTATGAGACTGACGTCACCCAAATTTCCTTGTATAAAATAAAAAAAAAAACTTCAATTATCTTTTACTCTTTTGCTGATGGTGACATGGACCTATAAGAATTGCTGGTAGCGATCGGAATATGCTTTATTTGAATCCTCACTTACATGGAGCATAGTTGCCAGACAGTGACGAAAGAATTCCTTCAGATAAGATAGTTGCTTCCCTCTGTTGTGAGAGACAATTTTTCACTCTAGAATTTATGTTGCATATCTATAAGTCAACAATTCGTCTATACTTAGAATATTGCTGCCACATATGGACCTGTGCTCCCGCTATTTACATTGAGCTCCTTGATAAAATTCAAAGAAGAATCAGCAATATTATTAGTTGTGATCTGGCGTCTCGGCCTCACTGTGAATAGTGATTGTTTGTTATTGAATTCATTCCGTATATACCAATTATATACTTGGGTATATATATATATATATATATATATATATATATATATATATATATATATCCTACTAATTAACCCATATCTATGAAAGAAGAGGTAGATTCCTAGCTTTCTCTAAATATAATAATTTCTATAAATCTATATGTTCGGATGAGTTCTTCGCTTTGTAACGTAGATTTTTTTAATTTAAGCTCAGTTTTAGACTGGCGTCGAGATCTCATCAATTTACAATTGAGCTGGCTAGATATAACCGTATATTCTATGCTAACAATTTATTTTCTAGCACTTCTCGCTTGTGGAACTCCCTTTCGGCTCCATTTTGCGAAAACGTAAATGCTATGTCAATCGCTATCTACTGTCCTCCTGATTATTCTTTTCTTTTTCCACACATTTTTAATATCTGTCCCTAATTCGTTCACACCATGTAACCCCCTTGTATCTTAGCGGCTTGACTACCTTGCATGAGTTGATACAGATTAAAAAAAAAAGGAATATAAAAGAATAATGTCTGTAGGAGAAGAGGGAACCAAAGTGAGATCATACGAAGAAGGTGAGAGGCGAAAATTAAATATATTACACATTATCCAAAGTCGCATCACGACAATGTATACCATATTATTAATGGTCTACAATTAACAATTTCATCGCCCAAACTAAATCTAATCGATCAAGTTAGTTGTAGTCGAGCAAGCCTATTATTTATAGGTTTATTCATTAAACGAAGCCAACCTAAACAAAAGCTATTTATAGAACACAATGATCTGACTCACTCTCAGTTGTTATTTATCTGTTTTTGTGCCTCTCCTCTTTTCTGATGCGAGCAACCAACGATATCTCTCCAGAATTTCTCATTTTTGTAGCACTTGTTTAACAGCTTTTTAGAGTTTAATTACAGTTTGAAATCTCAGAAGATTAATATTTGAGCGGAATTTGAAACCAGGCGAGTAAATAATAGGTATTTAGTAAGCTATGAATAAAAGTTTCTAAAATGAGTGGAATGAAAAGTGAAAGTTGAGTAGAAATCGTAGTAAACCCATACATGAGCATTGATTGATCGAGTGGTTTATTTTTACGGATTATTAAGCTTTTACAAGTTATTTAAAACCAGAAAATATTTCTAGATTCTAAGAATTTCTTTGGAGATAATAATGATTTACAGATATATATATATATATATATATATATATATATATATATATATATATATATATATGTGTGTGTGTGTGTGTGTGTGTGTGTGTGTGTGTGTGTGTGTATGTGTGTGTGTGTGTGTGTGTGGGAAAATATATAGAAAGAACTCGTTAGGTAAATAGTCCAAAGTTCTTTAGTATTTTTGTTATTATTTAAAAAAAAAACAGTGCTCGATACAAATGTAGAGCTTAAATATAATTCAAATTGTTATATTGAAGTTTACGGGTCTTGTTTTGAAACATGAGAACTCTTATGTAGCGATGGGACCATATTTTTAAATAAATAATTATATATATATATATATATATATAATTATTATTTATAAAAAAAAATTATAACATAAGCATGTTATAAAATCACTACAAAAATAGCCATTTTGTTTCAACACCCTTGGTGTCTTATTTTTTATAAATAATAATTATATCTGCTCTACTTTGTATTGAGCACTGTTTTAAGAATAGCAATTGTTTGTTATTGGAATTCATTCCGTATATACCAATTATATACTTGGGTATATATATATATATATATATATATATATATATATATATATATATATATATATATATATATATCCCCTACTAATTAACCCATATCTATGAAAGAAGAGGTAGATTCTAGCTTTGTCAAAGGTATTTTCGCCGAAATACTCGGTTGGAATTGAACTCTGTTCTGTGATTTTCGATTTCGAGCTGTTAAACCATCCGCACATCCACCTTATGCCCCTGAAGCGAATACCCGTCTCGGTACTGATCAGGTACACAATTAATTAACGTCTAGGCTCTTATGAGAACCAGCGTTTCCACGTGATATAGCCTTAAGCATGATAGAAGATTGAGATTATATTGAAATTTTTGAATATCATGCAAAATATCCTTCTTTTTATCGAAATCTCTCAAGCGCTATTAATGAGTTCAATTACAATTACACCAGACTCCATTTTCTCTTTCAACAAGAAAGCCTTCACTGTGTCATGTAAATGCCAAATTTTCCAAGCTCTCTTTCAACTGTGTCCTCAAAATTTCATCTGTCTCATTCTGAGTCTATATATCAGTGTAAATCAAAGAGCAAAGGCAATTTTGAAACGCCAGAAACGCAAGGGCATTGGATGACGTTTTTTCTCGCCGGGTATCGCATTTCATCGTTCAGTCGGGTGATAGGAAGCAATGAGCTCAGGCGTATGGACGCTACACTCAACGATTTCACCATAAATGAACAACCTGTCCTAGTGTACTTTCTGTGAGTAGAGGGAGTCCGTCTTGTGGAAATCCATCGCCGGATGTTAACGCATTATTGAACACAGATAATAAATCAAAGAAAGTTGTATGAGTGGGTAGAACCCTTTGAAACGGAAAGAACAAGTGTAATGGTTGAAAGTAGATTTGGTCACCTGTCAATATTGCGCACCTAAGAACAAAACTAGAGCTTAGATGCCTTGATTAGGGAACACTGGTGAATCGCGTTAGACCAAGTGACGGCAATTGTGGGCATCAGCTATGGACCTGCACAAGCCATAGGTGCATGATGAGTTGGAGTACCATAAACTTTGTGCCCGCTGTGTGTCCAGTCAAACACATGTGGTTTCTTGAGCCACCGAAAATCTTTCCGGAAGGGATGAAGAAGGAAGCTTGTTGAACGATATCTGAAATTCATCGCCGTGCAGCAGTCAACAATGACGAAGAATAACATTTTTATATCGCCTTCATAAGTGGAAATAAAGGTGTTTGGAAATTGACTTTGCTTTTAGATCTACTCTTATAAAATGTCCTTTTGGTCTATTTTCCTTTAAAACGAATTCCTTGTTCCTCTCATGATACTTTCTTAAAATCCTTCTGTAGAATGGCAACCGTATCGCCTCAGGACGCCTCTTCAATTACGAGGAAACTGCGCGGCATCGATTGACTTATTGGACGATCGATATTATATAACCGTCAGTCGCCATCAGTTTTCTTTCTAACTTAATTCTGTAATACTTTGCTTAGCATTTGGATGACATCTTTTGCTGTTCCAATTCACCTTCAGATTTCTCTATCACATTTTCCATCGTCTGTTATAACACTACACAGACAGATTTCTGTACGTGCTTAATTCTGACATCACTACCTCGTAGTTTGCACCTTCAGCTGTTTCTCTCGCTAATGACATTAAATTCTACTTTCTTGTACTTGATTGTTAATCTTACTTTCCGATTTCCTTTACTACGTCATCCTGAATTTCCTGCTGTTTTTTTTCGGCGTCTGATATCTGTGTATTCTTATGATTATAATCACCAATAATAAACCCTACCTGAAGCTTTTAATACCAGTTACGGTAAATAACATTGTTGTTGATTCAGAAATCATTGATTATTATCAATGAATGTTACATACGAGAGTATATCAAAAATTAATACAATACTTATTATATAAGAAATTTGAAACACAATCACTGTTCATAAAGATATAGCTATAAATCACAGGTTCACATCCCTACGTTTACCTCTTTCAACAGCAGAGTTCTAAGTATGGGTTAATGTATCTTAATTTAGCAATACTCATCTGCCTACTGATGCAGCCAATACATTTGTAAATATCTAAGCCGATGTTACGACGGTATACGAGCGCACCTCTAAAACTCTTGACGATTAGAGATTGGCAGCTGACCTCTTTTCGTAATTAACACAAAAAATGTCTAGTTATATTCAATGCCTCTAAAACGAAACTGATTATATTCCATCAGTGCCAATCAGACCCAGAACTACCGCCAGTCACGATGAACGGATGTCCCCTCGAGATGGACCCGTGCCTCAAAATCATAGCCGATGATAATCTACCAAAGAATATACTCTGATCATTTGGAAATATCTCCGCCGATGATACGACGGTATACGAGCGCATCTCTAAAATTCTTGACGATTAGGAATTGGCAGCTGACCTCTTTTCCTAATTAACACACAAAAAAATGTCTAGTTACATTCAATGCCTCTAAAACGAAACTGAGTAGATTTCATCAGAGCCAATCAAACCGCGAACTACCAATTGTCACGATGAACGGATGTCCCCCTCGAGATGGCCCGGTGCCTCAAACTCACACTCAATGATGATCTACCAAAGAATATATTCTGATCGGTATACGGGCTCAACTCTAAAACTCAGAGATTGGCAGCTGACCTTTTTTCCGATCTAACACTAACTTCCCAGCGCGGAAAAAAAAAACTGGCTGATTCCATTCAATGTCTCAAAAACAACCTAGTTACATTACCCCGAAATACCGCCAGCCATGATGAACGAGGAGGTACCGTGCTTTGATAGAATATTGTGCCTCAAACTCACAGCTAACCTCAAGTGGAACTCTTATATACGATCCATCGCTAAAGATGCCGGTAATATAATCGGCTTCCTATACCGCTCTACTAAGTACCCGACTCCTCACGTTATCCTCTACCTTTATCAAGATCAGTCTGAAAATGGAATACTGTTGCTATGTTTCGGCGAGAGCTATCCGGTACTCACTTTCCGATCTTGATATAGTTCAAAAACGTCTCTGAGTCCTTGTTGGGGAAGGATTATTTTCCACCCACAAACCTCTCTCTTACAGGAGAGATGTAGCGTGTCTCACACCTCTCTATAGATACTTCCATAGAAACTTCTCGAATGAACTAGATTCCTTCGTCCACCAGGTCTGACATTCACCGCTAGGACCCTCCATATCACTTACATAGTAGTAAACCAACAACATTCTCTCCGTATTTCATCGGCGAGAATTAAGTTCCACTCAGCCTCTTTCCGGGAACCATTGCCTTGTGTAGCGGACTTCCAAGAAGATATTCCCTCTATCACTACAATCTTAACATGTTCAAGTCTAGAGTAAATTGTTACCTTCTCCTTCACTTCATATAAACTACCTCTTAACGTGACGCTCTACTTCAAGAGGTACCCGGACCTTGTACAGGGTGACCATTATTGTACAAACCCCCCCCCCAAAAACAAAAAAAAACCCGAAAAAACAAAACAAAACTTGTTTTTCTAAACGTCCAACAGTAGTTTTATAAAAAATATATGTTACAGGTTGCAGAAATTAAAAAACACAATTTATAACACTCCTGTTAACAAAATAAGCTTGCGGGATTCCTCTAATGGAATGGTAGTATAAGAAACTTTCACCTGTTATCTATGTGATTTAGATCAGGTGCCTGTTACGAGTTCCATTCACATTAGAGTCTTTGAGGTACCGCATGTATTTCAACCGTAGCAGTATTGCTTTGACATTTCAGGGTGGTTTGAATTCAGAGTATTCTTTCCCCTAGAATGGCTGCCAACCAAGGCTATAGAGTTCCGTCCATACTTACTAATTACTCATAATTGGGGGGAAGAGGAGATGGACTTTCAAGAGTATTTGCCCGTAAGTGAATATAATACGGTTGATTGGAATTCGAAAACCAATTTCTACAGATCAACAACCTCGGAGTCGAGGATCCCTAGTATAGAGTTTCTTCCAACTTAAATCCATCTCTATATTTTCGAATAGCATATTCTAGCCACGATTCATTACTTTTTGTTAAACTCCTTCATGTAAACACGCCTATCTTTAAATGTATGTATCCTGTTAATTTCAAATCTACTTTTTACTTTTAATTTTTTTATTCTTTCCAATGTCTCCCGACCTTGCTTCAATATATATATATATATATGTGTGTGTGTGTGTGTGTGTGTGTGTACAGGGTGCGAGGTATAAGATGTTTTAATTATGCAAGAATGAAAATAACAATGGCATCTAATTTTAACAGATATCTACCAATATTACACAAAAATACCTTGAAATATTAAAAAGTAAATTCATTTTATAACATCAGCATTGGCTTCAACTACCACTTTCACACGACTTTGGAATCTCCTGCAACTCTTCTGGATGGTAACCTTATTTAAGTTGGTGAATGTTGCCATAATCCTTGCCTTCAGTTAATCTTTCATGTTACAAAAAGTTTTGTTGGTCTCTCACTCAACTGTGCGCCACCCATAATAATCAAGGCAGTTGCACTCTGGGGAGTTATGTGGTCAGATTTAAGGGGTGATGTGGTCACAGAAATTGGGATCTTATGCATTTGTGGCATGGTGCAGATTCCTGTTGCCAGATATAGTTTCGTCCAAAGGAGCACTACCTTTTCAAAGCACTTGATGTAGGCCTCCTTGTTGTGCCCCCATCAACAAATAGATCAGAACGATCAGAATGAGTTGCCCGAGTAAACACTCATCCAACACTTTTCGAATCCTATGCACCGTCTTGAAGTACAAACACTCTGAAATGTTCGTATTGAAGCTACCGGTTCAAATGCCAAACAGTACAGTATACTGTTTCCAAATTTATGGCGGAGTGAATTGCGTCATGACGTTCACAGACAGTACCCAACTGACACTATGACACTGTGTAGCCGAAAACAAAACAAAACAAACAAACAAAAAAAAAACATGCAACGGGCATGCACGAAATTAAAAATATAAAATGGCAACAATTTACCCAGCGTACACTGTACTTTTAAGTTATGATATATATATATATATATATATATATATATATATATATATATATATATATATATATATCGGGAAAAGTGCTCAATATTAGAGATAGAGCGTATGTAAATAAAATTGGGCACTGAGATCAAAATCAAGCAGCGTTTGTTTGTTATATATATATATATATATATATATATATATATATATATATTTATATAAATCAATGAATATAAATCAAGCGGCGTTTGTTTGTTTCTTTATTGAATGCAATATTGATATATATATATATATATATATATATATATATATATATATATATATATATCGAATGTTGCGTTCAATAAACAAAAACGCCGCTTTATTTATATTCATTGATTTATATATATATATATATATATATATATATATATATATATATATATATATATATATATATATATATATATATATATATATATATATATATATAAATCAATGAATATAAATAAAGCGGCGTTTGTTTGTTTCTTTATTGAACGCAACATTCGATATATATATATATATATATATATATTTATATTTATATGTATATTTATATATATATTTATATTTATATTCATTGATTTATATATATATATATATATATATATATATATATATATATATATATATATATATAGAGAGAGAGAGAGAGAGAGAGAGAAAGAGAGGCCTGGTGGAGCAGTTGGTATGATGTTTGTTTGACAACCTGTCAGGGTTCAATTCTAGGTAGTGGATGCGCACTGCTCATGAGTCCCAAATATAGGACGAAACGACCGTCCTCTGCATTGTGTTGAGGTTTCTTTCAGACTCAATGAATTAGTTAATTATAATTATCAAATCCTCCTAATAATATATATATATATATATATATATATATATATATATATATATATATATATATATATGTATGTTCTGGAGCAGTTGAAAGCGCCCCTAAGATGACCTTGTCTAAGCCAATTTAAACAACACTCCCTCTTACTGAAGGACAGCAGTTAACGATTAGACAGAGAGGAACCCAACCGAGGCTATGACTGCGGGCAGAGTTTCGTCTGGGGAGGTAGACAGTCGCCCCGACCACAACTGTTCTGTGTCTACGGCTAATTTTTGCCCGACCGTGCGTGTGCGGAAAGTCCCACGTTAAAACCCGGCTTTGTACCACATCCCGCCTTGTGGGGAGGTGTCAGCTAAATATCGAAGTCTTAACGATTAACTGTTCATTAGTCTGTGTTCTCAACCGTGTACCATATTATTTTCCGGAATAAACTGCTTCTTACTTTCCTATATCTGTGTCAACCTTTTATATTTACGACCCAACATTTTATCTCATTCTCGTCGCCAAATGTAGTGTCATAAATAGGAAATATTGACACTTATAGAATGTAAGAAGTAGTTTATTCCGGAGAATAATATGGTACCTGGTTGTGAACACTGAATAATGTAATAAACAGTTAATTCGGTATTTAGCCGAGACCTGCCTTCAATGCGGGATGTGGCAGAAAGCCGTTTTCCTTTTTACGTGGGTCGTTCCGAACCCATATGTTCAATCAAAAATTGCCTGTGGCCCCCCGTATACACGGGGTCGGGTAGCTGTCTATCTCCTCAGACAAGAATCTGCTCGTAGGCATAGCCTCGTCCATGTTCCTCTCCGCCCAGAGGCAGAGAGTCAAGAAGCAGAGTTACCTGTAATCGTTAACTACTCTTCCTCAGTGTTGTTTAAATAAACTAAGACCACTTCATCTTGCCATATTCTGGTGTTCAGCTACCCCACAATATATATATATATATATATATATATATATATATATATATATATCTGTGTGTGTGTGTGTGTGTGTGTATGTGTGGTTATTTTCCGACGGATGAGGCTTCAGCAGCTCAGTTCTTAGAACCAAGGACGCAAATTACCCGCATATATGATTTGATTGTAATAGAGTGAAATTGGACTTTTTGTAAGAGTCGCATGCATAGAACCGGTGCACAGACGTCCACAAGATCTGCAAATGTCTTTCTTGAGGTTTTGAATTCCAAGTTTTCCGTCTCCTAGGTCGGCTGACACTCAAGGTTTTTTTGCTATTTACCCAGAGCTGGTGGGTGAACAGATGGGTATCAGCAATAAGTGAACACATGAACTCTGCGGGAATTTAAACTCCGATTCCGCATTCCGTGATGCTTATATATATATATATATATATATATATATATATATATATATATATATATATATAATTATTTATTTAAAAAATATGATTCCAACTCGCGACATAAGAGGTCTCATGTTTCAAAACAAGAGCCGGAAACTTCAATATAATTATTTGAATTAAAATTGAGTTAAAATAAGCTCTGTTTCATCTTCAAGCGAAATTTTTTTTGAATAACGTATTTCTGAAATTTACGTGTTTTAATAATTGAAATCAAAATTTCCATGGTAACAGCTAGGGCGAATTGTTTAAATTGGGTAGGCGAGTGTTGGGTGTTAATAATAAGTGTCAGTATAGAGTTACTTTCATAGATGTCAAGTCAGGGTAAGGTGGGGGTGTCGAAATTTGAAACGGAAGATGTAATAACCCTCGTCTAGTTTGCATGTCTATGGAGATTTATTTATTTTTTTAAGAAAGGGATTTGTGCATATAAAAAAACTGCCGTAACATTTGTTTTTTGACGACTTCATAAAGGGTTATCTTTTTTGTAGGGTATTTAAACTATTTATTTGGGCTATGGATTATAATTATTTTCACATATATTTTCCTATTTTCTATATATTTTCACATATATATATATATATATATATATATATATATATATACGTGTGTGCGGTTTGCATTATTTTCATGCGTACTATTCTCCTCATCTTTGATTGTTATTATCGCAATGTTTCACCTTCTACGTCTATTTGATAAAAACGTTACTTCATGATATAGCAATTGTCTGTTCAAATCCTGGACAGGGCAGTACATAGTTGAACTCATTAGAAATTGCTATATTCATAATGATATGTTAGACTAACTTGTTAGCTTTTCCTTTACAGTGAATTCCCAGTTTGTTAAATTCGACTTTTTTTGTTTTGCACAGAAGTAGCTACTTACCTGCTCCCATAGACAATGGTAGGAGGATGTGCGCCAGTGTGGGTGAATTATGGTTTTTCAGTATTCGATATTGTTGCCTCTAAAACTGAGAATGAATTAAAAATTAAACAGACGCCGGCCAGACGATATAAAAGCGGAAAAAAACCCAAAACAATGAACAGTAAAGACGTAATTAATGATTGAACAATTACACAAGGTCGTCGAACGTTAAGTATGGACGGTGAAAAGTAACAATAAGAAAATAAAATACGGTAAAACATAGCTATCTTAATGGTCTGGTACCGTCTTATTTAAAACAGCGGAAAAGATAGAGAGAGAGAGATGCTGACAGAGAAGGAAAGGAAATTGTACATAGATCATGAAAAAGAGAGATGTACATAAATAATAGAAAGGTAAAAAAGAGATGTAGACAGAGAGAGAATGAAA
Organism: Acanthosepion pharaonis; assembly: GCA_903632075.3. NCBI lineage: Eukaryota > Metazoa > Mollusca > Cephalopoda > Sepiida > Sepiidae > Acanthosepion > Acanthosepion pharaonis. The sequence goes on from CAHIKZ030002512.1 coordinate 702,073, forward strand.
AAAAAAAAGAAAGAGATGTAGAGAGAGAATGAAAAATGAGAGATGCAGATAGGAAATGGGAAAAAAAAGAGATCGATACAGATAATGGATGAGAGGGAAAGAGAAATGTAAATAGAAAATGGAAAGCAATTAGGCAGAACAAAAACTGAGGAGACAATTAAAAGAAGTGGGGGGAAAGATTGAGAGAGAAAGAGACTAGAAAGAAATATGTTAATACGGAAAGGAAAGCAATTAGGGAGAACGAAAATTAAGCAGATAATTAACAGAAAGAGAGAAAGAAAATGGCGAGATAAAAAAAGTTTGGAAAGAAAAGACAGAAGCTGAACAAATGAGAAAAAAAAACAAACAAATCTAATAGATTTCAAAATTGAAAAATGTGACGCGCTTTGATCTTTAGAAGGTCTTCGTCAGGCAAAAATAATGTTCTTATTGGTGGAATTATCTACATATAGTGGGGTTGGCTAAAATATAAAGAAAATATTATTTACAATTAGTCAGCTAAAGCGATACCTACATTTTAAAATGTGTTTTTAGAAATGAAAAATCTTTCTTGCAGGTTTTATTTTAGATTTAATTTCAAATTAATAGATTAATTTGATATTTCAATAAGCAAAATACTTGGCTGCATTTTAAACCAAGTTTAAATTGATTGGAAGTTATTTTTAATCATTAAAACACTAAAATATTCTAAATTGATAAATCTGTCAGCACAACGTAATTCTCTTTATTAAAAACTCTCTAAAAATAAAATATATTTCCTGCAACTCTATTTCAGGAAAATTAACTGATTTAACGTTTAATTAATCTGATCCAAAACAAAAATTACTTATAGTTCAAAATTATTTCTTTAACACGGAAGTGGATGTTTTTATGAGGGGTTGAGAACTTTCTCTATAGAGTTATATTTGGGATTTTTTCTAAGTAGGACAAAACTGCAACAATTACTTGATGAATGGTCGCCATTTTTATTTATGTACTTTTTAAAGTACCCAGTAATCTTAAATATTTAATCAAATATTGTAAGCAGTATAATATTTTATTGAATTTTAAGTAATTTGTCTTTATTGCCTCATTTTCGATGATGCTTGTTGAGTAAATGTTAGAAAATTACCAATAAATTTTGCTTTATTATCGTTACCGCTTCTGTTTTATGCTAATGTCCTGTGTAGACGTCCGTATTTACAAAATTCGACACGTTTATACATACATAAAATAAATTCAAATTTAAAAAAAATATATATTGGGGGTCGTTAAATAAGTGGGGAGAAACAGATGTAAAACACACACACACATATATATATATATATATTTACAAAGATTTCCTAAAAAAGAATTATTTCTCATACAATTTCCATCATTTGCGAATAAATCGTGAAAGTATAATTAAAATCTAATAATTATCTTATTTTTGCCAGAATTTCCAAAATGAATGTTTAGCACCGCAAATGGACGCTAAAATTCACATACTAATTTATAGTGTAACCTTTGACACTGGAGAACACATTTTTAACCAAAATTTTGAAGGTTCTAAGAAGGATTAAAGATATATATTTTTTTACATTAAAAAAGGTTTTGTCTTTCCTCTTAATAACGCAAAGATTTTGACGATAAAACTTTTCTTTTAAATTTCGTCCATTTTTTTTTATCAAGTATATTCATTTTCTAGCGAAACTTTAAAGCTACATTTTAACTTTAAAGCTATATTTAGAAGGATACAGCCTAAGGAACGCTGGAAATGAAGGGACATTAAACTTTAAAATTACATTTTAAATTCCTGGCATAAGATGTGTCTAGACGTACAGCAGAGACAATTTAATTCAGCTTTCCAACACTTGTTTTTGTTTTACTAACTGTTGCTTATAAATATCCCACATTATGATATCAGTAAATTTGTTAAGGAAGATCAAGTTTGGCACAAATCTGGACGCAAATTTGCCGGGGAAAACTCAGATATTAGTAAACTTTCAATACATTTCCAACTTAGTAATTTACTTCCTGTTTTATTTAAAATTAGATTGTTTAAAGAAAATTATGGTCAGATTGATTGTCTCTTTGTAAATGAACCTTCATCTATAAAATTCTTGTCTCATTTCTTGTAGCTTATAGAGTAAATGCCTGCCTTAGTTATAAAGTAAACTCCTGCCTTAGGTTTATAGAGTAAATTTGTGCCTTAGGTTTATAGAGTAAATACCCGCCTTAGGTTTATAATGAAAATTCCTGCCTTACATTTATAGAGTAGATTTGTGCTTTAGGTTTATGGAGTAAATTTCTGCTTTAGGCTTAAAAAATAAATTCCTTGCCTTAGGTTTATGGAGTAGATTCTTGCCTTAGGTTTATAAAGTAAATTAATGCCTTACGTTTATAGAGTAAATTCCTGCCTTAGATTTATAGAGTAAATCCTTGCCTTGGTTTTATTGAATAAATTTCTGTTTTAGGTTTATAGAGTAAACATGTGCCTTAGATATACACAGTAAATTCTTGCCTTAGGCAGTTGTTATTTTTTGTATGTATTAAATCTTTTACCGCTTTACAAGTAGTTGTAACAAGCTCTATGTATATTTCAGATAAATTCTTTTCAATTGTAACTGTATTTTAGTTAGTATAATCTATTATATATCTAGTTTCATTGAAATTGTTCAGCACGGGAAGGGATTAGCGAAACATCTCATCATTTTACAGGTGAAATGGATATATGCAACCCTAAGTTCTACACTAACAGTTTCTTTTATCGCACTTCTCACTTGTGGAACTCTCTTCTGGCTTCTGGCTTCCCAGTCAAGTTTGATCTTCAAAAAATTAAATGGAATATTAATCGTTGTCCTCTTACTTCCTGTTTTCTTGTTGTTCCCTCTCCTGCAGAAAAAAAATAACTGCTGTGGTGTCCTCCTTCTAAAGAGTCTATGTTGGACTCTTCCGCCTACTATAAGATTAGTAGGAGAGAAGGCCTTGGGGAACAGTCGAATAGATTGAACGCTGGGTCAACCGACACACACTCACTAGTCGTGTAATACTCTTCTGTTGTACTTACTGTTTAATATATGCTATATCTGCAACACTTGTTTAGTTATTTCTTTAACCATTTACTTGGTAACAACATCTTGGCGACGAAAGATTCGAAGAAATAGACTTCATGTTAAATCATAAAAAAAAAAATTTGCCAGTGTCTACAACAGTAGTGAAGAAAGGAATTCTAATCAAACTCTATGACAAAAGGGTGTCCAGTGTTAATTACAACACTGGCAGTGAAAAAAAGAAATTCTCAAAACAATAGGATTTCTATAAGTTCAATTGGGTGGTTGGAAAAAGGGTTGGTGAACCTTGTTATTTTTTTCCATTCCAACAAGTCAATAAAAGAAATGTACAAGTCAAACAGACTTATTGTTTTCACTAATAGGGTAAAGTTTCAAATTTATCGCCTCTCCCGCTTTTAAATTTTTCAGTAAAAGAATCGTTCAAGTCAAATAGACTTATTGTTGGTTAAGAGGGTAAAGAGAAAAAAATTACACCCTCTCATTTCTTAATTTTACGCAGTAAAATGGATGAATTTAAAAGTGCAATGCTAGAGTTGATGAAACAACAACAGGAACAACAACTACTGTTGGAACAGAAATATAAAAAAAGAAAAGAGAAATTCCGAGAACAACTAGAATACAAAAAAAATAAATCTGAGGAATTGCACCTAGAAGTTCAGGTAAGACAACAGAAATTGGAAGAAATCCTCCTTCAAACACAGAAAGAGCAAAGGCACTTGTATAATATATCCATCAAAAGCCAAAATGACAGCAAAAACGTGTTCTCTCAAAATGCTATATGGAATGCTATTGAAAACTTCATGTTTGCACCTGAAGAAGAAATTACATTAGTACTTTAAACGTTACGATGACTTATACAATACGAATTGGGCAAGTTGGGCTGACCATAAAAATGTTCGTCTACTCCTCAGGAAATTAGGCACAGCAGAATATACAAAGTTTATTAACTATATCTTGCCTAACAAAACCAGCGACTTGAAATTTAAGAAGCGGTTCAAGCATTAACAGAAATCTTCCGTCCAAAGATACCACTGTTCCACAAGCTTTGGAAATGCATGAATCTCACCCGCAAAGAAGACGAAGATTATACTACTTTCGCGAGTGTAGTCAATAAACATTGGCAGAGTTAAGCGCCAATACTTTTAAATGCTTGATTTTCGTCCAGGGTTTGATTTCAGCGAAAGACGCCGAAATACGTTGTAGGGCACTCAACAAACTTGAAAACGTTACTTTACAGCAAGTTGCCGAAGATTGCCAACGTATCGTGAGTGTCAGAGGGGATTTGAAAAACATCGAACAGAGTAGCATCGCTCACATTAAAAAAAATATACGCAAAGAAAAATTAAAAATGGTCAACCAAAAAATAATAAAGTTACTTTGCCGTGAAGACCATATTTTAGGGGTGGTCAATTACTTTGTTATATAGATTGTCCTTTTAAAGATAAAAAAAATGTTTTAATTGCGATAAAATAGGAACACAAATGTTCCCACTGCAGGATTAGGAACAAGAAAAAAAAAGGTTTTGTAAAAATTACTAAGTCTGATGAACCAGAATGTCGTAACATCATGAAATATATTGAAGTGCAAATATTTAACAAAAATATAAGGCTACAGATTGATTCGGGTTCAGATCTATATCTATAAAAGTCAGGATGTGTGTGTGTGTGTGTGTGTGTGTGTGTGTGTGTGTGTGTGTGTGTGTGTGTGTGACGAATGCACGGCCGCAATTTTCGACAGATTTGCACCAAAATATACATGCACATGCTCCAAGTTAGCCGAAACGCCAAGACTGACTTTGCATTTCCCAACTCCCATCGATAGTGGAAATAATCGACTTTTTCATGCTTCTACGGCAGTTTTCATGTACTTTACAGTCATTTTGTACTGGCCAGAGTGAGAGCCAATAGCTGGCTGTCACGAATCGGCAGGGAGATTCTATTGACCAGCGTGAGAGCCAACAGCTGACTGACACGAATGTTAACTAGCATGCTAGCATGCAAAAAAAAATATCGATAGCTGCATTCATCACAAGTGAGAAAAATTTAAATCTGCATGGCACTTTACTCCAATTGGCTCATTCGCTTGCTTAAACTTAACGTTGATTCTGATTCCGCAGAACTGGGTTGGGTGCGAAAAAGTATTTGTTGTTAACATTCTTTTTTCATTCTGTTTTTCAAGTTACGAGTCCTTTTTGAAAGCTGATCGTTTTGTGTTCATTTTTTTTAGTTCTTTTTTCGTAACAGATTTAATGTTTAGTATAGAGCTTCGAAAATATTCGCAGTGTGAGTTAGGCAAGAAGTAAGGCATGTAGCAACATCAGCACGGCAAAGGACACTCCTTTAAAGGCAAGGAAGGGCAAAAATATTTTAAGTCAAGTGATAGCGATTGCTGTATGAGTCGTTCGATTTTTGAATCAAGCACGGGCAACGCCGGGCCATGCTGCTAGTTTATCCATAATTATCAATCATAGAAAAAACTGGTTAAGCCGACTTTATTAAGAACGAACCGAATAGCTAAAAGTGTAACTAGCGACCCTATTAAGTTTATGGGCGAACTTATAACGAACGTGGCACTCAAAGGTAAAACTTTAAAACTAAAGACATATTATGAAGAATAGGGATGTTCGGGACTGATGGGTTGGTACAGTTTCAACTTTGGGATATACCTATCAACTCATTATGTCAAAAAGTTGAAAATTTGACTGACGAAGCACAAAAGTTCAAAGGTGAACTAAAAAAAAAAAATCCCGACGTTTTCCGTGGAGAACTAGGAAAATGCACAAAAATGTCAGGTAAGTTTGAGTTGAAACCAGACTTAAACCCAGTTTTTTAAGAAATTTGCCATTAACAAATTATACGACGTACATATTCAGTATTTTCAGTAACCATGTTGCGTTTTATTGGCCTTATAATACTCTCAATATGAATTATGAAAAATTACACGACGTAAAATATAAATTATAAAATATTGTACGACGTAAATATCCTCCATTTTCGGTTTTACTCAGACGCACACTTCCGATAGTTCATAACAGCCTTTGATTTTCAACACTGATGTTATCCTGAGCATGCTGATTTGTTTACGCTGTATTTCCATATAAAAATCCTGTACAAAGTAATCGGAATGTGTCAGATCAGGAGAACATATTGGTTATAAAATTTGGGAATTTTGAAAGATTGGATGGATAGGTGAAATCCAAAATAAACTTCCACGTTTTAGGTCCTTAGTGCATTTGTGACAATTCCCTAGGAGTAATGTCCCTATATTTATATAAGTTCTGAAAAGAAAAGAAGAATTTTATATGGTATACCAATTTTAAATAACTAGGTAAATTTTTGATAGGACAAAAAAATCCTGCGAGTTGTAACAGCGAAGACAGAATTCATTATAGCAATTTGCGAGAGGAAGTTCCTAATCATTGTTCTATGGGAAAACGATTTGCATAATTGCTACTGAAGGGAATTTCTAATTCACTGATTACTGTAAAATTGAACAATATACATTTTCTTAGTGACCAGGCCCTTAACTAAAATAGATAAATGTTTCTCACCAGTATAAGTAAAGGCTGGCATTTTCTAGACTATTCCACTTGTAACAACACAACATTTCTCAGCTTCTTCCTCCCAAAGCTCAGAAAATATCATTTGATGTCATATTCTCCTTAAATTAGTGGAAGAAATCAAAGAAAAAGGAACTATGAGAAATCTACTTGGAAATGGAAAATAAGCAAAAGGAATGACGTAAATTGACAGAATAACGAGAAAGACGAAAGAAGATAGGCCAACAGAGACCGAGGTTTAAAAAAATAACCCAAAAAACAGATAAACTGCAAAGTTTTATTTATAACTATTGTACCCGTGCCGTCAAAATTGAAGGCAAGAAAGAATGCATTATAAGTAATATGCACTATATTGTAATCTTCGTTTAATCCAGTGAAGTCATTTATGTGCAATGCGTGATACACGCTTAGGCGATCATTTATCTTTCGATACATGACTGACGTTTGCATTTAAAAAACATAATGAAAAATTATGGTGATGGATAGCAACAGTCAGCTTTTTTATAAAGACTTGTACCCCTAAAAACATATAGTTTTGTACCACTTTCCCCCCTGATGATGATCTTGGAAGACGATCGAAAGTACTTGGGAAATGAAAATAAAAGAAATTTAAACAGTCATAGCACATTTCTCTTAATTTTTAATATCAATACAAGAAAGGTTACTCGTGAGTATGAACGGATTTTGTTAAAAATTAGCAGTCGTATGTCTGTAATTTATTCAATTAGACATACCTAAAAGAGAATTTGCTGCCTAAATACACACACACACACACACACACACACATAAGGGTGTGTGTGCGTATGTGTGTGTGTATGGCGTATTATATATAAAAAGAAGAGGATATTTAAATCAAAATTAGTAAAATATGAAACTACAATAATTTTGCTAAAATCCTGTATTATGGGAAAAAAATATGAATTTCTGACGAAAATAACGCTAAATATTCAACCAATGAATATCGAATGTTGTCTGTATGGTAACGGCTCATCTCAGCAGTGACATTACGTCAATGCAAGATAATTATCCTTCACGTTCTGCAGTGTTGACTTTCCCAGACTTACAAAAAATGTTTTGAATGGCTTCAGTAGCTCCAGATATTAATTCCATGTAAATCATGTGTTCCATCATTAAAATAAATGTATATGAAGTTGGTGAGGTGAACAATATTTTGCACTAGTATTATAGGCAGTAAAGTTATAGATCTCTTTAAATATAATGACAGTATCAGGAAAATATAATATATATATATATATATATATATATATATATATATATATATATAGAGATATATATATATATATAGAGAGAGAGAGAGAAAAGAGAGAGAGCGAGAGAAGAGAGGGATATGGGTATTTTACAAACATACGTATACGTACATATATTTTGACGTACATATATTTTTCTCATGTGTTATAAAAACAGTGTTCAATGTTATACAACAGAGCTATTAGGTATATAATAATGAATGTAGATATTATCCCACGACAAAACCACTACTCTGAGCTTCATGTGGATAGGCAATCTTCTGCTACGGGATAGTAACTGCGCTTGAAGATTGCGTATCCGTATGAAACTCCTGAGTCATGATGTTGAGGGATAATATATACAGTATATATTATATATATATATATATATATATATATATATATATATATATATATATATATATATATATACTTACTATAAGTTCTTTGTTAAGGAATTTATTTCTTATAATTTGGAATTCTACGAAAATTTATATTTAACTCGATCCTTGTCTGAGGATATTTACTCCCCACTCCGCAGTGCCATATGTGACTCAGATTTTTTCATGTTGAGCTGCCTTCGCCAATCGATATATTGAGGTCAACAGTTTGTTTCGTGTTTTAGCATACATTTCAGGCCATGTGCTTTGTATTTTGGCAATAAAAATGCTTAACAGAAGTATCGTGATGAAATCGATCATAAACGAAAATGACGTTTATCATTAATTAATCATAGCTAAGGATTGGAAGCTCATGAAGGATTGAAATAAAGTTAAACACACGCATACATACATATATATATATATATATATATATATATATATATATATATATATATATACTCAGCTCTCCTGTCGAATTCGACGTATGAGGGTCAAGCAGATCAGGTCCCAGGAAACCGACAGCCCGAAAACAGCACATGATATTTGGTTATAGTGGTGAAGATTTCGTGCAGGACCATCCACACTTTTTGAAGGGCCGAATACATAGATCTGGTGCACTACGCGCCACAAGGTCCCCAAACGACCCTGCGCAGGTTTTGATTTCAGAGTTGTCCTTCTCCTAGACCAGTTGCCATCCAAGACTATAGAACTCAGTCTGTCCTGCTATTTTCCCCTATCTGGAGGGAGAAGAAGAGGGTTCATATCTTTCCCATATATATATATATATATATATATATATATATATATATATATATATATATATTCCATGATCATTTTCCAACTTACTAAACATGACCTTCGCCCTATGTAACCTTGTAACTTTCTGTACTGGAGTAACAAGTTGCCTCACACATTTTACGTACGATTGCAATTTCAAGTCTTTTTCGCTGCTCTTTGGACTGTCATAGGTGAAACTCCTCTCTCATGTTCCAAGCGTCTTAGGGATTGAGTTGGATCTTTTCTAATTGGTCTCTTTAGTTCTAAGTTGAAATGATGATCCATTGTCCTGTTGTGATCTCCGGATTCAGTTTTCCTCTCTACTGTTCCCTCTTTTTTAAACTTATTCACCGTTCTCTTTATGGTTCTTGAATGGGCTTTGAAGATGGAAGCAAGAGTTGAATGTTGGTACCAGGCCTGAATGATCTTTTTCCTCTCACCATTGCTCAGTTGAGAAACAGCAGGGCTGATCCAAAAGGATTTTAAACTGTTCTCATTCTTGCTGAATAACCCTTTTAGATGATTTTTACTAAAAGACTTATCTGAAAACCTAGAAAAAGAAACTCAATTAGTTTAATTTTTTTTTTTTTAGATATTAAACATTTTATTCTAGAATTTTCCAATAGTCAATTTTTAGCCTAAAAATACAAAACAGATCATTCTGCAATTGATATTCGTGCAAGAAGGTTATCTTCATGTCAAGAAGTAAAGAACTGACAAATTCGAAAAAGAATTAAGCTCTGGAAAGAATGTATAAGTTACAGGAAAATCTCAGACCACCTGGATATTCTGCATTAATTCATTTATTGCAAGGTATAAAAAATCTGTTGAAAACCAAAGAAGAACAGGTGCTCCATGGAATATTTCTTCAAGATCTCCTCGGAAATTGATGCGACAAATTAAATAAAATCCAATGGTTCCTCGTTAAGAGTTGCAGAATGATTTGCTTTCATCAGAAATCTGTGTCACTAAACGGACAATCAGCAATGAAATTCATAGGAATAATCTAAAGTCTCGCTCCGCTTGGAAAACTCCTCTCCTATTGAAAAGACAGAGAGGCCAGATTGAAATTCGTTTGTGAACATAAGGATAATGAAAAATCGTATTGGGAAAGAGTATTATGAACAGATGAAACTAAAACGGAGTTGTTTGGAAGGTAATTCTAGAAATCATGTATGGAGGAAAGAACAAAAGAATTCAGTTCCAAAAGTGAAATTTTGTAGTGGCAGCATCTTGGTTTGGGGATGTTTTTTCTGCAAAAGGCACTGGCAACATACCAATAATAGATGGTAGAATGAATGCCACAGCATATCAAAATAATTTGAAAGAAAATTTAATGATTCCGGCTGAAAATCTTGAACTTCCTCCCGAGTCAAACATCTAACACATTGCAAAATCTACGAAGAAATGGCTTCTGAAAACAATGTAAATATCCTGAAATAGCCAGATCAGTACCCAGATTTAAACCCATTCGAAAATCTGTGGCGTTATTTGAAATTCAAATCAAATCGAGAGCTCCAACAAACATCCTGGATCTGAAGACCATATGTGAATAAGAATAGAACAAAATAACTAACTAAAATTTGCAATTCATTGATTGAGAACTACAAGAAGAGGTTTGTTGTTTAGAAGTGAATGATGTTTATTCTACAAAGTATTAAATGAAGATTATATATTCTTTTTTGTATTGTATGGATACTTTTTAAACTCATTAATATGTAGAAATGGGATTTATTTCGATTTTTAAGCATATTTAGTTATTATGCATCTGTGAACAGTTAATTATATGAAAAGTGTGTTTATTCATTAGCTGGAAATACAGTAAATTAAAAATTTGTATGTGTACGAATAATTGTTCCCCCCCCCACTATATATATATATATTGTGCCCCGAAAGGTTTTCTTTCATATTTACTCCTCAAAATGTGATCAAATATCACATTTGTATTTTTTTTTTAATTCATAAAAGGTATGCCCAACCTGTGAAAGTGTATGGGAAATATGCAGTAATCATGTAGTTTTCTTGGCTCTAGATTATTTATCTTGGTGAAACTGAGAACTTTTCAGCGGCTCCCCGTACACATGAGAGTAAAAAGAGACGAGAGAAGCGAGAATGACTCTGCATGATTTTGTTGCGAACAATGATGAAGTACAGCAGGGACAAAAACAAATGAAGATGAAATGCTCTAAATAATTGAGCAGGGTGATAAAAAAGCCTAATATGATTTACGGAATTCAAATAAATGGCAAATATATTTTACGATTATTAATTTATTGTTGGTTTTTACTGAACGGCACAAGAGAAAAAGAAAAAAAAAAGAAAGAAGGAAAAAAAAGGAAGAAAATAATGAAGTAGAAAAATAAAAGGGCCGTAAAAAAGCTGAGTTAAAGAGAAAGAGAGAGAGAGAGAGAGAGAGACAAAGAGATAGAGAGAATCAGAGATAAAGAGAAAGAGAAAGAAAGAGACAGAGAGTGATAGAGAGAGAAAGAGAGTGAGAGAGAAAGAGAAAGAGAGATAAAGAGAAAGAGAGAGAGAGAGAGTAAAAGAGAACGATCAAAAATCATTGCCCAGGCATTGTTTTGGAGATGGAAAACAACGGAACAAAACAAAACATGACATTAAATATGGATGAACGCAATAAGAAACTCTCTATCAACAATTTCCCTAATCTCTTGTATTCTTTCTGTCGTTCTTCTTTGCCGCGTTTTTATCCAGGATTTCACCTGTTATTCCGCATTTCCTAGTATTTGCCAATCAATCTTCATTTTTCCTTTTGTTATTTTCTTTATCATTACTCAATATAATATACAAACTTCCACGCAGCTTTCCGTTATAAGGAAAATAAATACTATCCAGAGATAGCAGTCTTACAATGATTAAATGGCCGTGTAGCTGTAACAATTAGAATGCTGATCACCATTATCCTTCCATTTATCGTCGGTTCAATTCTCTCTGAGAGCATTAAAATTATACTTTAGTACTAAAATAATTTTTCTAAACATCTTATTAACGAGCTTCTCTTGAGGAACAAGGCAATATTGTTTCTTTTCTAGGTTGCCAACGAATGTACCATTTTTTTGATATTACGCCATTAATGTCCACAGTAAAATGCGTTTTTAGCTGCAAAAATAAAAACACAGATTTACATGTTTCAAAAGGAATAATTATGAATTTATCAAAACAAACTTCCGTGATTTCAAAGAACACTCGTTGCCACTTTTGTAATATCAACGAATACTCGTTGTCACTTTCGTAATGCTCGTTGTAGTAGAGATTTTGTAATCGAAACTATAGTTATACCGTTAAGCATAACTTCTGTAAGACACCTCCGTATAACACTCGCACTTGCAGTACTTGCACGATAATACTCGCTCATAAAGTTACGACCGAATAGTGACCGGAATTAGTAATCCGTATAGTGAGATATTCACTAACAGCACCACGCGGTTGGATGCGACACAAGGCCACTTTTTTTTTAGTGGGCTCCCCGAGCCCGTAGGCGCGTTTAAAAATTGCCCGTAAAATACGGGGTCGGGTAGGTGTCACCCATTGCCTCGTCTTGGGATCCTCTCTGTCCGGAAGCAGACATTTTGAGCAGCACACTTCCGAAGTAATCTGCACGCGGCCCGATGCGGCACACCAAGTTTATTGTAGCGTTTCCGAGAGCCCGTAGGTTCGGTCAAAAATTCCCCGTAGACCCCGTAAAAACGGAATTGGGTAGCAGCCTATCACCCCAGCCGAGACTCTGTCCTTCGGTATAGCTTCGTCTAGCTTTCTCTCTGTCCGGAGGCAGAGAGTTTGACCAGCACACTTCGGAAGTAATCCGGATAGAGATCCCTTAGACGGCACGGTAATTCCCATATATACATTTTCTTTATCATCACGTAATCTACTTTGCCAAAATGGGACTGGCTTTGTTTGCTCTCTTGTAATCTGTGTTCAAACTCCGGTGTGAGAAGCGACGCTTTATTCCTTTAAAACACAATGAGTATTAATTACAAGTTTATAGTGAACCGCTACACTTTTGAACAGACTCCCGCGTGTATGCTTCATCGAATACTACAATCACCGTCTTCAAATCCAGGGTCATTCGCTATCTATCCTACGTATACTCATAATTTTCATTTTCTATTTCCTCCTTTTACTTTCATATCGCACATCTCATTCAGCAACCATTTAACTTGAGTGGCCCTTGTGACTTACGACCGCATATCGTTGGAATACCGATTCCCATAGCATCAACGATGTTAAGCAACGTTTATCGTGTTCAGTACCTTGATAGATGATCGCTTCGGAATTCCAAGTGCTGTAAGCATGAATGTGCAAGTTATGTAATGGATAATAGCTCAGAATTGTTAATCAGACATCCGAATTCCTTATATCCATTTACGTGCAAAGAAAGGTATGAATCCGCCTCTTCTCCCCCACATATGGATTAATTATTAAGATTTATATCAGTAAGTTATTACTGTCTTTAAAAAAAATTCTTACAAGCTAAAAATATTTTCTGGGAAAAGTTGATAAACCGTAGAAAGTGAATCAATCAATAGATTATTGCATAGGACTTATACCGGAATAACTTAAAAAAGGAATAGATTTTGAAGAAAGAAACATGCTGTTATTTTTATTTATTTATCTATTTATTTTTTTGTTTACACAGATCTTCAGTGATTGTTGTTCAAGATATCTCTGGTATTGTCCCGGTACAGTTTGTACTGATTGCTAAAAGGCCTGTCGAGAAATTTCAATTAACCAAAAATGTATGTCGAAAAAGTCGATTCTTAGATAGAAAACTTAGCTTTTTTAGACACCGGCTCACAACTAAAATCAAATATTAAAACAGACTTATGGCTCATGAAGAAATGCCCATACAACAAAACAACCATCAATAAATAAAAACAATTACACCTTATAATTATAATTTATAATTTACATATATTTATAATTGTTTAAATATGCTTCTCTTGCTGTTGATTTTTTTTTACTCCTGTGGCAGGGGAGACTTCTGGCGTTATTGGCCCTCTTTCGATGCCGTTTCTTCGGAGGGTTGGCGCGATGGCGTTTCGATTAAGGGACGAGCTTCGAGAAACGGTGTGGCTCTTTCAGCGTTTTTCACTGGCGATGGTCCAAGGTAAAACTTTCTCCGTCATTGCGGCTGGCAGAGGATAGCAAAAAAAAAAAAAATTAAAATTAAAATTAAAAAAAATTTTGCTTATAGTTACTTTGTTCAAACTTTTTTCAATAAATAAATATAACTTAAGAACCCACATCCTTAGATGCATATTTATAAAAAAATACACGCTTCACACATCGCTGACATCACAAAACTCTGTCTACGTCACAACACTCATTAGTTCTACTAAACTTACTAAGTCTCACTACTTACCTTGATGATACTTACCTGGCACTGCTATGACTAGCTTAGACCAGCTCTGACCAGCTTGGACAAGCTATGACCAGCTAAGACCAGGTTTAGACCAGCGGCCCGAGTGGAAACATTCGGGTTCCCCACTTTAAAAACTGACCTTGTGTCACATCCTGACTCAGTGGGGGGTCAAGTAAATATCTACTTACCTTGATGATGACATATGAAAATCAAAAGCGTGGATAAGATGTCTTGTAATTTTCTTCCGAAATGAACTTCAGACAATTTCTGACGGAATTGCTTCTATATCTGAATAGTATTATATGAAATTTAGAAAAGTCGATTATTAAAATTAATCGACACAAAATGTTGTTTTTAATAATATTCGCCTTACAGAACATACTTTGCCAACGCATGCAGAGAGTCTATATAAAAGCGGATGCTGAGTTCAACACCGAGTGGCGACAGCCTGTTTCATGCATGAAGACAATTTCCAGATAGTCTGCAGATTGCGTTCAAGCATGAGGCAGACGCTCGTCACTATCCATGATACTGAACACTTTTACCCATAAATATAGCATACATTAAAACTATATTTTTCTCATATATATATATATATATATATATATATATAAGTGAACATTGAAGTCAACACTTAGATTCGATAGTCTGTTTCATGCTAGACGCAATCGTCAGTTGGTTGGAGTCTCACCAACAGTCGTTCTTGAGGCTGAGGAGAATCCTGTTTGTAGATGGAATTATTAGTAAAATCCAATCTCTGTCTGATTTCTCTCTGTGTGAAACTTTTTTGTATATATATATATATATATATATATATATATATATTAATACACGTTTTATTAAATAAATATAGACAAGTGTTGTCTATTTATTTTATATAAAATAAATAGACATCACTTGTCTATATTATTTAATGAAACGTGTATGAATGAAAAGATGCTGCCTAAATACACACAATCTATATATATATATATATATATATATATATATATATATATGAGATAACGATATTTAAATATCAAGAACAGTATTGGGGAAATTGTATGACAAATTGGAAAAAGTTTACTTGTGCCGTATTTCGTCCTTCAGGACCAATGAAACCCGGAAGAAAAAACGTATAAGTAAACTATTTTCACTTTTTCATATATTAAGACATGTGTTATTGAATAATTTAGACAACTTTGTCTTTTTATATTCAATAGGATCCTTTCATATTCTCGACAGTTGAGTTTTAATTTCAATGAGGCATCAAACATATTGCAACATTTACAAAGTCATGCCTGTTCACATTCGCAATTTACTTGCTGAAAATACATTTATAATTTTCATGAAAAAATAAACATAAACTAAAATTCTTGAAGCTCTTTGTATAAAAAAAATTGAATTCAACTTTTAATAAAAATGAATTACAATTCAATTATAATTTTTTACGGTGGTTGGTTTAAAATATCTAGGTTACAAAAAAATTTAGTCATTTCATAATTTTGTTAATTCCACTGACGTTTAATATCGTGAAATTTCAGTCGTACAGTGAGCCGGTTATCGTTTTTTCACTTCACAGGTAAAAAAAAAAAATAACTTTCAGATGAACACAACAATTTATGTCTTAGGAAAATGATGTACACAACAATTTGTGTCGTAGCAAAACAACATCCTGATGATGACATTGTGGTAATGTCGAAAGAACTCAGTATAAAAGAATATTTATCAGCATGATAATTTTCTCTGTTCTTTTAATAAGGATATTAACAAACTTGTCCCTGAATATGAGAAGATCCTATTGAAAATAAGTAAACAAAACTTGTCTGAATTATTCAATGAGTCATATTGTAATGAAGCCATTCTGCCTATCTCTCTCTCTCTCTCTATATATATATATATATATATATATATATATATATATATATATATATATATATATATATATATATCTTAAGGTGTGCTATATATATATATATATATGGGATAAAGTACTCAAAAATCAGAGATATAGGGTGTGTAAATGTAAAAGTGAACATTGTAGTCAACACTTAGAGGCGACATCCTTGACGCAAACGTCAGAAAAGACTCATGGCCTGACGATTGCGTCTAGCATGAAACAGCCTGTTGCCTCTAAATGTTGACTTCAATGTTCACTTTATATATATATATATATATATATATATATATAATATGAACGTATGTACAAATTACTATCAGTTCTGATTAATAGAGTAAAAAGGAAAATGGATAAATGTTTCTTTTCATATTTGAAGACAGTAGTAGTTTCGATTTTTTTATGCATAATTTAGTATTCTGTTGTTAAATTTGTATAGCGTCATTTTTACAGCAAAAGTATGGAGCATGTGTTCGGTAAGATATGGTAAAATGGGCCGGATCAATTAGGAATATGCCAGTTGAAAGTGTTTAAATTTCCTAAAGAACAATCATAAATTAATCTTCCCATTACCGATCATTAAAGGCATAACAATTTGTCGACTTTGTACATATCAAAGTTTTCACATTCAATAAACAAAAACGTTTTAGCCTATCTCTTCATAAAGATGGCCTATTTCAAAATATCTACAAAGAACATTTACAGTATTGCCTCGGCTGGTTTCAGCAAATTAAATTTTGTCGCATTACTGTCTCCTCGTCTCTTGTTCTGCCATCCATTTATTCCTGAGATAATAATAATAGTAATATTAGTTGTTTCCTTATAAAGAAACATTGACCAAGCAGCCAGTAAAATTTAACACATCTTTCTCTTAAAACAATTTTCAGGAAAATAGCTTTATCATACCCGCTAGATGTTATCGTTCTTTCAAGTATCGATGGAAGTTTCTGTCATAATGTTTGCTTGAAATAGTGTGGAACGTTAACATCTTGATTATGTCATTGTTTTCTCTTCGGGTTAAATGTGATATCATTTCAGCTGTTGCTAAAATGATGTGTATTCTGTTAGTTTTTTGTTTATGATTCTGTAGCGCCAATAAACGAGGCTCGAAGAACAATAGCTTTCGCTAAGGCTTACAGACTCCATTCACTCGAAGTCATTTTGAGATTCAGATCTGTTGTATATAGATGACAGATTAAATATTTGTACACAAGTTTTGTGGCGACGACGCTAATTAAGAAACATGACAGGAGTTTTTAGGTTGTTGATTTGATTTTGTAGCAACTTGCAATTTGTTAGGGAAAAAATGCCTTATACAGACTCTCCTATGTTCAATTTTGTCACGGGTTACTCGCACTCCGCATGTGTTAACTTCAGTATGTCCATTGAGTCTCTAATTCTCCAAGCACTCTTGCCTCAATATTCATACAAGAAATTTATATAATAATAATAATATATTGGATAACGATATATGTTTCATATAACAAGAACAATATTGGTGAGAAATGTATAAAAAAGAGGGAAAAAAGTTTCGTGTAACGTGTTTCGTCCGTTAGGACATCAAAGATTTGTTATGTTGTTGCGGCTACGCATGCACACAAACGAGGAATTCTGGGTATTTTGAATATATTTTTGTTAAAATTTAGCCGAATATAAATGATTTCGGCGATTCTAAAGAAAAAAATAATTAAATGTTAAAATATAAAAATTCACAGCATCCCTCGTTCGTACGCATGTGTCGTTGCACCGACATAACACATTTCATCCGCTGAAGTAGTAAAAGACGAAACGCGCGTCACACGAAATTTTTTTTCTGCTTTCTCATACAATTTCACCATACATATATATATATATATATATATATATATATATAATTATTTATTTAAAAATATGATTCCTTCGCTACATAAGAGTTCTCATGCTTCAAAACAAGAGCCGAAAACTTCAGTATAATTATTTGAATTAAAGTACCAAGCTCTGTTCCTTCTTCAAGAGAAAGTTTTGGAATAACTAATTCGTGAAATTTAAGCGTTTTTTATAAGCATATTCATTATTAAAATAAAATTACTATCGTATATATATATATATATATATATATATATATATATATATATATATATATTATAATATTATTGGAAAATATACATACATATGAAAAATATATCTAAAAAATTCCTATAAATGTATATTTTCAGAAAAAAATTTTCTAAGAGGAAGGATCCAGGTAGAACTCAATGTCTAGGACAGAGTAAGGATATAATAAAAAGGCTTAAACACTAATATTCCATGGTCATAATTTATTCCATTGGAATCGTAAATACGATCCAAATCATCAGACCTACAAATTCAAAATGAAAACAGAAAAAAAACAACTCCGGAAATCAAAACAGAATTTAGAGAAAGTGTAAGTATGAGGAGGAGTGACATGAAACCTTAACAGAGAGAATTTTTGGAGATATGGGTGGGGTGGATTTAAAAAGAGGAGAGAAAGAAAGTCGACGGATGTCTAATACATAAAGATACATTTCGTGGTGACATATACACACCACAGACAATTCGGATAGGAAGGGGAAAAAAAAAAAAAAAAGAAAGGGTTGGGGAGAGAGATGGGACGAAGGAAAATAAAATTGTGTTTACTTAAAGGGCCGCTTTGTAATTGGGAAAATTAGTATAGACTACAGGTTATAAATCAAATATAAATATATGAAGATGAATTTAACGATTGTCTCATTTCGCAAGGACCAAATATTTCTATGTTCAAATACACATACTAATACACACACACACAAAAAAAAACATATACAAGTAGGTACATACACTTAGGCATGTACTCACACACACACCCAGACATACGTGTACATACACATGCACATACATACACACATGCACACATATATATATATATATATATATATATATATATATATACACATAAATATATATATATATATATATATATATATATATAAAAACCTAAAAATATATTCACATATCCACACATACACATATTCATCTATATTCATATACGCACTTTTCACATACATATACACGCATACATATGCCCCATATATACATTCATACATACATACATACTTATACATACACATACATATATATACATATACATATACATACATACACACATACATATATATATACTATATATATATATATATATATATATACATATATATATATATATATATATACACACATATACCCATACATCCACGCACATACACATACACACATACATATACACACATACATACATATATACACATACATACATATACACACACATACACATACATATACACATGCAAATACATACACACCTTACATATGTATATATATACACATGCAAATACATACACACCCTTACACATGCATATATATACACATGAAAATACACACACCCTTACACATGTATATATATACACATGCAAATACATACACACCCTTACACATGTATATATATACATACACACACACACACACACACACACATAAACATGTATACACATAAGTACACATACACACCTATGCATATACATACATAAACACCTCCCATACGTACATATATACACACTTACATACATACACACATATACACATACATACATATACATACAAATATACACACATATACACACACACAGAGATATACACATATGTACATATATATAAAAAAGTTAAAATCTAAATAAGTGACGATTCAAATATTTGCGCGTGTATGAAAAAAAAATATAAAAATTTTTATATATATATATATATATATATATATATCTACATACATATACATGCACATACATACACATACATATACATACATGCACACACATACACAAACATATATATATAAATACATAGCGCATCACATAAACGTGCACAAAGGTACATTTAGAGATAAACATAATAGTCATACAATTAAAATGTCATGCCCGATGTTATAGGACCGAGATGGAGCCGACATAAGTGACAACATGTTACACAACGGTGTTCAAGTTTCGAAACGTTTCTTATGTCTACATTTAGAGAATATCTCATTCCGAAGATTCAGCAGCTCATCTCGATTTTTATCTTTGATAATGAAGATTTTTTCCGCCATGCATAGATCACACCGATCGCGGAAGTTATTAGGTGTTCTGGCTCTAGATAGGAATCTCCATTTCAAAATTGGGTTTAATCCCGTATCCACCAGTTCCCAGTAGTGTTTGGATGAGGAAGTCTGTCTACTGAGGCATCGATATCTAAATGAGCGTCTATGGTTGTATAGACGCTGCTTCCAATCACCGGCGGATATACCTATGTATCTTTTTTTTTCTCGTTAATATTTCCCTCGGGAAAGATAGTTGCCTCGTATACTACATTTTCAGATTTGCATTTACCCCGATTGGACAATGGTCTTTATTCCTACAATTGCAGGTAGGGTTACTAAATTGAGTTCCATTACCGTGGTAGTTTCTAAGTATTCTGCAATTATGGGAAGATATGATTTTTCTATATTTCTAACGCATGAGTAAATAATTTTAGAGTTTTCCTATTGAAAATTTTACGTAGTGGATGCTTACTGCGGAAATGTTTATCAATTAATTTCAGAAAGAAACTTCCTATATCAATGTTAGAGAGTCTGCAATATGGTGGGTTGAACCATATTACCTTCCTTTTCCTGTTCTTAGTTTTGCCCTTATTCTGATTTACAAGTTCACCATTAAAGCTTAATTCTTGTCTAAAACCACTATTTTTTAAGGCCTGATTGTATATAAATTTATTATCATTAAATATTTTCTGGCTAGAAGATAGCTTATTTATTCTCGTATTCACAGTTTTGGGGATGTGATCAATCACATGTTTAGGGTGGTTAGAGTGGACGTTGATGTATAGGGGTGTTTGATCAAATTTATGGAAGGGTTTAAAGGTATTATTCGATAGATTGAGTGTAATATCTAAAAAGTTGACTATTTTCAGGTTGGAAGATATTTCAATTTTAAGGTCTAAGTATTTGAAGGCCCTAATAATCTTCTTATGTAAGCTGGAAGTTAAGGGACCATTGCTATTTGGGACAATGATTAAGCCGTCATCTCTATAAATTCCGACTTGGTTAAGGTCAACTATTCTACTCAAGGTGTCAAGAATATATATGCCCACCAGATCTGCAATTTGGGCAGAATCAAAGGCACCCATAGGTACATCGAAATTACCATTATTCTTTTTTTTACCCAAGTAGCGTCATTGTATGTAAGTATTGATCTTCTAGACGCTAAAATAATGTTCCAGATCAATATCCGTTATTTTGGTAAATCCTTTGGCGAAATTGAGGCTATTAATTAATAGTTCCTCCGAAATAGAAGGGTAAAATCCAAGATGTCAAATTGGATGAAAGTGGCTTTATTCTTGTTAGTGATATTTCGAACCATTTAATCGTCTCCGCCGAGTCCTTCCAAAGGTTAGCATGATATTTATTCAGGACACAAGATGTTATTTTCCTTTAAGATACCTCTTGGAAATTAATCCCAACTCAGATTTGGGATTAATTAGACGGGACTGTAAGCTATTGACAAAGTTCGGCTTATGATCCTTGAAGAGAATGTATGCATCTTTCATACCAAATTTGCCCATTCTGTCAGCAACTCCACATTTGTTAGCAAATTTACAGATGACTTCATTGATAGATGATAAGGTGTTATTGCCTTTGTCTTTTTTATAAGAGCTAGTAATTTTGTCAGTGACGATTTTGTCATATTCAGCAGGTTTCATTTTATAGAAATTTTGGATTTGTCGGCTTTAATCCATAATTTATTAGATTTCATTATGTTGTTAAGGTCTCTACCAATTTTGGTTTTGGAAGTAGTTGTGATAATTCTTGAACTTAATCCTTTTAATTAGATCAATCAAATTAAAATTAAGACTTGTGATATATATATATATATATATATATATATATATATATATATATATATATATGCTCACAAGTCTTAATTTTTCACACTTTAAAATCTTAAAACGATATACGAGTACCATCATATCCTTATAAATATAGTCAATTTTCCCCTTATTGCCATATATATATATATATATATATATATATATATATATATATATATATATATATATATATAGGATATTACACAGAAAACGTGTCAAAATCGATACACAATTGCAGTCGTGTTACGATGCGTATCAATGCATCTCGTTCTCATCTTACATCGACATATATATATATATATATATATATATATATATATATATATATATATATATATATATATATTGGAATAATGTTTTGATACCACAAAAAAAATATAACGATTTAAAGAACATGTCTTCGTTTGGAAACAAGAATCGGACAACATGTACCCAGACACATTAAATTAAATTTAGATAATCGCATTCGTGTTTCGCAATCAGCTCACGATTCGGCGATCGGGCAACACCTATTAGAGAAATGAGTCATGCTCAAAACGTTTTACAATGGACTCGTTTTCAATTATATGCGTAGGCAGGTCCAAATATCATCTGTCTATTTTGGAAGCCATCTGCCTCAAATTATTTAAACCATCGCTTTCTAAACAAAAGGAGAATTTTTCACGATCGGTAAATTTATTTTTTGATATATGAGCAACTTATTTTCCTATCTTACTGCTCAGGTTGGTTCATTATTATCAATTCATTATTTACGCATTTATTTTAATCGTAAATTTATTTTAATTTTACGTATATATATATCTTCGTAAGATTTTAGACGTGTTCCAACCATACCATTTTAGCGTTCTTCTCATTTTCATTGTTTGTTTAAAATCATTTGCCAACGAAAGACCCTGATGAAGCGTTGGCCGAAAGGTACCTAGGTCCTGCAAAAAAAGAAAAAAAAAAAGAAAAAAAAATGGTCATATAAAAGAAATTCATTTTCTTTAAATCGATATATATATATATATATATATATATATATATATATATATATATATATATATAATTCGCAACAAAATGCTTCAGAAATCATTGTCAGTAATAAATGTCAAAGAATAGAAACATACTCATCTCATCAGCCGGATTATATTTTATGAAATGTAGTCAGCCTGTGTATGGTTGTATTCATCGAATTAAATTCATTACTGACAATGGATTAGGATTTTTAATTTTTCTTCTTAATTATTATTATTGTTGTTTGCTCTGTGTCGCACACTGAGCTCTCATATGGAATAATAGTCCTCTTTGGAATAATCCTAGGAGTTAAAATTAAATTTGGTACACACACACACACACACACACACACACACACACACACACACACACACATATATATATATATATATATATATATATATATATATATATATATATATATATATATATTTATATATATATAAACGCATCTATTAAAATTATTATATAAATTATTATATATAAATCCTGAATGTCTGTCTTGCTTGTTGATTCTCTTCAGTTCTTGCAAATACCTTATATATTAAAATGTATTTCAACAAGAAATATAGACAGTCACACACACCTGAAAATATGTTCTCTTGAGAAAGTGTCATCTAGTTTGCTGAAAAGTTTCCCCGTTGTTCACATTTTCCCTCAGTGTATTTTCAAAAGTACTTTCAAAACCAAGTTTTCAAAAGTATTTTCAAAAGTATTTTCAAAACCAAGTCTCTGATGCTTAACTTGTAAATCAGTATTCAAAATCTTTTACCTCGTTTCGAACACCCACCTCTGGCACCGACGAGAAATACACGTCTATCACAGCCACCTTAGCAGAAGAACAGTAACTTATGTATGCACATCTCCATTGATGAAGTATGTTGGTATGTTTGTGGAAATGCTGAAAACCGATTTTCGTTTAGTCCTTTTCGGTACAAGGCTGCAATAGCCAAGCACCTAGGGACGATCAGTTCGGCCAGCTTGCCAATAGGAGCGTTCGTCGAATCCACCTCTGCCTTTCTTCCTATAAAATATTCACTAACGCCCAACTGCATATGCAATCGTGTTAGTGAATGAATATTTTATAAAACAGCAAAGCTGAAGTGTCGTGATTGATTTACCGGACGGGTTCATTTTCGTGCCTGGCGTACATTAATGGGCGTAGGTAGAAATGTGATGAGGCGTGCATTGTGTCAATCCCCACCGGACCCAACTGGCCTTTTAAATATTTGATATCTGGCAGGGTAGCTAAGATTTTCATGATTACGGTTACAATGGCCGAGGCTGAGACATTGGGTGTCGGATTCATGGGGAGAGATAAAATTGGGCAAAAGAAAAAAAAAAAAAACACGCTTGAAGAGTAGAAGAATAGAATTTTATCCGGAAACAGAAGAAAAGAACCGAATAAAAAATATATGGGGTTGGCATGAATAGAAGTGAGGGTGTAGGGCAAAACAACGTATGAGGAGGAGACTGGAAGATGGAGAGTCGTGTGAAATAACGTAACAGAGAAGGGACGTGAGTCAAAGAAGAAAAAGCGGGTAAAATTGTAAAGCAATATTCAGATAAACATAAATATAAACGGACTGAGATAGATAAATAGATTGATACAAGGAAAAGCGACAGATAGAGACAGATATATAGAAGGAAAAAGCGACAAATTTTTTATCTATCTATCTATCTATCTATCTATATATATATATATATATATATATATATATATATATATATATATATATATCTTTATGTCTATCTATCTATATCAATCTATATCTATATCTATCTATATATATATATATATATATATATATATATATATATATATATATATATCTATATATCTCTCTATATCTCTATATCTCTCTCTCTCTCTCTCTCTATATATATATATATATATATATATATATATATATATATATCTATATATATATATATATTCAAACATATATTGTTAATACAAAAAGCAATAAATGTCTATTGTGTTTAATCATGAGCCGTTCTAAACTTCGTATGGTTGCTTTAATTTCGGGTGAAAATAAAGATAAAAAGTGGCCAACATTTTGATAATTTTATTATGCTGTTACTTCATCTAACCTTTCGGCTAACATGAGCCATCATCAGAATGGTTATGTGGACGTTTGAACAAAGATATCCACCGTCAAAGATGACATCCTGTTTCTATGCGGCTATAACGGTTGCGGAATAGCAGACGCTGGACGTAAATTCGTGATGCGGTTCTATGACGTCGAACCACGTGAGAGAACGAAATATCTACAACAGAACCGTATGTTTAGATGCAATGTAATGTGTTGCGACTAGTTTGAAATGTCAACATAACAAAATAGCATCTTAGATGGTGAAAATCTTTAAATGTCCATATAACCACTCTGAAGATGGCTCATGTGAGCCGAAAGCTTAGATCGACGAACCGCATAATAAAAAATATCTTCAAACTTTGGACAATTGTTGTCATTATTTTTATCCTATATATTTAACAATATATGTTTGAATAATGATCTTCTGCCCAATAATATATATATATATATATATATATATATATATATATATATATATATATATATATATATATATATAAAGCATGTTTCATTGAATGATCTAATCAGTTTCTTGATATTAGTATGAAATTCAACAAGGCGCCGTTGTTTTTGTTAATCCGAGTACTTTCGATCATTTCAATGTAACTTTCAGGGGTAAATTACAAAGACAAACTTATTGTAACTGCAATGAAATCTGCGTTGTGATGGTGATTTTTATACCCCGTACTGAAATGTGTGCCTAGATATCCAATTGCTTCAAGTCGGGATCGAAACCATCTGCCATCAGTCAGAGATTCTACACGCAAGCTATCGTCGCACGGCAGAGCGGAAGGGAAATTTTAACGTTTTTCTATGCGAAAGACGTCAATAGCTAGGAGAGCTTAATTCAAATAGAAGAGCATTGCGTTAGTAGAAGCAGCCACTGTTTATAAAATCAGCCTTTCCGCTCCGAGATCTCAATACACATATACAGTGTAACCCGGATATAAGAGAGTTGTCGGGACTGGAGAAGAAGTCTCTTATATCTGGGTTTCTCTTATATCCGGGTTTGGTCTATTTTGTTTCGGTAAGTATGAGCTCTAATTTGGGACCAGATAAAATCTCTCTTATATCCGGGTTTCTCTTATATCCGGGTTACACTGTTACAATTTCCACAATAGCATATAAAAATTACAAAATAGAATATAAAATCTATGAACAAATTCAATTAAACAATAGGTTTAAAAACACAGCCCAATCATAATGGTAACGCCCCTTTAAGAAACCATCAACAAAAACAAAACAAAACAAAAACGAATAAACATTACAAAGGAACGTAACTAATTACAAAATACGATAGAAATATATTAACAAATTCAGGTAAACAATAGGTTTAAAAATATAATCTAATCATAATCTTAACGACCCTTTAAGACACCATCAAAAAAGCAAAAACAAAAAAAAAACAATAAAATAAACAACAAATAAATAAAAACCAAAAAGCTCCGTAACTATAAGAGCAATTCAGATACTAATAAAAACAAAACAAAGGAACTTGATAAAATTAGCTCTTGTAACCAGAAAAAAAACAAAAAAAACAGCCAACCTTACACGACTCCAACTTGACATATAACAAACATCCCTGCTTTCATCAAAGCAAAGACCCATTGATCATGAAAAACTAAGCCCAGGTTAAACTTCCATTTCAAAACTATAAATGAGTAAAACATTTCGTTGCTTAGTTTTTCCAAACATCGCTTGAGGATGAAAAAGTCATTCAACAGTTAAGGTTTAAAATTGAAATTAATCTTGAATATGGATCACTTTCGAAATTTCTGTATCACGATGGAATCATATTTTTAAAAAATAATTATAATATTTATATATATATATATATATATATATATATATATATATATATATATATATAGAGAGAGAGAGAGAGAGAGAGGTGATGCGCCATCTTTGCTAAAAGGTTCTGTTAATATAATGTGGAAATATTATATTGAATCAATTGCTATGTCTGCTGCTATGAAATTTGGTTCTCCGTTTCGTGAAAGTCAATTTTTCCTGCCCCAAACTATGTTTGTTTTTACGGGGGGGGGGGTCACCCGTTGCAATGTCTTAGGGAAACTCTTGGTAGATGATTAAGTTTAGGGAGCCATTTGTGCGTATAGTGGACGATAACTGTTAATCCTAGCCTTGAACAGGTTAAGATTAGTGATCGACGAAACATCCTGTTGGGAGTCGGTTCCGCAGAGCAGTGGCTCATGGGAAGACGCTGTTTGAGTGGATCTTACTCCTGGTCAATGTAATAAAGAGGTAATGTTGGTGGTTCGTTACTATGTAAATGGCATGTTCTTGCTTTGAAGGTTTGCCGTGGCGAGACCAAGGAATACAAATTTATGTCTATCACTCGTCTATGCTTAAAATATCGTTTCCCCGCATCTGGTTTTCCTGCTTCATATGTAGAGGCCTTAGTAGGATCCAAGTAAGAATGCGCGATATCATTGGTACTGAGCTCGCTTCTCGGCTTCAGTCACTTTCCCACCGCCGTAAAACATAGTTCCTGTGTCTTTTCTATAAATACTTCCATGTTAATTGTTCTAATGAACTCTACTGTATGGTATGTAGACGCTATGAATTTAAGCGCAGTACTAGATTTGCAGCGAGGTCTCATCATTTTACAGGTAAAATGGTTCGATCTAACAGTAACTTCTATTCTAACAGTTTTATCTATAGCATTTCTCCCTCGTGGAAATCTCTTCCGGCTCTATGCTTTCGAATCAAGATAGAAAAATTTAAATGCAATGTCGTTCGTTATCTTCTGTCTTCTTATTTTCTGTTCTTTCATTGTTATAAAATTTTCCTTTTTCTTATATTATTCACACTCAGTCATCCAGCGCGTCTTGTTGAATTTTTGGGAAATAAAATCAGAGAGAAATAGAGACAGAGAGAAAGAACAGAGCAATTCAGAAGACACATAGTTGGATATATAAGTAATATATATATATATATATATATATATATATATATATATCGATAGATACATATATTAAATAGATAGATGGATGAACAAATAGATAGATCGATATCCATCGATCTATCTATCACTCTTCCTATATATATATATATATATATATATATATATATATATATAAAGAGACAAAGTAAAAGATAAATAGATGAAATGACAAAATGATTGATACATAGACCACCCGATAGATAGATAGATAGAGAAATAGATAGATCGATGGATGAACAAATAAATAGATCTCTCTCTCTCTCTCTCTCTCTCTCTCTCTGTATATATATATATATATGTGTGTGTGTGTGTGTGTGTGTGTGAAGAGAGAAAGTCAAAGATAAATAGATGAAATGACAAAATGATTGATACATAGACTACCCAACAGATAGATAGATAGATAGATAGATAGATAGATAGATAGATCACCATACACTGTGATCAATCACGATAAAGAAACTAGAAAATGTAAATATGTCGAGAATAGTATGAACTGATCATGTTATAAGAAGGTTTTATGGCGTATTTCTTTCATTGTGTTAACTTGTGAGGGTGCATTTCACTCTTATGCAGTTTTCGGAGAGCACCGACGTGATGGAGGATTGATATGCAAGTTATCATTGGTCGTTCATCTTGTATGTTTACAATATGGCATTATTAGAAATCCGTGTTTGTGAAACGTCTGTGAGTGAAAATGTTGATGTAAGCTCTTACAAATCGATCATCATGCAATGGTAAGATCAGATTACCGATGTATTTTTTTCTTCTTTGTTGCCAGAATTTTACTGTCACACATTAAATCATTCATCAAGCCATTTGCTCTGTATTTGTCTCAAGGTCGCAGTTGTTCAATAATGATCCCAGTTTCTCGTCTGTCACATTAATAGCAAATGTTCAATATTTATAATGCGCGAATTTTTATGGTCTGGTGATCATATATTAATAATAGGCTACTCGGCTAATTTGTTATCCATTAGACCATTAGATATTAGGTGAATCGAATATATAGATATTTACAAAGGTTAGGTTAGTTTGGCACAAGGTTATAATAGTGAGGAGCACCAGAATATATTGGGTGTTCCAATAACTTGGAACACCCACTGCATGTTATACACTTAAAGTTTCTGTAGGAAAACTAGTATAGGTCAACTGTTAACAGGTTTTAAACTATATAGTATTAATATCGGCTGTTCCAATAACTTGGACGGATTTTAAGTGTGAATTAAGTTTAAGTGTCTAATATTTGTTTTTCTTTTTCTTTCAGATTTAATAACTTACGTCTTTGGCAATTTCAACTATGGAAAGATTTATAATCAAACAACGTGTTAAAGTTATCGAAACCCATTACGAAAAATGACGTTCAAACAGAAATGCATTTCGCGCACCTGGCGATTTTTTTTGTCAACATAATCGATCAACCGAGAGTGTAATTGGAAAAATTGCTCGTAAATTCAAAACAAACTGGGTCGGTGGCTGATGTGAAAACACCACTGCGTGCTCGTTTACGCCGTTCAGATGAAAACATTGCTGCAGTGCACGAGAATGTGGCCGAAAATCCAGACACCTCTATTCGACATTGCGCGCAGGAATTGAACCTTTCCACAACAACGTTACATCGAATTCTGACAAAAGATTTGTCTCTAGAGTCTTACAAAATTCAATTGATGCAAAAACTGAAACCTGCTGTTGATGCAAAAACTGAAACCTGCTGTTGGAGCGCCGTACATTCGTGAAATGGATGCACGAGCAAAGACAAGCCGACGAAGATTTTTCGTAAAAAGTCCTCTTTAGTGATGAAGCCCATTTTTCATCTTGTTGGATTCGTTAATAATCAGAATTGTTGCATTTGGGCTGATGATTGTTGGAAAGCCAATGCATCCACAAAAGGTCAATGTTTGGTGTGCATTTTTTGCTAACGGAATCATTAGGCCGTATATTTATAAATTTTAACGTCCATTTTCTTAATAGGCTTCGATAACTTTAACACGTTGTTTGATTGTTAATCTTTCGATGATTGAAACTGGCAAAGAATTAAGTTGTTAAATCTGAAAGAAAAAGAAAAAAAAATCATTAGACGCTTAAATTTAATTCACAGTTAAAATCCATCCAAGTTATTGGAACACCCAATATTAGTACTATATAGTTTGAAATCTGTTGACCTATACAAGTTTTTCTACAGAAATTTTAAGTGTATACCATGCCGTGTGCATTGAACTCATTAAATTCTTGTGCGATGTCCCTTCAGCACATGGGGAATTATGGCTTTCCACAATTTCCTACTCTTTCGATATCTTAGTAAACTTTTTGTCATTTTTTCTCCTAATCTCTGCTCTGCCAACCATTTTCACAAGTTCTTTAGGTAGGTTATTATATGCTGCTTTCCTCTGTCACTCATGCCTTCAATATGCCATTCGTCCTCGGTATGACGATAAACTACATCCAGCAGCAAGGCCTCTGATCAAGAGATTGGCGGTTTTGAGGAGCATGAAACCACATCTTAATTACCATTGTCCCCTGGTCCACCCTGACCCAGGGTGGTAGCATCTGTTGGGTCCCAGCTAAGAGCAAATAATGAATCCACAAACAAAAATCAGTAGTAGATGTTTATAGCAAAACTAGAACAATACATTTAATAATCTACATACTATGTGTCTAAAATAACATACCTTTTCTCTGAAAGTATAAAATTATCTACAAAATATTTTGGATTTCGGCATTAAATAACCCGTAGAGGTTGACATGTTGCTAAACAACATCAACCAACTAACAAACCACCATGAAAGAATATTAGTCTATAAAATAAACCTATAATTTCTTATAGAAATCTAACTGTATCCCATGTTATAACTTCAACTAAGCTACGACGTAAAATACACATATCACCTCCTCTAGTAATTATATCCGCACAAACAAGCTGAGTATCATCTACCATGTATTCAACTGTGAAAGCAGAATAACGTATAACATATTTTTATTACTTCAAAGCTCACCAGTGATGTAATGGATAACCTGTCACCCCCATGAGTAACTACACTATAGGTAGTAACTTCCTATAAGTATCTGTAAGTCAACGGATTACGTAGTCTAGCTGGGATCTGTTACTCAGCTCTTAGCTGTTGTCGAACTCTCTGCCTCCGGGGAGGTAGACAGACTCGAAGTCGTTTAAGCGGTGTTAGTGGGAATTTTGGGCCGAGCCTACGGGTTCGGATTGCAACACATGAAATTCGGCCTTGTACCACATCCTGCCTCGTGGGGAGGCTGGTAAATATTTCTAGCCTGGATCGGTTGAGTATGATTCAGATTTACGCGAGAAATATCGACCTTCCAATAAAAGCATTCATTACGGAACTGACTTGCGACGATCGTGCGCATAACTGTTTATTTCCTATTGTACTGGTTTTTACAATAAACCTTTACTTATTTTATCCAACCTGTTTTCAAGTATATATTCCTATTAGCACGGATTATAACACTAAAAAAAAATTGGTCATTAAATGACCCATAAGAAGTTGATATGCCGTTAAACAAACTAATCAAATCAAATCAATATATCTTGTGAGGGCCAAATTTTCCAACCTTCTTTCCTCGTGTTGCTTAAAAATGCCAATTATATCTTTCTGATGTTAAGTATGTGTTTTTTTTTGTTTCTTTTTCTTTAAAATTTATCAGTCTATGGTATTCTCAGTATCCTTTTGTAAAAGGACATTTCTGTTTTTTTAAAGATTTGTGTTCATCCATCATGAGATTTTAAAAAACTCTCTGCCAACATCCTCGGTCATGACGAGTTTGTCTTCATGCAAAGTCAGTCATCGACAAACAATTCTTTCAACACAATTTCACTCATAAGGTTTCTGTCAACCCGTGGTATGTTTTTTTTTTCTCGATCACCTTCCCAGTCCAAAAACACCAAGCAGCCACCTTAATGACGGCCATGCTGATATTTGAACCCGGGTCTCATAGTCAGAGTGAACGCTCTAACGACACGGTCACGCCCTCACGCCGTATGTCCCAGTAAGAATACATGTTACTTCCGCATTGGAGGACTTGTCCATAACATTCTATATATGGCATGTAACACACAACGGGCACTGCTAAAAAAAAAAGAACATATACAACGCAATAATATCTGCACATAAATCTATAACATAAACCTCCGTATTTCTCTCCAACATTAAAAATATGCCTTTTCAACAAACTGGTCAACGTCGTTACATACTGGCTTATTCGATTAAAAATTAATGATCAGTTTAACAAAGGGATAAACCAGTTACAGGGGGTCTCCCTTGTTAGATTTGTTACCAGGTTGATGTAATATTATATAGAAAAAAAAATATTTTCAAACTCCGGAGGAACTTAATACTGAAGTGCGCATCAGCGATCTTAGCCGAATTTGGAATTGGTTTTAGTTATTCCATTTTCAGGGTTGCTTAACATTCCAGTGTCCACCGTCCTGACATAAAAACGTGAATGGTGAGTAAAAAATGATTTTACATTTATGCAAAAAAAGAAAAGAAAAAGTAGATCGACGGGTCAGGATTGAAACCGTTTTTAAAGATAAATTTTTGTTGGGAGATTTAGCATTTCACAATCTGTTGGTTGAGAGAAACTGAGCGATTCGAACAAGTTCTTCTTAATATCTGAAGAAATAATTGAAATAAAAAGAAGATAATCAGAATAAACACACAGAAACAATAAGACACGGGGTTCTTTTGTTATAAACAAGCTGGTAAAAAAAAAAAAAACAAATTTAGGAGCTTAGACGCTGAAGCCGTCTTCAATTAAGCCCGCCTTAACATTGATTGTACAAGATAATCTTCGCTAACACAGCAATTCAATCAGGAAAACATTCTCCAATAATCCTGGAAGGCTTTATCTGTTCTCCCCTTAAGGAAATCTTTTCCCAAAATATAGCAATACGTGGGGTCGCTGAAAATTATTTATCAAATCAAGAAAGGATATTTTTTATCATTTCACCCCAAGCAAGGCAGCAAAGCCACTAAGACACAAGTGGTACTGGGCATGAAATAGTAAGAAAAAGAGAAAAATTATTAAGGAGCGAGAAAGAAGAAGAGTAGTCAAGAAAAAAGTAGGTAACTATTGACATTGCAATTATATTTTTGAAGACCAATGTTTGCTGGAAAGCTATGGAGACGGAATTGAGTTCCACAAGTGCGAAGTGAAAAACAAAAAGTAAATAAGAAAGAAACTGTTAGCATAGAACTTACGGTTACATCTAACTAGCTTAAATATAATTTGATCAGACTTCAGTATCTGAATATATGTCTGGAATAAGATATTATGTAAACTATTTACATTATTCGGACTATCTTTGTTGCTATATTTATCACAGAGTTTCGGCCGATGTACGATCCGTGGTTGAAATCACGAACTGAACCCTTTATTTCGCTCGCTGGGGTAGACTGTTCTAGTTCCATGTGCCATATCTAAGAGATATGTTATCTCCTTTTAATTCACCTTTCCAAGTTCTCCACTGCCTTAACCGGGTATTGAACTGACAACTCTTTGGGTTCCTTCACAGGATCTAACCAACGCCTTCATCCACTCTGCCATGTGTCCTTAAGGTCATCAGTGTATGAATTTCTGGGACTTATCAATTTAATGTCTTCAGCAACCATTTTATACCATTTTTAATCATGCAGTGATAACAGCAAAAATTGCAATATGAGCACTATTAAAAAAATGAGATGAAGACATTAAGTGAATTAACAGGAGATAACTGACATTAGACATGGCACGTGGAACTAGAACAGTCTACCCCAGCGAGCAAAATAAATGGTTCAGTTCGACATTCCAACCAACTGAAGAAGGCCGGAATGTACATCGACCGAAACGTTGTGATAAATATGGCAAGAAAGATGAGGACAATAGTCTGAATAATGTAAATAGTGTTGATCACACTTTGTTGCTAATTTAGAGCTACGCTTAAATTCACAAAGAGAATCTATGCCATTCAATTACGTGCTTATTCTCTTGGTATGGATGTCTGGATCTTCTTCTCCCTCCAGCTATGGGTAAATAGCAGGTAAGACAGGGCTCTTTAGCCTTGATTGGCAAATGGTCTAGGAGAAAGACAACTCTGAATTAAAGGAGCATCGTTTGGGGACGTTGTGGCACGTAGTAAACCAGGTCTCTTTATTCGGACCTTCAAAAAGGGCGGAAGGTTCTGCGCAAAATCTTCACCACTATAATCAAATCTCACGTGCTGGTGTCGAGCTGTCGGTTCAAGGTTACTAATCTTCTTGATCCTAATACATCGGCGAAAGAGTCGAATATATATATATATATATATATATATATATATATATATATATATATATATATATATATATATATATATATATATATAATGTGGAGAAACCTATCGCTTAACTGAATGGTGCTGGTTCAGTTTCGTGACCGCATTGCAGTGATGCTTTCACTCTTCAGGTCTGTTTGCTTATACACACACACACACACACATATATATATATATATATATATATATATATATTGTCATCCACAGAGACTATTTCCATGTATCACAGCTCATCAGTCTGGCTAGACGTCCGGTTGCCTCTAGCTAGGATCGAAACCCGGTTGAATTGGCGTCACGGCAGGGATGAAGCTAAATTTAAGCGTATATATTTCTAGATAAACACATTAAATTTTACTGTATTTAGGGTCATCAAGTAGTGATGATGATTCACTGATGATTGAGAAAAGGAATCTGGGGTGTGTTTACCTATATTCTGTAGGGTTGAAAATTCAAGCTTTGCTCGCATTAGAGCCCTGACCCCTTTTTCTACAATATCTATGTACTTGATTCAAAGCAATATTTTGGGTTGTTCAGTGTCTGATTCATATCTAAAAAAATAAAAAAAAAAATGCCAAATCTATTCAAGATATAATGCTTTTCCACAGTCCCCTTTTCTTAATTATCTGTGAATTGTCAAATATACTTGCTGAAGACAGTGGAATGCTTTCCCGTTTCACGAATTCAAAGATTTCCATCTTTCATATTGGTTGGCACTAAAGCAGAGAGAGAGAGAGAGAGAGAGAGAGAGAGAGAGAGATCCTAGTCTATTATGGTATTTAAACCAGAGATAAACGGGGAAAGGAAAACGAACTTTTGTCTTTCTCAAGACTGTTAGTGAGAAATTTAATGCAACAGACTCGGAATTTGAATTCATCTCGCCGTCTTTATTTTTAGCGACGATATCCGTTACACTACCTTCTTAATAGTAGTGACTAGCAGCATGGCCCGGAGTTGTCCGAGCTTGATTCAAAAATCGTACGACAGCAATTGCTATCACTTGACTTGAAATATTTTTGCCTTTCCTTGCCTTTAAAGGAGTACCCTTTACGCTGCTGATGTTACTACATGCCTTACTTCCTGCCTATCTCACACTGCGAATTTTTTCGAAGCTCTATACTAAACATTAAATCTGTTACGAAAAAAGAACTAAACAAAATGAACACAAAACAATCAGCTTTAAAAAAGTACTCGTAACTGGAAAAACCGAATGAAAAAAGAATGTTAACAAAAAATACTTTTTCACACCCAACCCAGTTCTGCGGAATCAGAATCAACGAATGAGACAATTGAAGTAAAGTGCCATGCAGATTTAAATTTTTTGCACTTGTGACGAATGCAGCTATCGATTTTTTTTTGCATACTAGGATGCTAGTTAACATTCGTCTCATTCAGCTGTTGGCTCTCACGCTGGTCAATAGAATCTTCCTGGCTATTCGTGGCAGCCAGCTATAGGCTCTCACTCTGGCCAGTAGAAAATGGCCGCAAACTACATGAAAACTGCCGTAGAAGCATGAAAAATCGATTATTTCCAGTATCGATGAGAGTTGGGAAATGCAATGTCGGTCTTGGGGCCTCCCCGCTAAGATGGAACATGTGCATGTAAATTTTGGTGCAAATCCGTCGAAAATTGCGGCCGTGCATTCGTTACCCATGCCCCCCCCCACACAATCCTGTCTTTTATAGATAAAGATAATATTAACAATCGGAATTCATTGACCGGACATCTAGTGATACTATCGGCTGAAATTTCTAAAACCTTTCTCTTAAAACAATAGCTTTCTCAGCTTCAGTAGCCGTTAACTCTAGTTCCATTACTGATGGGAGTTTCCTTCCTAACCTTTTGTTTGAAGTAGTGTGGAAAGTCACCATCTTGATGATGTCATTATCTTCTGATATTCATTTTATCTGTCGGTACTGATTAAAATCCTCGGAGAGAGCGGTTGTATACAGGTAAGAGTTTAGATATTTCTGAACAGGTCTGGCGTTGTGCATTTCATAGTCTCGATTAGACGAGGCTGTTTAAAAGCATAACTCGTATTTTTCAGGTTAATGTTTTGTTTTTGTAGCAACTTGCGGTATTGGGCGAAACTATCTTTATATCTTATTCTAAATTCGCTTTAAACAGTGTATTTACTAAGCGTTCTTTAGCTGTGGCACAAGGGTTTAAATACGGAACGCCCAATGTGAAGCTACACAATAATAATGGTCAATCAAGCTATAAACTCATAGTCTGTTTAATATTAGTGCGTTAGGTTACGACTTGTATACGCCGCTATCTTTTACTAGAGACCTTATTTTGGCGTGCCTTTAAGGCTTTATTTATTCTGGAGTAATATATTTTTTCGTCAACGCGTCTTTGGAGAATAAACTGCTTTCTAGGTAAGAAGGTTATTTTTTTTAAATATGTTTTCTTTAATATTGCTCGTAGCAAATCGGAGACGAAAAGATGTCAGAATGGCACCAGATTAATTATCGAAGCTTCCAAACCCGAACTGATTAAGGCTAAATCCATGAAAGAAGGGGCTCACGAGAAGTTGATTGCGAATTCACGTCTCCAAAAAGGTCTTTTATTTTAAATCTCCTATTCCTTGCTGTTTGAACTAGCTGATTGCAAGATACATCGATACAGTTTGTTGTCGTAGAAAATGCAATAATAATATGCTTGAAAAAAAAAAATAATAATAATAATTATTATACAATGGTAGCGTCAGAAATATCGCACCGAAGATGGAACATTGAATGAAAAAACGAATGAAAATTTACGAAATTTTATCATATGCATGTTGTGTTGAAATAATATAAAAAACAAAAATAATATATCTGTAAAAATCAAATAATAATAATAATAATAATAATAATAATAATAATAATAAATGCCCTGATGCTCTACCAGGCATGGTTCACGTGGCTCCTGAACTTAATTGATTAGAGAGTATAACGCGCATGTTTTGCCAATGGACCGATTTGGTAATAGGAGTCGCCCACGAAGATTTTATTTTTTGTTCTAAATTTCGTTCCTTTACGTACAGGATGCGATGGCTAAATTATCGTCTAAATTACGCTAAAATGAAAATAACATTGGCATCTCATTTCAGCAGATATATCTACCAAAAATACACAAAAATATCTTGAAATACAAAAGAGTAAATTTATTCAAGGAAATCGCCATTGGATTTAATCACGTTCTCCAGACGACTTCGCAATCGACTTCAACTTATCTGAAGAGAATTCCTTGTTTAAGTTGGTAAATGCTGCCTGTTCATCTTTGCTGTTAAATGTAGTTTTGTTGGTATGTCGGCCATTTGCACCCCACACATAATAATCAAGGGGGTTGTCGTCTGGAGAAATAGGTGGCCAGATATAACGGGTGATCTGGTCTCAGAAATTGTCTGACAGCCATGGCTGCGTTCTCCTGCTTCAGTGGCCTGCTCTAAAATCCTGTTGTTAGACATAAATTCTTCCAGCAACCACCATCTTGATCCAGGGAAGCACTACATCCTCAGGGCACTTGTTGTAGGCCTACGTGTTGAGTCTGAGACATCCACTAACAAATTCGGGAGTACTTTCTTCTATAAGAACGATTAGAGTAAGATTTTCTAACTGCCTTACATTGCAAGATACAACGATCCAGTTTGTTGTCGTAGAAAATGCAACAATAATATGTTTGAACAAATAATAATAATAATAATAATAATAATAATAATAATAATAATAATACGACCTTGAAATAGAAATCTGAAATCTCAAAAATGTGGCATATGGGAACACCAAGAATCCCTGTTGTAGTTGGAGGCCTAGGACTGGTTGGAAAAGATTGCAGTAGACTAATTGAAGGGATTCCTGGAAGTCCATGCCTCAAAGAGATACAAACAATTGTTCGGACAAGTACAGCCCACACTTTACGAAGGGCTTTATCTATGTAATATTTTTTTTGTCAGTGGAAAGTGTCATGATGCCATTTCTAACCTTAGGTCTTTGGGCGGGACCCGGAAAGAAATGTGTAAACCCCAGAAATCAAAGAAAATAATAATAATAATAATAATAATAATAATAATAATAATAATAATAATACAATGGTAGCGTCAGCAATATCGCACCTAGATGGAACATTGAAAAGAAAAAAAAACGAATGAATTAAACATTTCCAACTCTTTCCAAATCCTCTGCATTCTCATCAGATTGACACTCATATACGCTGATATATTCGTATTGAATCTTCCGGCGCGAATGCCAAGCAGCACAGTATACCTTTTCCAAATTTCTGGTAGAGTGAATTGCGTTATCGTGCTCTTTTTCTATAGACGATGCCTAACTAACATTGCTAAAGAGTGAGGTCGATAAAATAAAAAAATAAAAACAATGCGCATGCGCAATATTAAAAATATAAAATTTACCCATCACACCCTGTAGATGACAGAAAATGAAAAAAATAAAAGTCACACAAAATAGTTCAGATAGAATAATTATAAGGGTCACAAAAATAGTTTTGGGAAAAAATTATGGGTCCAATGAACCCATTCGTAGAGTGTTAAGTTCCTCTTTCCCTGTTGATTGATTCATGCGCCTCCATCATTAATTATTTACTTATGCCTCTCCATTAAAGTAAATCAAAGACGTCACATCATTTATTTCCTTTCCGAGTTACTAATGCGTGTTACATATGTTTACACATAAATGACAGATTGCCCAATATATTGGGATAAACAACATCAGAGGTGATTTAAAAAAAAAAAAGAAAGAAAAAAACAAAAGATAATTGAAAAAGTAAAAAAAAAAGAGCAAAAATAAAAATAAAGGAATACGTATTTTCGACTTAAAACTAATTAAACATTAAACACAGACAAATAAAGGGTGTTCCAATAACTTGGACCGATTTTAAATGTGAATTAAGTTTAAACATTAAATGATTTTTTTTTTCTTTTTCTTTCAGATTTAACAACTTATGTCTTTGGTAATTTCAATATTTGGTACACTTCTTTGTCTGTGGTTCTGTAGCACCAGTACACAGTAGAATGATATTTGCCAAGACCCTCATTCTTTACTCGATCAAATCTATTTCTAACCATTGATGTTAGAGAGCGTATTGTATACAGCTGTTTAGATATTTCTGAATAGGTTTGGTGCCAGGAATGACATTTATACGAAAGTCTTGATCTGATTACCTATCACCTTTCTGATCTTAATTCCACAAAAAAAAACATTTCTTAGAAAATTACATAGCTATATACATAAAATAAGGCAGATATTAGTTGACAACCTAACAATACTCACGCATACAGCGAGCAAAAAGAACCTTAAGATATTAGAGGCCATCTAAATTAAAACAAAGCAACTCAAACTCAACAAAATTACATTTCAAACCAGTCACAGCATATTACAATGCATAAACATATGGTTCTGTTGATAATATTTCTTTCTCGTACGTGGTCATATACGACGTCATAGAACGTTGTTGTCGCATAGTAATCTTCTATGTAAACAAAACAGAATGTTTTCTTGGACGCTGAACATCTCAGTGCATCTCATGTGCATATAACCACTCTGATGATGGCTCATGTGAGCCAAAAGCTTAGAGTGACGATTAATATAATAACATATCCAAATGTTGGGCAATTTTTGTCTTTATTTTCTCTTGAAACGAAAGCAATTATGTGACGCTTGGAAAAGCTCATGATAAAACATAATAGAGATTCGTTGTCTGTTATATTTAACAATATAAGTTTGACCAATATACATACATATATATATATCCATTATTATTATTATTATTATTATTATTATTATTATTATTTTATATATATATATATATATATATATATATATGTGTGTGTGTGTGTGTGTGTGTGTGTGTGTGTGTGTAACGAATGCACGGCCGCAATTTTCGACGGATTTCACCAAAATTTACATGCACATGCTCCAACTTAGCGGAAAGGCCAAGACCGACCTTGCATTTCCCAACTCCCATCGATAGTGGAAATAATCGATTTTTTCATGTTTCTACAGCAGTTTTCATGTAGTTTGCGGCCATTTTGTACTGGCCAGAGTGAGAGCCTATAGCTGGCTGCCACGAATAGTTAGAAAGATTCTATTTGCCAGCGTGAGAGCCAACAACTGACTGACACGAATGTTAACTAGCATGCAAAAAATCGATAGCTGCATTCGTCACAAGTGATAAAATTTAAATCTGCATGGCACTTTATTCCAATTGGCTCATTCGCTTGCTTAAACTCAACGTTGATTCTGATTCCGCAGAACTGGGTTGGGTGTGAAAATGTATTTGTTGTTAACATTTTTTCCTTCGGTTTTTCCAGTTAAGAGTCCTTTTTTAAAGGCTATCCGTTTTGTGTTCATTTTGTTTAGTTCTTTTTTCGTAACAGATTTAATGTTTAGTATAGAGCTTCGAAAAAATTCGCAGTGTGAGATAGGCAAGAAGTAAATTTGGTTCACTGTGTCGTGCCAGAAGTTTTTCTCATCACATTTACAAATCTACCATTCTTCCTTACATTGTATACTGTTGTCATATCTTGTCTGGTAATCATACTATTCATCTCGAGGTTCTTGACAAAATCCAAAGATCGATTCTGACTAGGCACTTCGACTCAACGTGGCTTCACTCTGTCTTTTCTATAAATATTTTCATGACAGTTGCTCTGACGATCTTTTTCCCCCTGGTTCCCCGAATACACGAATTTAAGCGTGCTACTAGATTGGCATCTGGTGCCCACCCGTTTAATGTTGAAATACTTTCTTTTCTCGCACTTACCGCCTGTTGAACTCCTTTCCGTTTACTTGCTTCCCTGATAACTACAATCATTAAAAACTAAAATGCAACGTCAATTGCCATCTTGTTTCTTCATGAATCCCGTTCATCCTTTGTCCTTTCCTCAATTCCCCATATACTAAGTCAGTTTTCACTTTCACTCCCTGTAACCCTATGTATACTAGTGGCATTCCCGCCTTGCTTGAAGTAAAATGATTAAAAAAATATGTGTGACGGTAAAAACGATAGTCCCATGGAATAATAATTTGGTACCAAAAGATAACAAAGGAGAAAGAAAAAAGGAATTTCGAATACTAAAGAGTAAACAAATAAATCACTTAAAGCTCTGAGAGATTAATATCTTCGGAAAATAGGAAACCAAATTAAATGAAGCCAAATAGAATAGACAATGAGTTGAAACGCAGAGAATAGCGAAAATGCATATAATCAAAATCAACACAAAATACATGTTTGGATCTCAAAAAACACTTTAAATCACATTTCAACCCTGACTTGACTAAGATGAAGATGCCCGCTGAAACAGAACATACACCAGTATACATATGATCCTTACAAAGTATGTGTTCAAACGTAAACCATAACAAACCTAGTGATGAAAAAGTCAAGAAATATATTAAAAAAAAAAGAATTGAAGCTGAACTATTTAAAATATTATACACTCTCAGAACTTTAAAGCAATATTCTCATTTTCATGAAGGACAACGGAAATCAGAAGCCCATCCTCCAAAAAATTTAGGTATATCGCCCATGAATGTGCCGTGGAAATAAATGTTATCCTAAATACCTTCACACTTACGGAGATATCTGAAT
The DNA here is from genome assembly GCA_903632075.3 of Acanthosepion pharaonis. Lineage (NCBI taxonomy): Eukaryota > Metazoa > Mollusca > Cephalopoda > Sepiida > Sepiidae > Acanthosepion > Acanthosepion pharaonis. The sequence goes on from CAHIKZ030002512.1 coordinate 744,225, forward strand.
TGGATCCATTATGGTGCAAGTACGAATGAACATTGTATTAGCGAGCTTCTCACAGTTCCGTAATTGGAAACTCCTTACAACCCACTTAGCTTTCGTTCTTGTAAGAGGTGTAATGATGGCGTAGATTCCATTAAACAACTGCAGGAAATTGTATAACTATTCAAAGGAAAATTCCATACGTGCTATGTTAGACTCACAGAATTATATGACCAAAGAAATAGAGATTTCTTCTACCCATTCATTAGAGACCGCATTCCAAAATTTGGCAAGATCTGATAGAGGAGCGATATCAGTCTGCAAAGTCGTACATATCTGATGAGGACCCCAATACCGAAATATTTGAAACCTCATCAAAAGGAGAAAATGAGAGCCCCCTATTTAATCATTTTTTTTCGACCATGCCCTGCACACATGTAAGAACATATGTGTATAGATGAACAATGATCACTTTAGCATACCACATTCCAAACCAATTTACTCAGAGAAAACAGCGTTCTTGCTTTCCCAGCCGATATCACTGCACTGATGATTGGAGAGTGGTATTTCTATTCCTATGTCATAGGTATTCGTAGTCGGGATAAAAATGATGTTAAACAAACAAAAAAAAAAAAAAATAGGCATTCTGTACCACCAATTTCAAGAAATTATGACCTGGAATTGGAATGAAAGCAATGATGGGACACACCCTGAATCCATCATGAAAATTCAGAAAAATACAAATCACTTCAAACACTGGTGAGGATCAGTTATAATGAAATGAACATAGATAATAAAATTGAACATAGAATAGGTAACACAAATAAACAGACAAATGAGTTCGTGGCTGGGGTAGTAGTATATTTCATGTAAACTTTAATGATTTGTTTTCAAATCCGGATAAAGAAATCTAATATTCCGAATGTTGATTTTATTATGGTGGCGCAAAGCGTTAATCACTTGAAATGCAGAAAATAGCGAAAAGGCGTATAATAAAAAGCAACATAAAATAAATGTTTGGATCCCAAAAAAACACTTTAAATCACATTTCAACCCTGACTTGACTAAGATGAAGATGCCCGCTGAAACAGAACATACAATAGTATACATATGATCCTTACAAAGTATGTGTTCAAAAGGGTAAATGATTCACATCAGCATAAAAACGGAATATTTCATTAAAAATAAGGATAAGAAAACTGCTCATTCTGCTTTTCCAAGAACGGCTATTCATGGAATATACCCCTATGTGGATATTTTTCTGAAGAGAAAACATCTTAATCTCTTGAAGTTAATCGTTATCTATCCTCCTTATCCTCATGCTCTTCACTTTATACTACCTCATCTTTTACCCATAAATCCTTCACCATAATCATTTTAACAGTAAACCTCTACCTTGTGTATCACTTAAACATATGGATTATCAGTCTGTTCATATCTGTCTATCTAGCTATATGACATATATATATATATATATATATATATATATATATATATATATATATATATATATATAGACATGTCTCATTAGATAATATAGACCATTTTGTCTACTTATTTTCTCATATTCACGAAAAAGCTTCTTAGTATCCTTATCAAACGAAGAGAAAGTCAGTGTCGCCCAGTGTAGCGAGACAGAAAACATTAATCATTAACCCTCATACAATATTGACCCACTTTAAATTTGCCACACAAAGATACACTTGCTTTTTACGTCCAACAATCCCTAAATAAAAAACGCAATTCTCGTGACACCATCGCCTTAAATTAGAAATAGTGTAAATCCAATTTTTTTACGTTAGTGATTCTTAGCATCGCTTGAAAATTGAATCGAGCTTCGAATATTAAATTTAAACTTTGGAGTTAAATTAGAAGATTTGTGCTTCAGTTTCGAAACAGTCATTTGTGTGTCGCGATGGAGACATATTATATATATATATATATATATATATATATATATATATATAAGACTAAAGTCGTATATCAATTTAAATATCCTTTGGGAGATTGCATCTCTGATAATAAAGTTAATACGTGTGTTGGTTCTACAACGACGATGACGAGAAGGTTTACGTGTCACTTGAATCTCAGAACATTTAAAGAAAGACTCATGTCCATATTCACAGTTTAGACAGATATTAGTCAAAAGAATATCAGTGCGCCATCAAGATAATAATAAGCCAAATTTAAAATTCTGGGAACCAATTATATAAGATAATTTCGACCAAAAAAGAAAAAAAAAGTCAACACCGAATATAGCAAGTAACTTCTTAAATATTTGTAGCAGCAAAATGTTATATAAAAACTAATAAATTAAAATACTACAATTAAAATCTTAATTTTTTTTTCTTTTTTAGAAAAATCTTTTAAATAATCACAAGACTTCCCTTCTTCACATAGAGGTAAAAAATATTTTGAATTTACGATGTTAACGCATAATATGTCCATAGATATGTAACCACTTAAGATGATCTCAGATGAGATTGAAAATACTTCGGAAAATAAAGATTTTGAAAGAAAATTTTGGAATTATTCTTAATCAATTTTATACAAACACCAAGAAATTTATTTATGAACTTGAATGGATTAAAACTAAAACAAATATACATAATATATCTAAATTATTTAATCAAACATGCTTAAATGAAATATGTAATATTGGAAGAATCGAGACTTTTATCATACAGTCTCAGTTACGGTTGACTAGTCATGTCTTTAGAATGTCTGATGACAGGATACCCATGATCCTAATGTACAGCCAGTTAGATCAGGTCTACAGGAATGTAGGACGTCCATGGCTAAGATACAAAGACAAGCTGAAAAGCAACTTGTCAGCAGTCAATATGCCACATAACACACTTGAGTGCTTAGATTTGAAGCGGGTAGAATGGAGATCAACGTGTTTTAGTTTTAACCCTATTTTCAATCTGCTTGTCTGAATCCTCTCCAAGAAGCGAGAGCAAGATCTAAAAGGTCAGCCAATCTAACAGTGATCTCATCTCACAATCCTCACACTTGATCCATATGTGGCCTCCTTTGTAAATCGCTAGCCGCTATAAAATGCCACTTAGATTATCGCACAAACTTTCATAACTGAATCAATAAGTTGTCAGATCCCCATACGTCGAAACCGACGGGAGAAGGAGAGTCCATTATAAGTTTACGCTGATTTTTAATGAAAAATAACGTTTTATTTACAAAAAGCCTTAAGAAACACGTCACTGAATGTATTGTCCATTGCTAGCCATTACTTTTTCCTTTCTGGGAGGATGGGAATTCTACGTCGGAAAACTGACACGTCTTTTAAGGCTAACAACTAATTGACCCATTATTTGGCTTCTTCATAAGAATGAAAGTGCTTCTCAGCCAGGTCATGTAGCCATAGATCGGAACAAGTGATAATCGCTGGGGGCAATGTCTGGTGAATAAGCCGGGTGCGGTAAGACTTCACATTTAAGCGTTTCCAAGTAGGTATCCACCAGTTTTGCAACATGTGGCTAGCATTGCCATGTTGCAAAATCACTTTGTCGTATCTCTGCTTTTGCTTCAATGCTTGACTCAAACGCATCAACTGCAATCGATAGCAAGCTTCCGGGAGGGTTTCGGCCGGCTTGGGCAGCTCCTAATAAACTACATCCAGCTGATCCCACTAGATGCAGAGCAGAAAACTCGAATCATAGATATTCGGATTTGCCGCCAATGGTGATGAATGTCTGGGATTACCCAACGATCTTCTACGCTTAGGGTTATCGTAGTGTATCCAGTGTCATCGCGGATCACGATACAATGCAAAAAACCATTGAAGCCGTTGTTCACACGTGACATGATGCCATACGACGTCTCTCGGTTTCTACTCGTACAGCACACAATTTCCTTGCTTTTGTAACATTCTTAATGCTTTCAAACGTTTCGAAACGGTTGTGTGATCAATTCCTAATGATTCTGCAAGTTCAACTTGCGCTAGACATGAGTCTTCATGAAGTAATGCCTCCAATTCTTTGTCTTCAAGCTTTTTCGGTGCGCCAGAGTGTTCTTTATCATCAACATTAAAATCGTAATGGTTGAAGCGTTTGAACCAATCTTTGCATGTTGCTCCCGACAGAGCATGGTCACCGTAAGTCTCAAGAAGAATTCTGTGTGCTTCAGCTGCAGATTTCTTTTTAACGCTAGTTGTTTACACTTCGGCGAAATGACATACACTGAATGTCAATCTTCCTTATAGATGCGTTGCCATCTGAAACTATACGCACGAAATTCTGAGAGAACTAATTCAAAAGTCTTATATATATATATATATATATATATATATATATATATATATATATATATATATATATATATATATATTAAAGAAAACAGAGCACTTTAAGGTTCCATTATAATAATTTATTTCACCAGAGCCCTTTTAAAGGATGCCGGATCATCACATAGCCCTTCCAAAAGATGAAACGAAAAATGAAATGAAAATTGATGGGTAGTGTAAGTTTTTGTAATTTAACAGAGAGGGTAATAAGGAGTGGTTAGAGAGACATGGTAGAGTTTAGAGAGAGTTTAATTTAATATTTCTTCCCATCATACTTGGGGGAGGAGGAGTGACCAGACCTTGACCTATTTAAACGGTTAACTTAACGGAAGTGATATATTGAAATGGGAGGGGAGAAGAGAGAAAAGAAAAAGGAAAAAGAAAAAAGAAAGAAGGGGGAAGTAAAGAGAAAGAGGCTGTAAATGGGTTTTACATAGGAAGAAGAGGGGTGGTAAGTTTTAGCAATTTATATAAAAAGTAGATGTTAATGTTTGATAGTAATATAGATGTCTAAAAAAATTCACAAAGAAATTAATTTGATGCTTGCTAGCAATTTAAATATTTATATTTTGACAAAAAATTTAGGGATTTAATGTAAGTTAAATACTGTATTTATTAACACATTCATAGAGAACACATTACAAAAAAGTTTTAAACTATAACAGTTCGTTTACCCGACCAATAGTACTTTTTTTAATATTGTAAAAGACAGTTAAGGTAACATCTATATCAGTTTGAATCTAATTCATGAATGTAATTTAGTTTGAATCTAATTCAATTCATATATATATATATATATATATATATATATATATATATATATATATATTGTATAATTTGAGGTCTGATGAATTGGATCGTATTTACGATTCCAATGGAATAAATTATGACCATGGAATATTAGTGTTTAAGCCTTTTTATTATATCCTTACTCTGTCCTGGACATTGAGTTCTACCTGGATTCTATCCTCATGGAATTTTGTCTATACAAAAATATATATGTATGTGTATGCATGTATGTATATATTTATATATTTTGTATATATATGTATATTTACCACTAATATTATCTCTCTCTCTCTCTCTTCTATATATATATATATATATATATATATATATATATATATATATATATATTGCAGAAAGAAATTTATATTACTGGTGACAATGATTCAATGATTGGAAAGACTGACTCATACTTTTTTCAAAAATCTACAGAAGGAGCCTGCATCTACGATACACGTGCACATTACTCACGTTATATCCGAGATATTTTTGTCAATAAACCATTGCAAAATTGATGGCTTAGAATACCGAGAAAAGGGATTTACGCTGGAATGTCCCCTGATATTACATCTCGATATTTTTTTTTAAGTTTGGGGATATATTAAGATGGTAGTTTACAAAAGAAAGCCCGAAACACTTCCGTTTTTAGAAAATTTCATAGAATAATTGGTACATAAGAAAATACCTGAAATATGACAGTGAAGAGGATAGCATGTTAGAAAACACGTGGATTGAGGTTAAAGTTATCATGTTATATCTCCCGTTTTCGATTGGAAATACTGCCCATTCAGTTATGAAATATAAATTCTATTTATTGGTTGAAATTTTAATGAAAAATATGTCCTTGTTTTTCAGTTTATCTATTTTAAGCTATTCTGGATTTCATATCTTATATGAATTTTAGTTACACTTTCTTATTGCGTGTGAAAAGGCAACGAAAAACAATTCGATTTATTTTTAACGACTCCATGGCAATTGACAGATAATAAAAGAAAATCCCCTGGAGAGCCATGATCAGCTACAGTCTGGAAGGACAGAACATAAAATATATGGGGTTTTACGAATATTAAAACTCTGGTCAACATATAGGTTTTAACGTGGTAAGACACATGCCTAGCTGTATTTATGCATAAACACACACACACACACACACACACAGAGATATGAACAAACTGTTAGATAGGTGCATATGAACAGATGGATATATAGATATGAACAGCTCGTTAGATAGATAGATAGATAGATAGATAGATAGATAGATAGATAGATAGATAGATATGAATAGACGTTGATAGATATGAATAGCCGGAGATAGATAGATAGATAGATAGATAGATAGATAAATAAATAAAATTAAAAGTTCACTTATCGTGTCTCTACTCTGATTTTCACCAAGATTAAATCCCCTCTTCAGGAGAATTGTAAAGTTAATAATCTGATTTTATCTTTGATTATTAGGCACTGTTACTTGCTTTCGAGCAGTCGAAGTGAAATGACAGCTTAAAAATGTTATATTTCAGAAATGTCCTGGTCGACCTTTCTTCTTGTTATTATATATATATATATATATATATATATATATATATATATATATATATATATATATATGTATGTATGTATGTATATATATATATATATATATATATATGCATAAATTTCCAAGAGGATAGAATCCAGGTAGAACTCAATGTCCAGGATAGAGTAAGAATATAATATAATGAATTGGATCGTAATTTACGAATCCAATGTAATAAATTATAACGATGGAATATTAGCTTTTGAGCCTTATATATATATATATATATATATATATATATATATATATATATATATATATATATATATATATATATGAAGAAATATAGTCTTAAGGTGCGCTATATTTATGGGATAAAGTGCTCCAATATCAGAGATAGAGCGTGTGTAAATATAAAAGTGAATATAGATGTCAACACTTAGAGGCGACAGTCTATTTCATGCTATATGCTATCGTCAGGCCTGATGATTGAATATAGCATGAAAGAGACTGTCGCCTCTAAATGTTGACTTCTATGTTCACTTTTTATATATATATATATATATATATATATATATATATATATATATATATATATATATATATATTATTATGACTTTTGGAAATATATTCCAGTCAAGTTTGATCTTCGAAAATTTAAATCTGTTTTCTTATTGTCTGTTCTTTCTTTTTTATTTTGTTTTCATTGTTTTTCTTTCTCTGCTATTTTTCACACTCACTAGCCCACCGCACCCTGTTGATTGGGATCAATGATATCTCTCTCTCTCTCAATATATATATATATAGAGAGAGAGATCGAGAGAGAGATAGGAGAAAGGAGAGAGAGACAGAAAGAAAGAGCGAGAGAGAGCGAACGATAGATTGACAGAAAATGAGAGAATAAAAGTTTGACAAATATATAAGTAATACAAAAAATAAAGGGACAAATATATATATATATATATATATATATATATATATATATATAGAGAGAGAGAGAGAGAGAGAGAGAATTATTATTATATTTATATTATTATTATTATAAAGTTTATTAGATATAAAATTAAATAGACATAATACTTTTAAATTCTTTAACAAAACATATATATATATATATATATATATATATATATATATATATATATATATAAAACATGTTTGGTTAAATTATTTAAACGTATTATGTCTATTTAGTTTTGTTTTAATCATTTCGTGTCCACGAATTAATTTCTTAGTGTCCGTAGGAAATTGTTGTTTAAAGCACATATGAAACCATCTTCAGGGTGCTAAGTTATCTGTGGATATGTATACGTAGTTCCATAAATTTGAAATATTCCTTTTTCCCTGTTCGTTTTAATACGTCTTGCATTGTTCCAGGATTAAATTCAAATTTGAGAGTATTTTTCCTATACAACGAAGGTAATTTTGTATCTATTTTTTTTATTTTATTATTATTCATATTATTTTTCTAGCTATATATAAAACTTTGCTGCTAAAAACAATTAAAAACTTTGTTGCTATACTCAGAGTCGACTTTATTTATTTTAGGCTTTAATTCCCTTATATAAAGGATTTCTAGGATTTACGTTTTTGCATATTATTATTTTGATGGATTATTCTTGCATTTTCAACTAATATCTGTCTGAACTGTGAATGTGAACAAGTGCTACTTTAAATCAATCTGTGATTGAACTATGCTATATATATATATATATATATATTGAGAGAGAGAGAGAGAGAGAGAGAGAGAAAGAGAGAGAGAGAGAGAGATTTGTGCGAAAAGAACGAGACAGCGACTCTGGTATAAAAGCCTTGCTCAAAAGCAACCGGATATTGTCGACCTTCACGCATGTTTGCAGTTGAAAATTGCATGTCAAATCAAATAGCAAATTATTCATAATCAAAATCATGCTTGCAGATACGCACACAGACACACATGCGCGCACGCACACACACACGTACACACACTCTTATATGTATGCCTGTATGTATGTATATGTCTGTGTGTGTGTGTGTGTGTGTGTAGCGACTTGCACCAACTCCAAAATGGATGCGAAGGAAACACCGCCCACAGCGTGGATTTTCAATAAGCCAAGGTTTCCTTTTCGCTAGACCTAATCTATCTTTTTCCATTTCTTGCTGCCGTTGGCCATCGTAACAAGCATCTAATGCTTGTGGTCAACGACCAGCAGATTGTATGTGTGGTCCCAAAATATTGAAGAATATATAGCCAACAGTGACCTTGCCTCGGTAACCGGGGTAGAACACCCCAGGGCGCAATTTTACATTCGGGAAAGTGCTAGCTGTGTTTCCTTCATTTATTTACTCACATGACGCATTTTTATTTTCGAGTTTAGGATTTCCTGTCAGGAATATTTGGTAATAATGTAAAAGCATAATTTTACGGGCAAAAATTAATACATGCAAATATATACGAGTGGTCGAACGCGTACGCAAGGGAATTTAAGATCACTTTCTAAGATCGTTCACATGGGAAAAATTCCATGTGTACTTACTAAGTTATAGATGTCTATTCATATCTATCTATCTATCTATCTATCTATCTATATCCGTGTTCATATCTATCTATCTATCTATCTATCTATCCATGTTCATATCTATCCATCCGTCTGTCTTTCGCTCTGTGTATATATATATATATATATATATATATATATATATATATATATATCCACACACATATATATACACACACGCACACACATATATATATGAAGAAATATAGTTTTAAGTGTTCTATATTTATGGTATATAGTGCTCAATATCATACATAGAGCGTATGCAAATATAGATATAAAAGTGAACACAGAAGTCAACACTCAGAGGCGACAGGCTGTTTCATGCTAGACGCAATCGTCAGGAGGCCTGATGATTGCGTCTAACATTAAAACAGCTTGTCGCCTTTGACTGTTGTCTTCTATGTTCACTTTATATATCTATCTATCTATCTATCTATCTATATATATATATCTATATATATATATATATATCCGTGTTCATGTTCATATCTATCTATCTATCTATCTATCTATCTATATATATATATATATATATATCCATGTTCATATCTATCCATCTGTCTGTCTTTCGCTCTGAGTATATATATATATATATATATATATATATATATATATATATATATATATACACACACACACACATATATATGAAGAAATATAGTTTTAAGTGTGCTGTATTTATGCTATATAGTGCTCGATATCATACATAGAGCGTATGCAAATATAGATATAAAAACGAACATAGAAGTCAACACTCAGAGGCGACAGGCTGTTTCATGCTAGACGCAATCCTCAGGCGGCCTGATGATTGCGTCTAACATGAAACAGCTTGTCGCCTTTGACTGTTGACTTCTATGTTCACTTTTATATCTATCTATCTATCTATCTATCTCTATATATATATATATATATATATATATATATATAAAGATAATAAATCCGTTGGTATATAATCCAAGTAGATCCTAGTAATATAAACTATTCAAACTTTATTATATAGAGGAAGTATATAGCATTAAAGCATAAAATCCAAAATTACCTTATATGGGGTAGAGACTTATTTCAACTAACTTCGTAACTCTTATTAAACCCCGGTATATAGACTAAGTTCCTGTCGGAATTAGGAGTTTTGTGACAACATTCGAAAAACTAATACATAATTTATCCATTTCACTGTTTCAGTCAGATGAAAGATACGAGGCATTAGTCAGGGGAGATATTAGCCTTAAAGGGAAGAGTTTTTATAAAATTAAAGCCGCATATTAACCTCATGACATTACAGTGGACTTATATGAATAATGAAGTGTTCATGTGAAACTATGAGAGGAACTAAAGGGGTTTTTTTTTTAAATAAATAAACTTAAGTTTAAAACTGTTTAAGAGTTTCTACTTAAAAAGACTCTTCCAAAGATAAATTATACTTAAAAGGAAAATATATAAATTAAAAATAAATTATATTTAGAAAATTTATATTAAAATTAAGTAAGATTATATATAAAGAAATTATAATTAAAAACAAATATTAAAATATATAAAGACGTGTAAGTGATAAAGGAAAGAGAGTTCTTGGAACAGGGGACAATTAATATGGTGTAAAAATTAAAATTAATTTTACATTCGACATTTGAAGAGTAGGAGTTAATAATGCAAAATCTATATTATGGAAATTTGAATCTATTTTTATGTCGGCATTTTATTTACAAATCAACGATTCGCCCTTGCATGGAATACTGCTGCCATATATGGTCTGGTGCTCCCGCTATTCGCCTTAAGGTCCTCGACAAGATCTAGAAACGGATAAGCAATGTGGTTGGTCCTGATTTAGCATCTCGTCTTCAGTCGCTCTCTCACAGACTTGTCGTCCCCTCCCTCTGTCTTTTCTACAAATACATTCACGGCGACTGAATGAGCTACTTTCGCTAGTTTCCAGACTGCATGAATTTAAGCGTGCTACTAGGTTGGCATCGCGATCCCACCCTTTCACTGTCGAAACGGTTAAATGTGGCTGTCTTTTCTACTCCAATAGCTTCATGTCTCGCACCTCCCGTCTGTGGAATTCCCTTTCTATTACTTGTTTCTCTAAAAACTATAATCTCCAACTATTCAAATGTAATGTCCATCGACATCTCCAGATGCCCTGAACTATTCTCAGCCCTTCTCTTCATTCTTTCGTCCATCACGCCTCTTTACACTCGCTTCCACTCTGTAACCCCTTACGTACTAGTGGAATCCCGCCTCGCTTGGGGTGAAATGCTTAAAAAAATCATTCCTTTGATTCAATAGTTTGCTTTGATTATTATATTTCTTTATTCAATTTTTTTTTCTTGTAAACATAGATTAAACCTATCTCTAAGACTATTAGGAGTATGTGCCGAACGTATAATCTTCCAATCTATCTGTGGGTTCAGACCTTTCTCCTTCATTTCCCAAAATTTTTGAAAATTTTGGGAATTGAATTTAATACCCTATTTATTCTTTGTGGCATATTATTATAGCTTATAGAGTAAATTCCTTCTTAAAGTTTTAGATTATTTTTTGTTTTGTAGTAATTATATCTTTTATGTTTTAGAAGTGCTTGCAACATATTCTTTGTTGAGTTTAGATAAATACTTTACAATTTTAGTTGTGATAGAACTGATATGTATTTCGATTTGTTGGGTTCGCCACAATGGTTCACTCTGATATTTTTAAATATCTAACGAGTCTTTTGTTTCACGGAGAATTTATTTCGTAGCACCAGTTTTTTTTTTTTTTATTATTATTATTCGTATAGATTTAAATAATATTAAAATAACTGATTGCTTTTGGCCATATGGGTGATAATGTCGAAAGGGAATGCAAAACCAGAGCGTGAAACGTTATTCAGTGATGGACACATATCTTTGGAAATTGTATGATATATGAACAGAGATCGTACGACAATCAAACATGGATATTAAAAAAATAAAATTTAAAAAAAATAATCGGAAAGGTAGGTATTAAATATGGATGGAACAGCATTTGTGATTTTAAATATTGAAAATCTGCCGAGTATAAGAACTACGAATTCTTAAAATATGAATGCTACAAAAACGGATATATTAAAATTACATATATATATATATATATATATATATATATGTGTGTGTGTGTGTGTGTGTGTGTGTGTGTGTGTATATATATATATATATATATATATATATATATATATATATATATATATATAAAGAGAAAGATAGATAGATAGATAGATAGTTAGATAGATAATATTAGTGGTAAATATGCACATACATATGCAATCATATATCTAAAATATCTAAATATATATACATACATACATGCATACACATACATGTATATTTGTATAAAAGATAATTCCAAGAGGATAGAATCCAGGTAGAACTCAATGTCCAGGACAGAGTAAGGATATAATAAAAAGGCTTAAACACTATTATTCCATGGTCATAATTTATTCCATTGGAATCCTAAATACGATCCAATTCATCAGACCTACAAATTCAAAAAGAAAACAGAAAAAAACAACTCCGGGAATGAAAAATAAAAAATAAAAAAAAACTTGTTTTTTATTCCCGGAGTTGTTTTTTTCTGTTTTCTTTTTGAATTTGTAGGTCTGCTGAATTGATCGTATTTACGATTCCAATGGAATAAATTATGACCATGGAATATTAGTGTTTAAGCCTTTTTTTATTATATATATATATATATATATATATATATATATATATATATGATTTGAGCGTGCCAAATTATTATGAAGGTTTAGTAAAATTCCCAGAATTGAGCAAACAAAACGTTTATTAATGTTGAACGTGAATGTTTATGATCAAAAGAAGCTAATAAATAAGATAATCAAACAGATAATAACAGATACAAACAAAGGCACAGTTATAAACAAATTAATAGGGAATGTGCTTTCGCTGTTTTGAAATTACTTGAAAAAGTCGACGATCCATAGAATTTGTTAATTGTAGGATGTCATCTGCTGTAATGCCGCGAGATATGTCAAGAATTGCTTCCCATAACTCAGCGTTGCTCCTGAATTGTCGTCCGATGGCGTACAGTCTTCGCTTCATGATGCTCCAAAGGTTTTCGATTGGGTTCAAATCCGGATAATTTGCTGGCCACTTCATTTTTCGAGGTCCATCGAAACCTAACTGTTTCAAATATTCAGTAGTCTTGTCAGCAGCGTGTGAGGGAGAATTATCGTGCATAAAAAAAACAATGGCCCTTCTGAAGGCAACTCTTTGCCTTTTCATCCACGGTTCAAGATGCTCCTTCATAAACGCTATGTATGCATCAGCAGTCATTTTGACGCCTTCTGGTTGTCTTTAAGGGCACACTAATGTGTTTCCAACAATATCACCCCAGATCATTATGCCTCCACCGCCTTGTTGGCGTCTGAAACACTGATGGCGATTCTGTCCGTTCATTACCCAGCCTTTGCACCATCTATCTGGCTCATCAAGTGTTGCTCCAGTTTCGTCTGTGAACAAAACTTCAATCTTCATATTGTCCTCGGTCCATTTCAATCGATTTTGAATGTGATTTCTCGTCAACGGAGGCTTCGATACAGGTTTGACTGTTGTTGATATTTCCCTCAGATACCGACACCAAGTACTTTTAGACACAGTAGGATCCCCAACACGATTGAAAAGCTCTTGACTGGTAAGTCCAGGGTTCTTCTTTGCCTCTCGTTTAAGTCGTGACATGAGACGACGTGAAATAACCCTCGGCTTGCCTTTATATGCCCTTTTGCGTACTTGTGTAGGGTCGGCGGTGAATTTTTCACTGTTTGATGACACTTCCAAATCATTTTAAAAAATTCTACGGTAGATTTACTTTTTGAGAGTTCTGAGGTAATAGTGTTCTTTTCAGCATCACTTAAACTGCTTTTACGGCCCATCTTTTCACTAAATTCTTATACTTTTCTAATAATTTGGCACGCTCAAATCACCGTGCTGATAACAAATATGGCGCCAGTTTGTTTAAATTGCGCAGATTAGTACAAAAATTTCAGCGATTGCGCAGTTCAGTGTTGCCAACATTGTGTGAAAATCTTGTGTGAACTGATTGGACGGTGTTTGAAATATTAGAAAAAAAGTTATCTCGATAATAATTTGGCAGTGTATATATACACACACACACACACACACACACACACACACACACACACACACACACATATATATATATATATATATCAGAATGGGAAGAAGAGTACGGATTATAAAATAAATAATCATAAAATGTGAATGAAAACGTTAACAACAACAAACAAGCAAATAACAAAAAAGTGGCTAACCCATTTTCGATTCTCGCTCTTCGGCGCAAATCGAGGACAAACATTGAAATTCTGTGCACAATGTTTACAAAGTAACAAGTTTAGAACTGCCAATGAATCAGTAGAGAAAAATATCATGAGACAAGAGTTGCATTAAGGCTATTTCTTAAAAAGTAATGATTATATGAGAACAGATTTCTTACCAGTGATTTGTAGCGATAAATTTATAACGCAATTCGGTAGATCTGATATTTTAAGCAGAGCTTGGGCCCTTCATGAAAATAGACCAGTAACACAACTTAAAACCCTTATGTAACTAACCCGACGCAAAGGCCAAACAGGTGAGAATTTCTACTTGTGGCCTAGTTTCCCAGAACTGCCACATTCTACCAATCCCTTTTAACTCTCAGTTTCTTTCTGGTGATTGGCGCTAAAGAATCTTCCTAGTTAACCAGTCTAAAAAATGTAAATATGTAGAACTCCAGTTATCTGTTTCCGTAACTTTGTGAATTCTGTCTACGCGCTCGGGGTATTTGAGACGGCGTACTTACGGCTATATATAAGTGGGTGAGAAAGATGAATAGAGAAAGAGTAAAGGAAAGAGAGAGAGAGAGAGAAACAGAGAGAAAAAGGAAGGGAAAGAAAGAAAGAGGAAGGGAGACAGAGATAAAGATAGAGAGTGTGTGTGTCGGAATATTTATTTCAATACATGCACTCGTGCGTTTAAACTGATTAATATAGAATTATGCCTGAACTGAATGCTATTTGTCGACGACAAGCGTGTAGCGTTACCTGCACATGCCAAAGCGGCTATTCTTGAGACTGCACATTCATTCGTCTATTCATTGGTACTGCAAGGTCATTTTATTTGAAAGAAATCCCGTTGAAAGATTAAGTTAGAAATAAAAGAAGATAGTGTCATCTGCAAGAGAAGGAGGCACGTTTCTAAACAAGAAGGAAAATAATAATAATAATAATAATAATAGTAAAGAAAGGAAAAGAAAAAGAGAAAGGAAAAGAAAAGCGGAAAGAAGAAATTAAAGACCTGTATACAAAAAGAGATTCAAAGAAAGCGTAAGAAATTCTGAAGAAATTTCTAAGAGAAAAAGCAGGTGGAGAAGTAGTATTAAGGTGCAAAGAAAGAATGAAAGAAAGAAAGAAAGAAATGGAGGTAGCCAAAAAAAGAAAGTAAAAATAAAAAAAGAAGGCAAAAAAAAAAGGAAAGGAAAATAAAGAACAGAAAGTCAACAAGTGAAAACCAAAACGAAGAGAGAAAAAAAGAAGATAGAGGGAAAAGAAATCAAAGAGAAAAGTAAAACAAAGATTGAAAAAAAAGACAAAGAAAATGGAAACAGAAATTGAAGACATGCAAGAAGAAGAAAATGAGAGAAAAAAGACGGAGAAAAAGAGACAAAGGGAGAAAACGACGACAAAAAAGAAAGAAAAATAAGAAAACAATGAAAAAGAAAAGAAGACAAAGATAGAACAAAATAGAAGAGAGAAATAGAACATAAAGAAAGTGAAAACGACAAAAATAGGGGCAAAGAGGAAAGGATGAGAGAAAAGCAAATGAAGTAGATGAAAAATGAAAAATGAAAAGAGTAATAAAATAAAAAAGAAAAAAAACAGATGCAGAGAATGGCGCAGAAATGAAAACGAAAAGGAGAGAAATAGTAAAAAAAAAAATGGTTAGAAGAAAATGAAGTTAAAGGAAAAAAAGAGAAGAATATTGTGGGAAGAAAAAAGATAATGGTGATAGAATAAACGAAGGTAATGTTAAGATGAAAAAA
The DNA here is from genome assembly GCA_903632075.3 of Acanthosepion pharaonis. Classification (NCBI taxonomy): domain Eukaryota; kingdom Metazoa; phylum Mollusca; class Cephalopoda; order Sepiida; family Sepiidae; genus Acanthosepion; species Acanthosepion pharaonis. Next base: position 760,417 of record CAHIKZ030002512.1, read on the forward strand.
AGAAAATAACGTGAAGAAGAAGAAGAAGAAGAAGAAGAAGAAGAAGAAGAAGAAGAAGAAGAAGATTGTGAAAATAATATGAAATAGTATGGGGAAAGACGACGAAGAACACGAAGAGAAGAAAAAGAAAGAAAAGAAAACTGGGTGGATATAAAAGTAGATTGTGTAGAAAAAGCAGCATGTGAAAAGAAGAAGAAGAAGGAGAAGGAGAATAGAAAGAAAGAAAAGATAAAAAAAATATGAACAAATAGACTAAATACTTAAAGAAAAAGACGAACACAATGAATGTAAGCGTGAAAAAGAAAATGAGAAATGAACGCTGAAAGTATGTTGAGCAATGTCGAAGTGACAAACATCAGTTTTCGAAAGAAATAGGGGAAAAAAAACAAGTAAAAAAAGCGAATCAGAAACAGAAATCAATTCGCAAGAACGAATATGCGAAAGAAAAAAAAATCTCTTATATTAAAGTTATCCAAAACACAAAATCCAAGAAAGGAAGAAGCGACTAACTGAATATCAGAAAAGAAAAAGAAAACGGTAAGTCTGGGTAGCAGTTAGAAGCAGAAAAGGACATTGAAGAAGAGAAAAGGCTTGGTCAATGCCCGTCCAATTCTCTGAAGATTCTGTGATCTACGCCAACGCAAATGCCAATTGCCATAGATTCCTCATTGCAGATGTATCAATTTAGAAAGGCAATGCTCTTGCCGATTCTGGGAGCCGTCCTACTCATCGATTCAGATTGCATGATAAGGCCCATATCTCAGCGCAATATTAGATATTATTGTGCCACAAGCACGTACAACTGAATCTCCATGGGAACAGGTACACAGGTAGAAAGAAACAAATTCAGTCCCCCAAATGAGAATTCATTCCGAACTGTTATTCCATTATACTTCAACGCACATCGATTGGGTCCATAGCCTAGGTTGGGAACCAGTATAGCGCAGAAAGAATCGACAGCTTACTGTGGGAAAATCTTCTGCCTAGTCAGTCTCCATTCAAAAGATATCTGAACACCCAAGTTTGTATCTGGTATAGCGCTTAACCGACGGAATAAGTTGTTGAAAACTAAATAAGGTTTCAGGGGAGACCTGCTTATCGGGAAATATTCAGCAGATGCAGTCTGAAAATATTAAGTTGAATTATAAATTATTTCCCTATTTTTTCATCTAATTTTACATCTTCTCTCCTGTTCTGTCATCGTCCTGGGTATAACGACAAACTACACCAGGTAGCAAGGCTTCAGATCGATATGTTTTGAGTAGCGTGGAAACATCTCTTAACTGCTGTTCTACCTCGGTCCACTATGACCCGGTATAAGAAACACCAATTAGCATCTCAGCTATGTTCAAATAGTTAACCAATCAAAATGGGGTTAAAACACTATGAAAGTGCAGACGTAAATTTTTATAGTAAAGGTTCCAGCAATATATTTTCACAGTAAAAAATAATCAGTAATACATTTTTGTATAGAAAAAATATATATATATAAGCAATATATTTTTGCAAAAGAAATTATTAATTCTCACAAGAAAATTAAATTTTGGCATAAATGACCCATAAGGAATTGATATGTCGTTTAAAAAGAAAACAAACAAAATCTAACTCTGCTATTTTTGGCAATCTCTTCTTACTTTGCCTGTTGGAGCTGTTTCCTTTTGCGCTAAAATATAAATAAAATAAATTAAAATAAAAATAAAATAAAAAATAAAAATAAAATTAAAATAAGAATAAAGCTAAAAAAAAAAAAAAAGGAACAAAATCCTACTTTGTCTTCTTCGGCAATCTCTTCTCACTTCCCCTGTTGAAGCTGTTTCTTTATGCGTAGAGCCCTTAGACTTCTACCCACCAATACCAGATTTCCTCTTTCTATTAGGATAAGTCAGAAATAATTTCTATTTTTTATGTATGAACGTTATTCTTCAAAACTACTGCATATATATTCATCATTATTTGCAATGGCATCTTGCCTCTGATCAAACGATTATGTTTTTGTTGCGTTTGGGACAACCTCATTATTTGCCCATAAGCTACTAGAGGCTCTAAACAAATCTGACTTGGTTAAGCATCTCATATCAGAGGGACTTTAATAATTTTCGCTTCTCTAGATCAAATGTTGTTGTCTTAACGGTTCAGGGTCGATTAAGCTTTGGATAAGACTGGTGAAACGATATGGTATTTCCGCACTGATTTTTAAACTGATTCAGTCTTTCTTATCAAATGGCGAAATGAAAGTTACCCAAAACGGTTACTCTTCTAGATCTTTTTGTACTAATGCAAGTGTCCCCCAGGGTTTCCTCCTTGGACCTACTTTCTTCTTAATTTTCATCTATAACATCAGTCCTCAACTTGATATTTATACTATAGCACGACCATTTACTACTGTCTCGATAGTAAGTATGATTAGTTCAATCATATCAAATTTTCAGCTGAACTAAAAAAAAAATGACCTACAGTCTGTTGTTAACTGGAGCAAGGAAGGGCTTGCTAATTTTAACACCTCCAAAACGATCTGCTCTCTATTAATCACATGAAAGACCTCTTCCTGCCTCCCGTCAGCTGGTACGAACTTTCATGAGAGTGACTTGCTGCGTTCTCTCAGGCTAGCATACTCGTAAGTTCTGTGCTAACAATTTCTTTTTTCGCTAGTGAAACTCTTGCTTGTGGAACTATCTTTCGGTTCCATGCTTTTCGGCCAACATTGTTCTTCAAATATTTAAATGCAATCTCAGTCGTTATCTACTGTCTCCTTAATTACTCTTCTACTGTTCTCGCTTCTTAATTTCTTTTTTTTTCTTATTCTCTCATATTCACTAACATTCTTGTGCCTTGCGAGAAGGTACGGTGGAATAATGGATACCGCCTCAAATTGAGAAATCGCAGAGCCGAGTTCGAATTCCAGTCGAATCTATTACATTCACTTACGTTCTAATACCCTTGGAAAGGTATGGATCCTCTTCTTCTCTCCCCATCTATGGGTAAATAGTAGGATTAGACTGGGTTCTATAGCTGGATGTTAACAGCCCTACAGCAGAAAAAAATGGCAACCAACTCTGCCTCGTCAGTCATGTATCGAAAGATACATCATCGCCTAAGCGTGTATCACGCACGACACATAACTGAGTAACATTTCCTTGGACGTGGTGATATGATTAAAAAAAAATGTCCCTGTAGCCTTGTATTGGGTAATCATTAATAAAAAATTAAAATATTTAAAAAAAATAGAGAAACGGTTTGAATACTTGAATCAGGTTTGAAAACTTTTCCCCATCAAAGCATTTAAAGTGATCGAAATAATGGTTCAAGGTCAGTTGTATATGGAGTGCTTTCACAGTGGGGGCTTGTACTAAGACGGTCCTAAAATATGCCCATTGAACCCGTATAAACGTGTTCAGGGCCGGTTTACCTCCCCGAAAGAGACTCCGCCCTTCGGCGTGCCTCGTTCGGGTTCCTCCCCGTCTGAAGGCAGAGAGTTCAACCGGTCAGCCGGTTGTCCGACTTCAGACTGAACTCAGACCGACCCACTGAGCGATATTCAGTCACCCCCACCACGAGGGCATCATGTGGCACAGGGCCGGTTTAACGTGGGATCTTTGAGAGTTCAACCGGTCAGCCGGTCGTCCGACTTCAGACTTAACTCAGACCGACCCACTGAACGACTCGTTATTCTTGCTACTCCTACTTATTATAGGTGTGAGAGTCTATTAACCATAGAATAGGTGTGTTCCACTATAACAAGGGTAGAATTGACCCTCAGAAATCCCTATTTTTTCTGTGATATTCTTCCTGTATACGGCCTCACGTTGTCATAGTTATTCCAGTTAACGAGCTCAGGACACTTTTGGACCAAACATGTTGCAACTACTAGAAGTATAAATGTGAATTTTAATATCTCGTTTTCATTTTAAGTACTCTAAATGAATAATACACCGAGAAGCTACCATCGACACACAGCATAAATTTCTTCGATGTATCTCAGGTTATGGAAACTGTTGTGAGTTTTTATCCTTGTCAAACCATTGCCTTTGTCGTATATAATCTATCTTTCATAACCGTTTTATGATATATTTAAAGAACCGTTCATTAGGAAAATACATTAGTAATTACAATGGATTCTCCAAAACAGAAATTATTTATGACTCAGCCTTATATCTAAAAGGCAGTTTTTTCTTCCCGACTTTCACGGTAAGGTCATCCGCGTAACAGCTTCATAACGCCTATTATTTTGTTTGTACACCTTAGAAATGTAGATAGTTACATCATTTAGCTGATATCTATATTAGAATAACTGAATCCAACATAAAAAATCAGATTTTGGAATTAGTCAATTCTAAACACTTCTAATACCTCGCCGGATGGATCTCTTATAACACATTTAGTATAGAAGATAACAAAATTTAACATAGTTTCAATCAATACCACTAACTGATGCAAAACCAAAACATCAACCTAAAAACTCGAGACATGTTCTTAAATATCTCTGTCAGATGTATGGCGCCAAACCCGTTCGGAAATATCCAATCTGTGAACTGTATACAACCGTTTCCTAAGATCAATAGTGAAAAAAAAACAAGTAAAGCCTGAGGATTTTGGTTTTAGAACTATGTGGACTTGCGCTGCACAATCAAAATTAAAGACCAGTACCAAATGACAGAATCACTTGAGGACCTTCAAGAGTGGCAACAACTAAATAGATAGCACGTCTAACTCGAAGAGGAATTAATGAAACAGGAAGTTAGCTCTCCGCACCACTTCAAAGAAAAGGTTAGCAAGGAAACCGTCATCTATACTTAAAAGAGAGAAAACTATTTTCCTGAAAAATTATTTTAAGAGAAAGGTTTTATAAATGTCAATCGACTGTAGCATTGTCTTCTCTGTTAATGAATTCCGAATGTTTCCTTATAATTCTTTTCTAAGCGCTGCTTAGATGTGGCACAATGACGGAAGTATGGAGCACCCAGTGAGGAACGAACTCACTCTCCAGTCGTAATATTTTCTAGCAAGACAAGCCACCACGCCGAGGTGCCCAATGTTTTCTTATAAGGAATTGGCTCCTATTACCTTTATATTTAAAGGTGTCTTCCCGAAGATCATCATCATAATCATCATAATCATCATCAGATTTATGACCCGATGTATGTAAGTGTGAGGACATGACCAAGTTCCCTCCAAATACTTGTGTTGAAAGCTGGAAAGACATTTATTCAGGCTTAGCATGTGTTGAGCAAGTATACCTGAAGGGGGCCATCATTCTTCAGGTCAAACCACAGCTGGTGTCCTCCAACTTGCAATTCCGGAGATATGAACGTCTATTCCATCATGGTAACATTTCGCCCTGGCCGTTGACTTGGATTCCTTCCGTCCTACGGTGACGTGTCATCATCTCACTGAATTCATAGATGGATATGGGACTATTGTCATAGATATCTGTTGACCACACAAAAATGTTCATTCTTCCTTTGATAGATCTCTTTTTTTAATACCTCTGGGAGCCTAGCCGTACTCCTTACTAGTGTTAGTCATTGTTGATCTGACCATATGGCAGTTATTAATGGATTACATTATACTAGTAGGATTCGTAGAGTGACCCGCAGTTAGAATTATTTTTCTATCATCCAAATATCACAAAACATCCATATGCATAAAAATGCAAAGATAAAGCACAAATATTACAATAATCCCTACTGAGTGAATTTGTGCATGCAAATGTCAATCAGCTACGGAAATTTAAATATCTGGGAAATGTTTTAACAGTAATATATGATACTAAAATTCGATGGCGCATTGGACGGAGTACTATTGTCATATCTGGGCGGGAGCTTCCCAGAACTCATTACTGAGCCTTGGAAGAATCCAAAGTCTCCTCCGAGCCTTTGTGGGTGAAGACTAATTCGCAAACCTCAACCTCTCTCTGACAGGCTAATGTGACAACCCTCTCGCTTCTCTCTCGCAACTTCCACGGAAAGTGGTCTGACCTGATCCTGCCAATTCAAACCTTCAAGACAAGGCCCCGTTAGGCCACTTACACAGTAGCAAATCACTCACATTCCCTCCATATTCAATCGGTCAGAAGTAAGTTCGATTCGAATCGCAAAAGGATGCTTCCCCGATCACTACAAGCTTAACCTGTTCAGGGCTAGGGTTAACCATTATCCTCCACTACTATTGACACAAATTGTCTGATATGGTAATGCTCTACCTCAAGTGACCCCCGGGTCTAATAAAGGGTGAAATTTACTGTAAAGAAAGAAAAAAATGCCTTCAAAAAGCCAAGCAAATTATTATGTAACAAGAAAATTTATTTTGAAATAAAGAAAGGAATACGAAACTGTTACATAATATCTGTCCTGCCATATCGTAGTGAATGCTGGGAATTCTCCAAACAGATACAGATGATACTTGAGCTAACAAAAATCTATTTATAAAGAAGAATAGTGAGAATACCATGGCCTGAATATGTAAGTAACCATAAATTATTAGGGAAAATGGAAAGAAAAAGCACAGTTGTACATAGAATCAGAAAAAGATAACTGAAAAACCTGGGGCACATAGTGGGGAAAGAGGACTTAGTAAATTTGACACTCACAGGACGTAATGAATACAATCGGAAGAATGAGAAACAGTGAGGAATCTATCTAACGAATTGTTTAAATGAACGACAGAAAAAAAGACTGTGAGTTATGGTGAAATAAAACCATTATTTTGTGATGTCAACGAACACTCGTTGCCTCTTTTTTGAAGTCAACGAATACTAGTTGTCATTTTTGTAATGTCAATGATTACTCATTGTTACTTTCGTAATGCTCGTTGTAGTAGAGACTTTGTAATCCCAGATACAACTATAGTAATACCGTAGAACAATACTGGTGTCAGACGTCTTTGAATAACACTCACACTAATAGTACTTGCTCCATAATACTCGCTCGACAAGTAACCACCGAATAATGATCAAAGTAGGGGAATATTATAGTGAATAGTGTAGAGAATAGCAGTCCGTATGGTAATAGAAGAGAAAGGAGAAGTATAGAATATCTACCAACCGCCCCACACGGCCAGGTGTGGCATAAGGCCGGATTTAATGTGGGGTGACCGAGCCCGTAGGCTAGGCCTAAATTTCCCCGTAGATCCCGTATAAAACGGGTTTGTGTTACTGTTTGCCGAGACGAGACTCTGCTCTTCGACATAGCCTCGTCTGGGGATCTCTCTGTCTATATATATATATATATATATAGATAGATAGATAAGATAGATAGATAGATAGATAGCAGAAAGTTAGTTAAACCTAAAAGAGCCAGACAAACCTACTAAGGCGGATCGTCACCGGGAGACTTCCCTGACGATCCGCTTAGGTGAATCTCCAACTGAAGAATCTCCAACTGCAGACAGGGGAAATATTGATTAATCTAGACGTCAAGCGAGTTCCGATATTTGCGTTTCCTTTATGGTCACGTGGTCCACTTTATTCAATAATGGGATCGCCTTTGTTTGATCACTGTCTAACTATGTTCAAACTCAAGTGTCGGCAGCGATACTTTATTTCTATATAACACCTTATTAATAGTTACAAACGTTGGAATTAGCCAAAAACTGTTACATAAGCACATAAAAAAACCTAAATATTTGAAAACAAATGCAGCAATATTGGAAAGTAGTTAGGAAAAAATAGGAACTTTACCAATTATACAGGATGCGGCAGAAATATAAGTCGTATTTTAAAGGTTGACAAAACGACAAAGAAAACTTCTATTAAAATCTTTATTTCACTCGAGTTGAAAAAAAGTGCTACAGTTGTTATTCATCTTGTTTTAAAAAAATTCATCCTCCAAATGGTGCGTTCTATTTGCAAATACACTGATGTAGATAAATTTTAAAGTTTTTGCATCACTCGGAAGTACGAGCCTCTATAAATATACCGGTGTAAGAGCAAAATTGTCTAAATCGTGTTACGGCATAATTGTCCATTCCACAACATCTTTAATATAAAAAAAAAAACCACGAAACTAATTGAGTTTCTGTTTTTCATGTTTTCAGATCCGACGTTTAGCCATCATGACAGCACGTGTCTTAAGAATCACTGAAAAACTTACGCATTTACATTAATTAACGTTACCGTCTAACAAACGCCTAGACAAAATCTATTGTGTTAATACACGCGATACATATGTGACCAATAAGAACTAACATATCAGTACACTGTGTCTTTTTGCTTTTTTCATTTCTGTCTCAATCTCTGGTAGATTGTGGTACATTTCTTACTTGTTCATCTTATTTTATCATCTTCTCGGTTTCCAAGCCATATCTTATCTACGTTTGATCTTTGATTAATATATATATATATATATATATATATATATATATATATATATATATATATATATATATATAGATAGATAGATAGTTAAACCTAAAGAGCCAGACAAACCTACTAAGGTTTCATCTAAGCGGATCGTCAGAGAAGACTGGCTAAAAGAAAACCTACAAGGTTTTCATCTAAGCGGAGCGTCAGGAAGCCAGCCTTCCCTGACGATCCGCTTAGGTGAAACCTTGGTAGGTTTGTCTGGCTCTCTAGGTCTGCTCTACTCATTGTATTGAGAACTTTATTTAGTTGTTTTGAATACTACTTCGGGTTTTTTATTCTTTTGGCCTTGAACTCGTATCCTGGACGATTATTGTCGGTTAACGTACATGTTCTTGGTTCTTTCTTTTGTTTATACCTTTTTTTCCCTTTGGTGTTGGCTTGTTTATTTGCAAATCAATATACTGAAGTTTTTCCGAGAGAGTATAGTTTCTTATACTTATAAGATTTCTATTAAGTATATATATATATATATATATATATATATATATATATATGCATATATATATATATATGCATATTTCATTAAAAACGACAGACAATGTACTACGATAAAGCTTTTGCTTTAAATTTTCTCGTGTTCGAACAATATATTCTTTTTGACACATAGTCTACAGAAATTGTCCAAATATGCTATAATTCCGAGCGCTTTCGGCTATACTTTTAGCCATTATCAAGGATGATTTTATTTTTTTTAATTTAATTGGGCGTGTGAGTCGTGAGTATTTTTTTAGATTTTAGGGATGTTTTATTCACGGAACACAGTTAGCAGGTTGTGGCCGTGTTCGTATTTAATATAATTAAGTGTTGGCTTTTTCTTTTTTATTATTAAGGCTTCCATTATTTGTAATGTTTTTTTTCATGTCGATGAGGTTAATATGTTTGCATTTTCAACTGGTATCCTTCGAATGAAGTCTGCTAAGTTTATGTGTGTGATTAAATGGTTTCTAATAGAGCTGTGTTCAGATAGATGTCACGTAAGGCGTCGGGATAGGGATGTAGTCGTGTGACCGATGTAATTATTTATGGATTCGGTTTGATCAGGAACACATTTCCTTAAGTGGCATTTAAAAATAGATGATATTCGTTTGTTATGTTTTATATAGTATCAAGGAGGAATTATATTTACTGTTAACTGGAAATGGAGTGTTGTATGTATGAATTTAGCTTCATAGAATGTTTTATTTTTATTTTATTGTTTAAAATACAGCCAATGTATTTGTCCAAGTTCATAGTTGATATTACTGAGTGTTGTTTTCTCTTTTTACTAATAAGGTTTCCATTATTTTTAGTTTTTTTTTACATGTAGACTATGCTTTATATATGTATTATCAACAATATATATATATATATATATATATATATATATATATATATATATATATTATAATATTTTTAGTTTAAAAATATGATTCCTTTCTACATAAGAGTTGCCATTTTCAAAAAACGAGAGCCGAAACCATCCAAATAATTATTAAAATTGTTGAATTGAAATTAAAATAAAAAACAAAATACTAAGGAAGTCCGGATTATGCACCTAACGTGTTCTTTTTTTATTTTCTGCATACCTGCGCACTCATACATATATATATATATATATATATATATATATATATATATATATATATATATATATATATAGAGAGAGAGAGAGATAGAGATAGATAGATAGATAGATAGATAGATTGATCGATCGATCTCCAAATGTAAAAGAATTAAGAATAAGATTTCAGCGTCCAAAACAATAATTTAAAAGACGGCTCAATACAAAAGGAAAGTAATAATTTGAACTACATAACAAATCAATATTTATTACTCTACTTTTGTATTGAGCCGTCAAGTAGAAGCGTCAAAATGAGATGTGTTTATACATTTTGAGTTTTGTCTTGGTTCTGGATCAAAAGAAACGAAAAGAATTAGATGGACTAAAACGAAATGACAAAAGATCACTTGACTTCGACATTGAAGCATCCAGAATCTTACCTTCTACATGTTTATCTCCAAGTGCTTACATATTTGATTGATATAATACTTTTAGCATTATCTGACCAAATCTATTATTTGCATATTTTCATATCGTTATGATTCAATAATCAAATAACATTTTCCCCGGCTTTCTATGATATTCTGCCATCTTTCAATCAAATTGTGTCTGCTGTCATGAAAGAATAATTCGTAATTTGATTCTTCGAAAAATTGTTAGATGTCACCCCTTTGTTGTAACAGAGACTTTTTAAGTTGTCTTGTCTGATACGAAAGTGATGGTGTTTTGATCATGATATAATCTTCATTTGGGGAAACTTCCATTCTGAAACTTATCATCGATTGCAGTATTGCATTTGGAACGTATTGGAATTCTCAGTCATCCACTAACAATTTCTTTCTAGGAAAGAAAATGCACATTTAAAATGGGACTGTGATTTATCTTCGATTATTTCAATGAATGTTCATGTGTTGCCTGCGCACAAACTGGCTTTGAAAATTGGAATAATTTTCAAATCGTCTTGCTTTTAAATAACGTCGAGCACAAAATCGTCTTGTTTGGAACATCGCAAATTATTTAGGACACGTGCTTTCACCTACTGTCAAGTTGCCATACGATTAATGATTCAACGAGACGTTTCCGCTGAAGAATAACCCTGCATGAATAAAATATATATTTGGGAGATATTGAAAATTTCCACAAGTAATAAAATTATGAGACTTAAAAACAATTCTCGGATCATATGCACGCGCAGACCTTGACAAACTGAGCCAACAGCCAAAAACTCTCAAAGATTTCCTTATTGTTGCAGCATACCAACAGAAGATAATGGGTATGTCCCCATTCAAATAAATACAGTAGTAAATACTGTATGTTGGTCTGGAGTTGGAGATTCGTCTCCAACTGTGCTGACCAAACTCTCTGCATCCGAGCAGCGAGGATATCCAGACGAGGCTATGTCGAAGGGCAGAGTCTCGTCTCGGAAAACAGCTCCCCGACCCTGTTTTGTATGGCGTCTACGGGGAATTTTTGGCCGAGGCTACGAGCTCGGATACCCCACATTAAATTCGGCCTTGTGCCACATCTGACCACGTGGGGCGGTTGGTAGATATCCTGTAGTTGGAGATTCACTGTGGAATTCACTTGACTCACTTCTAGCAGTTGACTACTACTTCTAAGCGCAACTGGCTAATCTTATACGAGTTGTTCTTGTCCTAAGTATTATCGTTCATTACCAACCTTCGTGTGATTATTCTATTCAGTAACCTTCCCTAGGCTACAACATTTATATATAGCATTGATAACATCATGTTATTAGATATTTTTTACTTGAAGAAAATCTACTTAATGTTATTAAATTATTTCAATCTTTTTAAATTTTCAAATCCTGGGTTTTGACAAAGATTCGGCAGAAAGGCATTTAATATATAGTGAAGATATATTCTTTATGACATAAAGAATTAATTTTGGAACAATCTAGAAACGTCTTAAAGTTAAATATAAGCATAGAACATAAATTTTTCTTTCATTTCGTAACTAAATGAAATAATGTATAAATAAACATGAAACAATTAAACAAACACACACGTACTCACACGCAAGCGCGCACACACACAGATACTCTCACCGCAGCAACTTTCAAAAAAATGTCTATCTTTTGCTAAGGTCAGACTTTAGGACATGAATCTTCATAAGGCCCAATTTAGATTCTGCGGGTAGCAGAATTAAAAATGAAAGCAATAAAACTCCGTTAAGAAACGCATTAAACATATTGGAGTCTTTTATTATTTAAGGATAATCAAAATATATATATATATATATATATATATATATATATATATATATATATATATACAAATAAAATAAAGGACAGTGAAGTCATTATTGAATGGTGACAGACTGTTTATGGTCTGAATATTTACATGTTCTATCCCTGATACCGAGTGCTCTTACCCAGATACATAGCGTACCTGAAAACTACATTTTTATCATATCTTACTTATTATAAAACGCAGATTGTGTGTGTGTGTGTCTGTACGTTTATATATTGGATCGGATTTCCTACATTTATCAACCGATTTCAACAAAACTTCACAGAACTACGTAAAATTACCTTGCGGTGGTTCTGACACCGCCAAAAATTAGAAAAACACAATTGTTTTTGCACGAAATCAATTTGAAAACACGATGAGGAGGCATTAATAAAAGGGGGACAACTCATATCGAGTTATACTTATTAATATCGAGTTATCGAGGTATACTTATTATAAAACCCAACTTGGTTGTGTGTGTGTGTGTGTGTTCGTTTATATATGGGATCGGATTTCCTACATTTTTCAACCGATTTCAACAAACCTTCACTTTTTTTGGCAGGTAGTATTTCTTATTGTCTTGCACACTTTTTTCTTTATTTTTACATTCAGAATGCTTTAAAAATTCCATTTACAAGACAATTTTCTATAATAAAATTCTATTCAATCGGTAGACTCATAACGATTGAAAATAATGTCTTTGTTTGAGTTGGGATTTGACCAATTCGTAAAAAAAAAAAAAAAAAACTAATTAAGGAATGCGTGTCCGTCAACCTTAAACAATAATCTTTGTCAATTTTATTTTTCAGTCTTTATGATGGTGGATACTTGATCTATCTCTCACTGTTACATCCCCGGGTAACGCCGGGCTCTACTGCTAGTATATATAAATGTGTGTGTGGTGGACTCTCCCGTTGTTTTTGATGTATTAGGGTCAAGCAGCTCAGTTCCTAGAAAACCGACAGCCCAGACACTAGCACATATGATTTGATTATATTGGTGAAGAACCAACCACACATTTTGAAGGGCCGAATACACAAGACCTGCTACACTATGTGCCACAATGTCTCCAAACGACCGTGCGCAGATTTTGAATTCAGAGTTTTTCTTCTCCTAGACCACTTGCCATCCAAGTCTATAGAACCCAGTCTGTCCTGCTATTTACCCATAGATGGAGGGGGAAGAAGAGCATTAATACCTTTCCCAAGGGTATTAGCGTTTAAGTGAATGTAATGGATTCGACTGGAATTCGAACTCCGCTATGCGCTTCCTCAATCCGAGCCGCTGTTCCCTACTCCACCGTATGCCTCATAATATATATATATATGCCGGTAAATGTTATTTAATACTGTTTATTATGAACAGAGCATTTACTTAAATACTTGTATCTATAAAAAGAACGTTAAACATAAAATGTCTTTAATATATACATATATATATATATATATATATATATATATATATATATATATATATATATATATATATATAATATTTTATTTTTACAAAATAGTACTCAATGTAAACTTACAGAGCATTAATATTATAAATTAATTGAAATAAAATGTGTTTTTCGCTACACAGTTCTACCATGTTTCAAAAATGGAAGCTTTTTTGAAACATGGTTAGAACTGTGTAGCGAAAAAAAACATATTTTAAACCAATTAATTTATAATATATATATATATATATATATATATATATATCAATGGTGTATAACGTTTTAAGAGATTAAGAGATATTATCAACGCAATCTAGATGTGGCACAAGGCTGAAAATAAGGCGTATCCAGTGAAATTCAATTCAGTACTCAGTCAAGGTTGCTAACCATTACACCACGTCGAGATGCCACTTATATTGTAAGCATGGCTTGGTTATGGTATTGGGCCGAATGCATGGGCTACACATTGAGGATCGAATTCACTACTCAGTCGTTGTTGCAAGACAAGCTATATACTTTCCGTCTTAAGTCACATCTAAGCTTCGCTTAGTCTAACATATATGAGGCATAAACAGCTTGAAAGTGGTGAAAAAAGTGTTCGTCGGCCGTGTCAGATATAAATAGAAGCTAAAGCGTAGCCTCCCAGTTGTCCATGTGCCTCATAAATTTCGAAATCAGTCGTATTGACCGGCTAATAGGCGCAAGACAACGGCGAAAAGCGTCAGCAAATATTCCTGTGTCTGTGTCCCGAAATCCTCATTGTTGCACAAACATGTGTACTTGCAGGTCACTTGCGGGAATAAAGTGTCATCTACGGGACACAGAAACTGAATGACGTTGTCGGATCCTCATGAGTCGAAATCGACAGGTGAGACACACACGCGCGCACCCACACACACCCACACAAACACACACACACACACATATATATATATATATATATATATATATATATATATATATAGTCATCCACAGACAGACTGTTTCGCAGTGTAGATAGGCATACTATTGCTTCAATATATATATATATATATATATATATATATATATATATATATATATATAGTTAAACCTAGAGAGCCAGGTTTCACGTAAGCGGATCGTCAGAGAGGGAGAGAGAGAGGGGGAGGGGGGAGAGGGAGATAGATAGATAGATAGATAGATAGATAGATAGATAGATAGATATAATTAATTTCTTTCTTAGTTTTTCCAGCATCCTTACGTTTATCCTTTTTGTAAAAGGGATTACAAAAATTTTCCCTAATTTTCATTGCCCCGAGTGTTTACATACTACGACCTCCTATCTATCTATCAACCCACACTTTACACAAACCCTAAAGAGAAATTCTGTTTGAAAACACTAAAATTCTATATAAATCCCATTACCGAAAACATCTCGCTGTTAGAGAGGCTGTGGATATTAAACATCACTCTCCTAGTGTCAAACTTACTTTATTTAACAGTGGGAATGGACTGTTAAAATTTTTTTTTTTGTTTTTTTTTTTTAAATTGAAAGATGCTCACGCGAATTCCAGCCAAGCACAATACGCAGAGGCTGGGAAGAAATGTTGCTATTCAAAACAACACAAAAATCAAAATACAACTCAAATTACATGAGGAAAAACTAACAATATCACCGCCACCCTTTACTTAGAATATGCCACATGAAAAAAAGCATCTTGACTGTGGACAACGGCGTGTTGGACGGCCGTGGTTCAGATATAAAGAAAAAGTTAAAATCTCTCCGCTGTCAATGTGCCTCTTACTAATTTATCTAGAGAGACAAGCTAACCATTACACTACATCGAAGTACCCTGTGATTTTTTAAGCGTACCTTAGATGTGACGTAAGTTTGAAAGTATGGAGCACCCAGTGAGGCTCGATCTCACTATTCCATCGTAATTGATCTAGCGAGAAAAGTTTGCTAACCATTACGCAAAGCCGAAGCGCCCACTACTTGTTTATATATGTGTATTGGTGTGAATCAGTTATTAACTGCTTCGAAATGAACGCCATAGTAGTATTTTTTTAACATTCTATTGTTCTGTGGATAATGATTGTGTGCACTTGACGTATACTTATTTATTTCTAATTATTTATCAGATTTTGTCTGCTCCACTGGTAACCTTTGCAATAAATCTCTTAAGAACTATTCTTTCTACTTCTGCGCACCTCAGAAAAAATTAATCGCATGCTGTATAATACTTCTGGAAATGTTTTATTTTATTCATTATTTTTTTTTTTTGGTTTTCATTCGGTTCTAAGCGTGCATTAATATTTCACTTGTTTATAAGCTCCGGTGTCTTTAACGGCGTTTCATTTTATGCTTTGCGTCGTCGTAGAAGTAGAAACGGGTTATTGAAAAACGGGTGAAGAAACAGAAAGAGAAAAGAATTCAAAGACCTCGATTTCGTTTTTTTTTTTATCTCCAGCCCAAATTGAAAGATTCTTTCTGATTCGTTTCACTTTTCTTTCTTTCTTTCTTTCTTTCTTTCTTTCTTTCTTTGCGACTTTTCAAATCTATCTATCAATCTATTTATCTATCTTTTTTATGATAAACTATCGCAGGATATAAATCTTTTTTCTGTTATCTTATATTTATATCTTTTAATATATTCTATCTATCCACCTCATTCTCATGGTTAATCAATAATCTTAACCCGTTGCCTAGATTTGAGCAGAAACTGTCAATATGTAATGTTCGATTTATAATTCAGTCAGTTATATGCCATGCGTGATACACGCGTAGGTGATCATGTATCTTTCGATACATGACTGACGAGACAGATTGTTTCCTGCAGTAGTTTACCATTTCTTTCTGCTGTAGACCAGTTGCAATCCAAGGCTATAGAACCCGGTCTGTCCTGCTATTTACTCATAGCTGGGGGGAAAAGAAGAAGATGCATAGCTTTCCCAAGGGTACTAACACGTAATGGATTCAACTCGATTTCGAACTCGGCTATCCGATTCCTCATACCAAGTCGCTACCCACTACTCCACCATGCCACCCGATTTATAATTACGAGTTGATAAAATGTGAAGAAGTATTGAAAAAATTCATATTTGCGGTGTGAATTAAATGCTTATAGATATGCATACTGTTTCTATCTATCTATCTATCTATATATGTATATATATATATATATATATATATATATATATATATATATATATATATATATATATATATGTGTGTGTGTGTGTATGTGTTTCTTTCTATCCATCTATTTAATTGTTACCTCTATTTATATCTATCTATGTATTTCTTTCTCTTTCTTTCTTTCTTTCTTTCTTTCTATCTATCTATCTATCTATCTATCTATCTGTCTATCTATCCAAGTCTGATCATATCTACCCGATTTTGATCCTAAATGTATATATCTTTTATCCCATTCTGAAACTCTCTCTCTCTCTCTCTCTCTCTCTCTCTCTCTCTCTATATATATATATATATATATATATATATATATATATATATATATATATATATATATATATATATATATATATATATATGATAAACTCATTATAGAACATCACATACATACTTTTTTCTATGTTATATATTTTTTGTCTTCTGTCTATCTATCTATCTATCTATCTATCTATCTATCTATCTATCTATCTATCTATCTATATATATATATATATATATTCTTTATGATAAACTACTATAGAGCATCACATAATATATACTTTTTCTATGTTATATATTTTGCAATGCAATCTATCTATCTATCTATCTATCTATCTATCTATCTATCTATCTATCTATCTATCTATTTTCTGTGCGACTGCGTGTATGGCTGATATCTCAAGAGATTCCAGTAATCATATGATAATAAAACGAACAAAGCCAGCAAATAGCGATGCATTTTCTTTGTTCTTCAAATTTTAGCTTCATAGTAAAAAAGAAAATCGAAGTTATCTTTAAGAACAAAATAAATAAATAAATAAATAAATAAAAGAGTAAAAAAAATACAAATCAATGACTATATCAGTTCTGTTTAAGGGTCGGCACATCTCGAAAATGTTTTCAACATTATGGGAATCTATTCACGCGTACTTTTGTCGACCGAGCCCTTGACAATAATTAAAAGGCTAATAAAAAGAGGTTAATTCGATTTGTGGCTGTAGGAATGAAGTCCCCGTTGTCAAAGTACCTATACCCCGGCAGTTGATTATTTTGTGAGGTTAGATAAAGAACATCAATGGAGGAACATTATTACATTAATGGCTTTTTATCTGTAAGGAGAAATATACGGGCGTCTGAGAAGAACTGTTATGTAACATCAATTTCCCGATCCTAAGTCATCGATATTCGATCATGAAAAAAGGATAATGAAAAGGAATACAGAATTACTGAAATATTACGCAGTATCTTTATACTACAATATTACACAAGATCCCTCAATATATCTCTACTTCTGGCATCTGTATATACATTTTAAAATATTTTCGTATCTATCTATCTATCTATCTATCTATCTATCCTCCCATTTATCTGTTACATTCGATTCGTATCTATCTATCTATCTATGTCCGCTTTTCTCCCTTTCTTTTTTTCTTATTAGTTATTACTCCCTATCTATCTATCTATCTATCTATCTATCTATCTATCTATCTATCTATCTATCTATGTCCGTTTTCTTTCTTTCTTTCTTTCTTTCTTTCTTTTCTAATTAGTTATTAATACCTATCCATATCTATCTATCTATCTATCTATCTATGACCGTTTTCTTTCTTTCTTTCTTTCTTTCTTTCTTTCTTTCTTTCTTTCTTTCTTCTCTAATTAGTTATTAATACCTATCCATATCTATCTATGTCCGTTTTCTTTCTTTCTTTCTTTCTTTCTTTTTCTTTCTTTCTTTCTTTCTTTCTTTCTTTCTTTCTTTCTTCTCTAATTAGTTATTAATACCTATCCATATCTATCTATCTATCTATCTATGCCCGTTTTCTTTCTTTCTTTCTTTCTTTCTTTTCTAATTATTTAATAATACCTATCCATATCTATCTATCTATCTATCTATCTATCTATCTATCTATCTATCTATCTATCTATTTATCTATGTCCGTTTTCTTTCTCTCTTTCTTTCTTTCTTTCTTTCTTTCTTTCTTTCTTTCTTTCTTTCTTTTCTAATTAGTTATTAATACCTATCCATATCTATCTATCTATCTATCTATCTATCTATCTATCTGATGCTGTTTATGTCGACCAACGTTGTTATATCTATTTCGTTGGGTTTATAAATCTAATCTTACTTGCTTTTGTTGAATCATTTTTAACTTATTTTCTGCTTAAAACTTAAATTATTCTGCAACTATCGATGTGTTTCACTGGCATAAAACCATTGTCTATTTATTGCTGTACACACCTTATAACGACTAAAATCTAAAATCGAGGTCAATAATAAAGCTACCCTTTCATTAGAAATTATCTTTTTATGAGTCCTCGAGATGTCTTTTTTTATTTAATGCAATGTTCTTTCATGGCGTAGATAATCATGTCTCTACACAGATTCTCTCTCTTTTTTGTCTGTGAACGGCCATGACGTCTTAGGGAAGATAACGTCTTGGCTTCTCGTTTCCTTCCTCATTATTTTGCTTTAAGAAATGACCTTCTCCCTGACTGGCTTGAATACAAGGCTATAGAGACTAGTCTACTTTATTATTTAAAGCATAGCTTGGGTGAGAGATGTGATGGGTTCATACTTTGAACAAAGACCATTTTGCGAAATGAGACTGTTGTAGCATACCTACGGACGATAATGGTCATGTAGCCAATCACATATACAGTAGTAAATACTGTATGTTGGTCAGCAGTTGGAGATTCGTCTCCAGCTGTTCTGGTCAAACTCTCTGCCTCCGGATAGAGAGGATCCCCAGACGAGGCTATGTCGAAGGGCAGATTCTCATCTCGAGAAACAGCTACCTGACTTTTATACAACGTCTACGGGTAATTTTTGGCCGATCTTACGGGCTCCGATACCCCACATTAAATTCGGTCTTACGCCACATCTGACCGCGTGGGGCGGTTCGTAGATATCCTACAGTTGGTGATTTGTCTCCAACTGTGGTGGTCAAACTATCTGCCTCCGGGCAGAGAAGATAACAGACAAGGCTATGTCGAGGGGCAGAGTCTCGCCTTGGCAAACAGCTACCTGACCCCGTTTTATAGGTCTACGTGGAATTTTTGGCCGAGTCTACGGTCTCGGGTACTCCACATTAAAGTCGGCTTTGTAACACATCTGACTGCATGGGACGGTTAGAAGATATCCTGTAGTTGGAGATTCATTGTGGAATTCACTTGACTCTCTTCTAGCAGTTGACTACTTGGTCTACGTGCGGCTGGCAAATCTTTTATGTGTTGTTCTTGTCCTAAGTATTATCGTTCATTACCAACGTTCGTGTGATTATTCTATTCAGTAACCTTTCCCTAGGTTATAAGATTGACTCAACAGGCCCAGAATGATTTCAGTTTCTGTTCGAGTAACAGTTGCGTCATCCGCCCATCTTAACATGTTGATTTATATTTGGCATTATACGTAGGGAGAAACGGGTCCTTGCCTTTTCCAAAGCCAATGTTGTTGAAATGTACGCAAACTCTCTAAGTCGAATATATTCACTATTATATTAAATACTAGGCTATACGCACCTCCCGTCTATTTTTCTGCTACCATGATGTTTTTCCTCCTTGTTTCGTTTGTGTTGAAGCACTCTGGTCAAGAATGAATTACATTTGCTTGAAGAAATGTGACCATCATTCTCGAGAGATCTGGCATATTCACTTGTTTTACATTTTTGAGGTGGGCGGGTGGGGGTGGGCATATCAAGATTTTATAGAGAATCCACCGTTTCTTAAAAGCCAGTAAAGGAAATAACATGAAAGTAAAACCAGGCCATATTAAGTTTCCAAGAACTACTGACAAAATACCAATCTTAGCAGGAGCGTTTTTGTTTTTTTGTTTTTTGACTGATATGGCGATTATGGACAAAAAAAAGTTACTTTCTACTGAAAGGGTAGCTTTAGTATTTATTTATTAGATTTTATGTCAGCGAACCACATCGATAGTTGCAGAATAATTTAAGTTTTGAGCAGAAAACAAGTTAAAAATGACTCAACAAAAGTAAGTTAGATTATTAGATTTATAAACCCAACAAAATAGATATAGCAACGTTGGTCAACATAAACAGCACGAGAAAAAAGATGAAAAGAAAAATAATTAGGGTTAATAAACTGTTTCGATGTTTAACTATGATCGTAATATTACATTTTTAATATAGACTTTATATCTTATATAAGAAATAGTTTTACCGATATAAGAAAAACTATAAAGAAAGATAACACGTATATCAATACAAAGCATTAAAAGATACATTTAAATAGAAATTTAGTAAATTAACCCAGTAAATTGATAGCGAATTGGGAGTAAATTTACGAAATTGTTGCTAAGTAAATTGTTAGCGACTTGCGAGTTGAAATAAACAAGATAGTTAAGATGAAAGAAATACTTGTCAAAAATTAATAATAGTTAGTAATTCTTCATCTAATAAAAAATACTACTAATAATATGCGCGTAAATGATGCAAATATAATTAACTTTTATGAAATAATTAGCAGCATGGCCCGGCGTTGCCCGTGCTTGATTCAAAAATCGTAAGACTCATACAGCAATCGCTATCACTTGACTTAAATTATTTTTGCCCTTCCTTGCCTTTAAAGGAGTGCCCTTTGCCGTGCTGATGTTGCTACATGCCTTACTTCTTGCCTATCTCACACTGCGAATTTTTTCTAAGCTCTATACTAAACATTAAATCTGTTACGAAAAAAGAACTAAACAAAATGAACACAAAACGATCAGCTTTAAGAAAGGATTCGTAACTGGAAAAACCGTATGAAAAAAGAATGTTAACAACAAATACTTTTTCACATCCAACCCAGTTCTGCGGAATCAGAATCAACGTTGAGTTTAAGCAAGAGAATGCGCCAATTGGCGTAAAGTGCCATGCAGATTTACATTTTTCCCACTTGTGGCGAATGCAGCTATCGATTTTATTTGCATGCTAGCATGCTAGTTAACATTCGTGTTAGTCAGCTGTTGGCTCTCAAGCTGGCCAATAGAATCTTCCTGCCTATTCGTGGCAGCCAGCTATAGGCTCTCACTCTGGCCAGTAGAAATGCCGCAAACTACATGAAAAGTGCCGTAGAAGCATGAAAAAATCGATTATTTCCAGTATCGATGGGAGTTGGAAAATGCAATGTCGGTCTTGGCCTTCCCGCTAAGTTGGAACATGTGCATGTAAATTTTGGTGCAAATCCGTCGCAAATTGCGGCCGTACATTCGTTACACACACACACACACACACACACACACACACACACACACACACACACACACACACACACACACACACACACACATCCTGCCTTTTATAGATAGAGATAATTAAAATGGTTGGTAATCAATGTAATAAAAATTCAATTCAGTCTTCTTTTATGAGCCGTGACACTTAAGAACGTAGGCGATCATGGTCCTCTACATCTTCCGGACCATGGTAGCTATTAATAAGTGCTGTCCTTATGTTATTTGTTCAAATATCTTTTCGGCCATCCATTTGCTTAAATCCATCAAATATGTTACACGCTGCTTTCCTCTGTCTCTCTCTCTCTTTATGTGTCACGTGACTATCAGATTTCCCAAAACCTCTTTCCTCATTACGCGACCCAGTAACTTCAACTTCCTCTTCCGGATGAGTAAAATGATTCGGAACCTAATCACCCGTTTTGAAAGAACTGGGTCCGTCGACGATTTTCTGGGGAAGGGTCCTAAGTGCACTGTGCACACTGACGTAGTCCTTGAGGATACATGAGCTTCTAGCCGCCGTCGTTCTGCTGAACATCGCTAGATCATCCCTTCAGAAGATTCTGAAATTGAATTTAAAAATGTTTCCATACAAGATTCAAATGGTTCAAACTTTACTACTCCAAGATACTCATGTGTTTGTAAAAATTATTTTTGTTTTATATCATTCAGTCATTCAGTGGCCACCATGTAGTATGTGACTAAATCGAGATTATGCAAGAATAGTCTTTGCACCCAAAGTCCTTCAGAGAAACCAGGTGCAGGGTTGACCTACTGTGATTTCTTAAACGCCGAAGGCAAACCCGCGGAACAGGCTCAGCTGAAACATGGGATGCACGCACGAGATTGAATCGTATGAAAAGCGATATCTGAACACTCACCTGTGAGAAGAAATGGGAAGTCAGTCTTCCAGACATCGCACACGAGAATGTAGGGTCCACGTTTCAGGTTAACGGCTCCGCGTCGCACGCGCGCACATACACACGAGAGCGCGTACCCCCTCCCTATATACAGATATACATACACACTCGCACTCACATAAACACACACACACACAAACACACACACACACTCTCTCTCTCTTTCTCTTTCTCTCTCTATCGCGCCCGCGAACACATTCATACACACACAATAATGAACGAAATCTGGAATTAAATAGAAAGTAATACTACGGATGAGAGATTGGTTTATGTATTTTCATTAGTCCTACCAAAACTACATTGGTTCTACCAATATTTCATTAGTGCTACCAGTAGTTCATTAGTCCTACCAATACTTCACACAGTAATTATAATGTTGAGATAATACGTTTCACACAAGGAAATGTCGTCATTAATTTACCGAACGATTAGCCTTAATATCGGTTGGAATTTTTAAAAGTCTTTCTCTCAAAAGCATTTTATTTACGACAATAGCTTTCTTAAGTTCACAAACTGTTGTTTAGAATTCATTTGATTCCTAACCTTTTCTCTAGGGTCTTGTTGAAAGGTCAACATCTTAGCTATCTCATTATTTTCTCTTAGAGTTAAATGTGTTATCAATTGTTGCTGCTGCTGTAAGATTTCAACTGATGTCATTTTTTTGGTGATACTGTAGCACCATTTTACAAGACTCGCAGGATGGTTCTTCACTTCAATCTACAGAGTTCATTCGCAGGAAGCCATTTTAAAAATACTCAACTGAGAAGACTTTCGTATATAGATGGTGGTTTAAGTATTTCTATAGATAGTTTGATGACATAAATAGCATTCAAACACGTGTGCCTAGATCTCGGTGGAGGCGTGCTATTGACAAACATGTCTCACGTTCTTAGGTTAATATTTTCGATTTGTAGGATCTTGTGTTAATGTAAAAGTAATAAAAAGCAAGTAAAATTAAAAGGAAAGAAATTAATGTCAAAAATGAATAATAGTTTGTAAAGTGCCATAAAAAATGAAATAATGTTTGTTTCGTCTAATAATGATATTTGTAATTATTTGCGATTATTTGTGTAAGTGTGCGTGCAATATACGCTTATGAATGTCTTCTGTTTTCTCAAGTATATACTTGTGAGCCTGATTGCCTTCCTTAAACACTTGTGAATAAACAATTAACTATATACGCACCTTATCAAGATATACGATATATTTGAATGAGATGGGAACATTTCAACTGAATGACACTGGTAATGGTGATTTTAACTGTTTCCTTACAGAGAAACATTCAGCATCCCTTGACAAAGCATTAGGGAAATTCTACGTGGTTTAATGTTTAACAATCTTGTTTCGCTGGAACTATTATAACTAAGTAGTGAGTTCGATCCTTACTGGAAGTCCCATATTTTCGGCCTTCTGCCACATCTACGCTATGCTTAGAAAATCACCATAGGCAGTTCTACTCGAGTTACACTTTTCTTCTCTCCTTGGTAGTTGGGTTAGGGTCAAAGTGTAGTATCTGTTCTCCTCATCTTATATGTAATATTAACTGTTTTCTTATCAGGAAATATTTGTCATTCATTGACCATCAGCCAGTGCTGCTGCCAGTTGAAATTTATAACATCTTTCTTTTAACACAATTTTCATGAAAATATGTTTCTTATCTTCAGTAACTGTTATTAATCTTTCCAGTATTTGATAGGGGTTTCCTTCTTAACCTTTTATTTGAAGCGTTTAACATCAGCATCGGAATTATATCATTGTTTTCGCTTCGAGTTACACGTGATATTCATTTTAATTGTTGATGTTGATGAAAGTCTTCAGGTGATGTCGTCTCTGTTATTTGATACAGTTCTTTTGCGATTGTGTTGCGATATGCTCAAAGAAGGGCAGATCTTCGCTAAGATCCGCAGGCTTCATTCGTTCAAAGCCTAGGTCCCAGAAAATCTTTATATACAGCAGACCGTATAGATATTTCTGAACTACTCTGGCATGCCATTCATATTAACTTCTCGAGAGTATTTAAGAACATGACTCCAGTTTTCTGGTTAATGTTTAGTTTTGTAGAAATTTGCAGTGTTGGTAGAAAGTATCCTTAATACAGCGTATTTATTACTAATTATAATATAGGGAGGATTTTAACTGAAGCAGTGCTACATAACAATTAGCATCAATTCATTTTTAATCTTATTTTTACTGCTTTATGTCACAACTACCTTATTCTACAATAACTTACTGAAAACTTCTCAGCCAGTCCACTTTGATGGTTTTTTTTTAATTTTTGTCAGTTTTCAGGAATCGAGTTGAGCCGAATTATTTTTAAACATTTGTGTCGAACAAGCAGAGTGTGAATTAGTAAATGCATATATATATATATATATATATATATATATACTTTCTTTGGTGGGGAATGAGACATGGTTTCTTGCTGCAGTGTTGTTCTTTCTGATCCAATCAAGTTATTATCGTAGAATAATGATTTGGGATTTGATTGTGGCTAGATATCAGTGTAAAATGAAGCTATCGCATTTGCTTTTAGTTGTGAGGTGATATTAATATTTAGTAAGCTTCGTTTTAAGCGCGCTAATAAATTAGTATCTAGGCCCCACCCTTTTTACTGTTGAAATATTTAAATGTAACCACCACTTCTACTCCATCATTTTCCTTTCTCACACTTCACGCCTGTCGAATTCCCTTCCGTTTCCTGTTAAATACAATCTTTAAGAAATTAAAATGCAACGTCAATCGTCATCTTCTATCCTCTTGAACCCCATTCAACTTTTATAATTATCTCAGCACCTCTATACTCAGTCTTTTCTCTCACCTTCACTCTCTGTATACCCCCTGCGTACCAGTGGCATTCCTGCCTTACTTGGCGTTCAAAGATTTAAAAAATAAATAAGAGAGCAATAGTTGCGTATGATGAGAATATTTAGGGCAAAAAACGCTTCATTCTCGACTTCTAGAGGTTAAGATGGTAGTGATTAGGGAATCGTCTCCCTGAGAGTTCGTTCCACATTGCACTAGTTCTGAGAAAGTATCTGCCTGGGTGGAACTTCTTATGTAGCAATTGAATGCGAAGGGAGTGAGGATGTATCGACTCAGTGTACGTGGCGTTGTAGGTTCGAGCTGGAAATGTCTTACAAAATAGAGGCAAGGAATGTAATTCGCCCGAATATCTGCCATTAAAATAGCGCTAGAGTAACAATTCCGTATATGGGAAAGGGGTAGAAGGGTGAAAAAAATAATCAACCACAAGTCCGCGTAAGCGCTTTGAACTGGCTCGTGGTTTGAAAGTGAGGACTGGACAGCTCCGACCCAGATATGGTAGCAATACACCATTTGTGTCCAGTTCTGGATCTTGTAGACACACTATATGCATAAGGAGTCAGGTAATTTTCGGAACGGTAGAGGAAGCCGAACAATTTTTTATCGTTTTTATTTTTTTTCGATGAATTGTATACACAGGTTCCACTTGAAGTCTGTCGTGGGCTTCAGTCCAGTAGACGTTCCAGGCAAGAATAGTCAAAAACAGAAACAGAAGTAAGACACACATGTGCTTTCTTACCTGAAGAAGGCGATCAAATGAAAACTACCATGATTTATTGGCGGGTGTAATTTGAACAACGTCAGGTAAGCAGATAATAATGTTGGTGTCGATGTCAGAAGGAAGACAGAGATGACCATTAAAACATATCTGTCTATATTTCTAAGATGAGGTATTATGTATACTATTTACATTATTCGGACTATTGTCCTCATCTTTGTTGCCATATTTATCACAACGTTTCGGACCTTCTTCAGGGAATGTCGAACTGAACCCTTTATTTCGCTCACTGGGGTATAGTTGTTCTGTTCTATCTGTTCTAGTTCCACGTGCCATGTCTAATGGATGTCAGTTATCAGTTATCCCCTGTTAATTCTCCTCTCCAAGTTCGTCACTGCCTTAACCAGGTATTGAACTCACAACTCTTTGGGTCCTGTCACTGGATGTAACCAACGCCTTTATCCACTCTGCCATGTTTCCTTAAGGAGATCTGTGCATGAATTTCCGGGACTAATAAACTTAATGTTTTCAGCAACCATTTTATACCAGTGCACATATTGCAATTTTTACTGTTATCATTGCATGTTTTTTTAGCAGAGCTCATATTGCAATCTTCTTTGTTATTATTGCTTTTCTCTGGCACTCTTTATTGCTTGTTCCCATAATGTATTCATTAAAGAATATTGTAATGCAAAGTAAGAAGAAAAGTCTAACTTCTTCAGGAAAGCCCGCCAAATTTCTTAAATTGTGTAGCTCCAATTATTTTTGGTCCTTCCTTGCCTTGTTTTGTCACGTGTTCGCTTAAAACTGTCAAATAGTTGGCCCGCTACATACACTATCCTTGTTCTCATCAATATGTATTGTGAGTGTCAAATTTTCCAATACCTCTTTCTTTGTTATGTGTCCGAGAATTTTCAGCTTTTTTTTCTGTTACTGAGTATAAAACTCCCTCCTTACCCACATGTTCAGTTCATTCATCTGTAGAACTGCATCCTCGTTGCCTCCATCTGCTTGGAAACTATTAACCGAAAAAAGAGAGAATGCATGGTTATAAAAACCCCAAAATAATCAGCAATGTCATTTCAAAGAAAAAAATTCAGAGAAGAATCAGTAATGATCTGGAATCTAGGCTTTTGTGATGTAAACGAACACCTGTTTGATACTTTTGTAATGTCAACGAATACTCGTTGTCACTTTCGTAATGCTCGTTGTATTAGAGACTTCGTAATCGCAGATACAACTATACTAACGCCGTTGAACAATGCCGGTGCCAGACACCTTCGAATATCACTCGCACTAATAGTACTTGCTTGATAATACTCGCTCGAAATTTAACACGAATAGTGACCCAAATAGAGAAATAGTATAGTGAATAGAGTAGAGAATAGCGATTCGAATAGTAATAAATGATAGAACCGAAATGCTATTCGTATAGTATAGAGGATAGACTAGAAATAACGATTTGAATTGTATAGAGGATAGAATATTATCACCGATCGTTAATCATCAACTACTTTCTACATATGCGTTTCCTGTCATAATAATTCAATAATGGGTCGCCTGTGTTTACTCAGTGACGATCTATGTTCAAACTCATGTGTCGGCAGAGACAATTTATTCCTATCTAACAAACTGTTGAGATGTTGTGAGTTTCCAGCGTGTCGGTGTATGAATCAAGACAAACACAGTTGTAGAGGAAAATACTGGTATATTCATAAAAGCAATTAACAATAGAGTGATTAGTAGAACGAAGGTTGGTTAGTACAAAACAATATCCAAAGTCTATAGTCCAACGGCATGTAACGGGGAAGCTTATCTGGACTGCTCACGCTGACTCTCTCTCTCTGAGGCTCTGTCACTCTCTCTCCAGAGCTGACTTATATAAGAGGGACCAGTCCATTACTAGTTAGAAGGTGGGTGCGCCCCAACACAAACACTTTCCAACCGTCAGAATATAACTTCCCTCTACCTTTTCTATAAAGTTTCCATGGTAATTGTTTTGATACTATCTATACTTTAAAAATTTAAACGTATTACTAGATTGGCGGAAATGTCCCATCATTTTGCAGTTAAAATGGTTAGATGTAAACGTAAGCAGTTTTTCTCACACTTGTCGCTCGTGAAACTCTCTTCCAAATTCCTATTTTCCCTGTCAAATTTGATCTTCAAAAATGTAAATGTAACGCCAAACGTTACACTCAATCTTATTCATTTCTGTTCTTTTATTGTTCTATCGCCTCAATAATGGCTTTATTCTTCTATATTTTCTTATACCGTTTTATATTCAGTAACCACCTCCAGCATGCTACTGGCTTTGTTACTTTGCTTCGGATGAAATGATTAAAAGGAAGAGGCAAACCACGGAAAATACTAAAAAAGCTAGAACCTGTAAATCTTTAAACGAACCTTGCTTCTTATGCTTACATGAAAAATTAGAAATTATCCCATTTCCTGACAAAAATATACCTGCTAAACCAAAGAAGTGAATTAATTGTAAATTGTTGACACTGTCTATCGTTTACTTTACAATGGAGTTAAATTTTTAAAAATTAGGTAATGCCATTTCTCATGTCCATTATTTATAAGTAAATGACGTTCCACTCTCTAAGAGTAATTATTTTATTTTGTTTATGCAGATTTAGTATTTACTAAAGACTATGGGGGATTATAGTTAAAAAAAAAGAAGAATACATTTCCTCTGTAGCCAAATAGTATAGCACGTCAAGCTATATGGCGGTTCTGTGTAAGATAAGGATTCGATTCCTGTTTTCTTTGAGATTTCTCGGACATTCAGGCTGGTAAATGTTGTTAATACTTTTTTTTTTTATTATAAACCGAGTATTTACTTAAATATTTGAATCTATAAAAATAACATATAATCAAAAACTATATATATATATATATATATATATATATATATAGATAGATAGATAGATAGATACACCTAGTGAGCTAGACAAACCTACCTAGGTTTCACCTAAACGGATCGTCAGGGAAAGATAGATAGATAGATAGATTCAATAATGGGATCGTAAAAATTAACGTTATCGTTTTCGAAACGAGTCTATCTATCTATCTATCTATCTATCTATCTATCTATATATATATATATATATATATATATATATATATATATATATGCTTGTGTGTGTGTGTGAGAACTGTCTC